>QNTS01002178.1:5458-40280 GCA_003317085.1 Hucho hucho | reverse complement strand
CCACCCCCGTCCCAAAGCACTCACAGGCGGCCCAGTCCTCGCGCAGCAGTCCCTCCCAGCTGCAGTCAGAGCAGGAGATGTTCACCCCTCCGCGTCCAGACTGCAAATGAATCGCGCATGCGGGAAGCCGCCGCTGGCTGATCCCGCCCTGGCTTACATTCAGGGCGGGATGTAAATGTAAAATGTTCTTTGTCTAAAATAAATCACTGCATTTGACTCACACAGCCTCAGTCACTTACTCACCTTGTCCACTGTGTGTGTGCCTCTCTGTGACATAAGCTAAACATCTAGCTGGCTAGCTCATCATGTCTCAGTCTAAACTGTACACTCAAAAATACAGAAAGGAGTGGGAATCAAACCCTGAATTCAAAGGCTGGTTGAAGCCGTTTATTGGAGATGATACACGGGCATACTGCCTGTATTGTAAGGCTGATTTCTACGCCAAACTTAGTGATGTAAAAAAACACATGACAACTCAAAAACATACTCAAAAGGCAAAGCCTCATAACAGTTCCACCCAAAACAAGATGCCATTTATGGTTAAAAAATTTACTCTGCAAAAAAGGCTGAGGCCACCATGGCATTAGCTATCACTGAACACTGTTCCATGCTGGCATGTGATCTAGGAGAGAGGAGTAACGTCGCGGGAGAGACAAAAAGTGAGTAAAAAAAACACCCTAAATATGTTTAGAGCTACAAATGAACTTTCTTCCTCTCTCCTACAGCGTCCATCACAATTACATGCACATGGTCAATTATGCTAATTAGGCGATGACGTCACTCAGCGAGTTTTAGGACAGCCAATAGCTACTTTCCTTACTGAGGAGTTGGCAACACTGGCCCCCCCCGTTGGTCGATTAAATATTACACGGGAGTCAGTCCGACTCAGAGTAGCAAAGCTAGCTAACAGCACACAACTAAAACACAAACCCACGTGGACAACATCTGGTTGCTAGTATAGTTCGCGTCTAAGTAAGGATCGTCGTTCACATCACCGTAAGTCGTTAACGTACCTACTTAATAACTCTTTCGCCAAAAACACAACACCGTGTTATATCCACCGTTGTTGTTGGTTTGGCTTTTTATTGCCAGCTAGCCACTATAGCTAACGTTAAGTAGTAACATTAGCCATGCAAGACAAGGCCTCTCTAAAGCCTGCTACTCGAGCTGTGTTCTATTCGGGGGGAGAGTGAACGCCGGGGACAGCTTCAGAGACATTATTCCTGCATGTCACCAAGTACAAGCTACATACAGTATAGGCGTAACAGCAATAGTTAGTTACCATACTTACCGTTCCAGCAAGGACTGGATTTACAATGTAGCGCACGGCAATTTGTTTTTAGGGGGTTTATGTAACCTTTCTTGGCATAGGCAGGTGAGCAAATCAATCCCATTTATTTATAAAGCCACCGTTTCTAAGGACCCTAAATACGCGTACTGTTTCTGGTACCTGTAGGTCTACGTGTTGCTAGAACGTGCAGCCTCATAGCAACATGTTATGTGTAGAGGTGTTTCGCCCTTTGTTGTTATTGTTTAAAATCGACTATCTCAAAGTAGGCTACCTAAATCTATTTCAGGCCACATACACTTTGTAAGCTTTACAACTCTTATGTTTCTTTTCACAGTCCACAATGTCCTCCGGGCACCAGAAAGCAACGATGAAGCGAAAGCAACATCAAGAAGTGGCTGTCACTGTGTCTAGGTTGGATAACAAGTCAAAAAAGACCAAAATGTCAAGTAAAGCCCCTGACAGTAGTGGTGAAGACTCTGAACTGGAACAAAACTTTGCTTTACTCAGTAAAAAGAGCTCCTCCGGTATGAGCGAGGAAGAGTCTGGACGAGAGGAAGAGGAGTACAGTTTGAGTGGTGGAGAAGCTCTTGAGGATGACAGTGAAGAAGAGGCTAATGATGAAGATGATGCAAAGGTTGAAAATGCAGAGAGTGATGGTGTTGACCAGACAGGTTTGGGTAGTGACACTGAGGAATCTGAGGGTAGTGACTCTGAGGATGTCGATGATGATGCAGAACAACCGGAACCGGTGAACAGCAGTGGTGAAATACAAACAGAAGACGACATTAAAAAAGGTAAATCGTAAGCATAGTATCATTCACTGCAGTTGAACTCCCAAGAAATGTTAGGTCTTATATTTTATTTATTTTAATTTAACCTTTATTTAACTAGGCAAGTCAGTTAAGAACTAATTCTTATTTACAATGACGGCCTAAAAGGTCTATAGGATAGTTTGTGTTCTCCATCTCATTTACGAAGAACATATCCTATAGCCATACTGAACTATAACTATACAAATTGTAACCAAATGGAAATTGTCTGCATTTGAAGTTTAAATTTATAATTTAAACATAATAAGGTTATAAAATATTCTCGACTAGTGAAAGGTCATGTATACATCTTTCTTTATTACTTTTACAGAGCTTTCAACAATGTCTTTTGAGGACATTATGGAGCTTCAAAACAAGGTGGGGACAAAGGTCTATAATGAAATAGCCTACGGAACAACCAAGGCAAAACAAACTTCCACAAAGAAACGCCTCAACAAGAATAGGTAATGTCCAATTGTCTGTTCACCTTCATGCATTAGAATAAGGCCATTCCAGTAGCTGAGTTGGTTGGAGCATGGATGGCACTTGATTCCTTTGTGAACCACATTGTATGTGTTTACATTCAGTATCTATATGTGTTGAGTGTAAGTCGTTTTGGAGAAAAGCTGTTATTTCCACACTGTGGGGATGGTGTATGTCTTTAAACTCCTAACAATCCTTTCTCAAACATTATTTTTAAGGCCCATGGAGATATCAGCCAAGAGGCCCGCCCCTTTTCTCAGACAAGTAGTTCCTGTCAAGAAATCAGTAAGGCACTTTGAAGTATTTTGTAGATTGACATCATCTCTAAAATGTTGCTTTTGACCTCTCAAACCATCTTGTTGCATGCTATCTTTTATTTATTTAACTAGGCAAGTCAGTTAAGAACAAATACTGGGGAACAGTGGGTTAACTGCCTNCCCCCCCCCCCCCACAGGTGTCAAGAGATCCTCGATTTGATGATCTGTCTGGTGAATACAAACCGGAGATCTTTGAGAAAACATACAGATTCATCAACGACATCAAGCAGCGCGAGAGAGATGTGTGAAAACGATCAATTCTAATCAGTCCATATTTGTCTAGTCCATATCAGTCCGTTTTTCATTTTAGACAACATACATTTTAAATAGGACTTGTTCTGCATTATCTCTTGTACAACATGGTCCTGCTTTTATATGTAGGTAGTGCAGAAGAAGCTCAAGAAACCAATAAAGAGCAACCAGAAGAAGGAGAAACTTCAGTTCCTGTTGAAAAGAATGGTGCGTTAACTGCTGAACACAAACACCCATGCAAAGTAGTTTTAGAATGAGGGCTGCTGTTCTATATAATTCACCCGATTCCTTCTCATATTCAGGAGAACCAGGAGCGGGCCCGGAAGAGCCGGGAACAGCAGCGTGAGAAGGAGCTAGAGTTCAAGAGGAAGCAGAGAGAGATGGCGGGCCAGGGACTGAAGCCTTTCTTCCTCAAGAAATGTAAGTTGGGATGTAAAGCATGACATTCTATTTTATTTCTTCTACTCTGAAGTCTATTTATTCTTCTCTATAGACATTATTTTTCCATGTTGGAAAGGTCTTAACTTCAGATATGGTACAGTTCTATAATCAAGGCAACAACAATGCAATATTGTTGAACCCCTCTCTGAATTTGCCACTAGACTATAATACAGTGCTGTACCCTGTTTGGTTGGGTGGGGAATCTCTTATGTTTTTTTTTCAAATTGTAATTCAGACAAATCACAATGGAATAAGAGACTGTATCGCTGTCCAAAGGTCATCTTCATTGACCACAAGACTATGGTTGTAGAAATGCCATTACGGTGAAAGCGCAGATAGGATACTCAAAGCCTTACTCTGCTCTCTTAACCCTCTCACAGCCGACAAGAAGAAGCTGGAGCTGGCGGAGAAGTACAGCGAACTGAAGAAGAGCGGCAAGCTGGAAAACTTCCTCAGCAAGAAGAGGAAGAGGAATGCTGGCAAAGACCGCAGGAAGCTGCCTTTCCAGCAGAAGTGATTGGGACATTTTGGCCTCAGAAACTGTCCCAGGAACAGTCTTGCTCTTTTGTTTGTCCTGGTGGTGATGGTGGGACATTTTGGCCTCAGAAGCTGTCTCAGCAACAGTTTACGCTGCTTTGTTTTTACTAAGGGCCAATCTACCAAGGGGCCATTCTTCTAACTTGAGATTCATGTGAGTAACTTGAACTGGTCCGAATCCCATTAACAGTGTATGATTTATGTGAGTCTAAGATGCTTGCATGCATCTTAAGTTTGGACTGAGCCAATAAGGTTAGGAGAGGGCTGAAAGAGACTGAAGCCAAGCGAATGCGGCTCTATCATGGCCATGGAGGTGTCTTGGGGGAGAGGACTTAATCACAACTACGGTATATTATCTAGTACTTCATATCGTCTTCCTGTATTCGCTCTACGGCGAGGAATTGCTGAAAGCACACTGTTGATTTTGTGTTTTTATGAGGACTTACAATGCAATTACGTATGGTTTGTATGTATCATGTTATTTCATTGGAATATGCAGAAGGGTAATTTTTGTATTAAATATATACGTCATTGCCAATATCATGTGTCAATCCTTTCCTCAACCAAACCTAGCATCTATGTTATGATCATTAATTGACAAACTTGGTTGGATGGCACATACAGTTGAAGTCGGAAGTTCACATACACTTAGGTTGGAGTCATTAAAACTTGTTTTTCAACCACTCCACAAATTTCTTGTTAACAAACCATAGTTTTGGCAAGTCGGTTAGGACATCTACTATGTGCCTGACACAGTTTTTCCAACAATTGTTTCCATACAGATTATTTCACTTATAATTCACTGTATCACAATTCCAGTGGGTCAGAAGTTTACATGCACTAAGTTGACTGTGCCTTTAAAAAGCTTGGAAAATTCCAGAAAATGTCATGGCTTTAGAAGCTTCTGATAGGCTACTTGACATCATTTGAGTCAATTGGAGATGTATCTGTGGATGTATTTCAAGGCCTACCTTCAAACTCTGTGCTTGACATCATGGGAAAATCAAAAGAAATCAGCCAGGACCTAAAAACGAAATTGTAGACCTCCACAAGTCTGGTTCATCCTTGGGAGCAATTTCCAAACGCCTGAAGGTAACATGTTCATCTGTACAAACAATAGTACGCAAGTATCAACACCATGGGACCACTCAGCCGTCATACTGCTCAGGAAGGAGATGTGTTCTGTCTCCTGGAGATGCGAAAAGTGCAAATCAATCCCAGAACATCAGCAAAGGACCTATCTTGTGAAGATGCTGGAGGAAACCGGTACAAAAGTATATATCCACAGTAAAACGAGTCATATATCGACATAACCTGAAAGGCCACCCAGAAAGGAAGAAGCCACTGCTCCAAAACCGCATAATAAAGCCATACTACGGTTTGCAACTGCACATGGGGACAAAGCTTTTTGGAGAAATGTCCTCTGGTCTGATGAAACAAAAATATAACTGTTTGGCCATAATGACCATCATTATGTTTGGAGGAAAAAGGGGGAGGCTTGTAAATCGAAGACCATCCCCAACTGTGAAGCACAGGGGTGGCAGCACAATGTTGTGGGGGTGCTTTGCTGCAGGAGGGACTGGTGCACTTCACAAAATAGATGGCGTCATGAGGATCGAAAATTATGTGGATATATTGAAGCAACATCTCAAGACATCAGTCAGGAAGTTGAAGCTTGGTCGCTAATGGGTCTTCCAAATGAACAATAAGCACAAGCATACTTCCAAAGTTGTGGCAAAATGCCTTAAGGACAACAAAGTCATTGGAGTGGCCATCACAAAGCCCCGACCTCAATCCTATAGAAAATGTGTGGACAGAACTGAAAAAGCATGTGTGAGCAAGCATGCTACCAAATACTAATTGAGTGTATGTAAACTTCTGACCCACTGGGAATGTGATGAAAGAAATAATAGCCGAAATAAATCATTCTCTCTACTATTATTCTGACACTTAACATTCTTAAAATAAAGTTGTGATCCTAACTGACAGGGAATTTTTACTAGGATTAAATGTCAGGAATTGGGAAAACTGAGTTTAAATGTATTTGGCTAAACTTCTGACTTCAACTGTAAGTGCACTCACATTGTCAAGTCAATGTTTTCACCAATGATGAGTCCCAGCTGATTGAGATAATGCCAAGAGTGTGCAAAGCTGTCATCAAGGCAAAGGGTGGCTATTTGAAGAATCTCAAATATAAAATATAATTTGATTTGTTTAACACTTTTTTGGTTACTACATGATTCCATTTGTGTTATTTCATAGTTTTGATGTCTTCACTATTATTCTACAATGTAGAAAATTGTAAAAATAAAGAAAAACACTTGAATGAGTAGGTGTTCTAAAACTTTTGACTGGTAGTGTAGATGAACATATATATAAACTGTAATCATTTACATTTAGACATTTTGCAGGCTCATTATAATGAATGGAATGGAGTGAATGGAATGGTATCAAACATGGAAACCAGGGCCCGTATCCACAAAGCATCTCAGAGAAGGTCCTAGGAATTCTGTTAAAACCTGTTTAAAGACAAGAAAAAAACACTCCCAGGTCAGTCATTTTTAGGATGATGTTAAGACACTGCTAAGACAAACTCTGAGCCAGGAGCCCACATCCATATACCCCCATTAGCAGATTTATAGCTAATTTCCTGCAATCCTACACATTTTGCCATAGGGTGGAGGCAAATGTTTGCCGTTTTTAATATGATAACTGATGATCAATGGGCCCCACCCCGGTCGGTATTTCGACCATGCTTACTACAAGTTTAAAAAGCTGGCCGCTAGACTAACTTACCAATCAAAAAAACATTGCTGGCATGGGCTAATTGAGTGACTGCTGATGCACAACCAAATTTCAAATGTGTACCTTGTGTACTAATACTGTTTCATGTAGGTCTAGATTATGTAATGGTTGATCATATAGAAATACCAAAACATTCTTTCAACAACTCCAAAGCAATTGCCTGTCTATGGCGCAGGAACTAGTGACTCGCTGCCTTTTTCTATTTTCAAGACGTCTGCTGATAACACTTAACCCCATAAAGTTGTTTTTCACTACCTTGACATTTTGGCTTCTACAGGCATTTCTGTAATAAGCACCATGAAGTGTTTTAGATCTATGGATTCAGCACACTGTCAGCTACAATAAATATTGTGTCAAAACAAACTTTTGAGGAATTAATATGAGCAATAATGTGCCATAAATGCAAAAAATGAAAAAACTGATGTTGAATTTCTTAGTTTCTTATTGTGAAAAGCACTGCAAAACATAATGAACAAGATATCCAACGCAAGACTGTGGTTCCCCCAGGTCTTGGTTACCTCTAAGTTTTAGGTCCCACAGTTGACAGTGCATTGTCAGAGCAAAAACCAAGCCATGAGGTCGAAGGAATTGTCCGTAGAGCTCTGAGACAGGATTGTATCGAGGAACAAGGGTACCAAAAAATGTCTGCAGAATTGAATGTCCCCAAGAACACAGTGGCCTCCATCATTCTTAAATGGAAGAAGTTTGGAACCGCCAAGACTTCCTAGAGCTGGCCTCCTGGCCAAACTGAGCAATCAGGGGAGAAGGGCCTTGGTCAGGGAGGTGACCAATGCCCTTCTGCAGCACTCCACCAATCAGGTCTTTATGGTAGAGTGGCCAGACGGAAGCCACTCCTCAGTAAAAGGCACATGACAGCCCGCCTGGAGTTTGCCAAAAGGCTCCTAAAGGACTCTCAGACCATGAGAAACAAGATTCTTTGGTCTGATGAAACCAAGATTGAACTCTTTGGCCTGAATGCCAAGCGTCACATCTGGAGGAAACCTGGCACCATCCCTAAGGTGAAGCATGGTGGTGACAGCATCATGCTGTGGAGATGGTTTTCAGCGGTCTGGGAGAATAGTCGGGATCGAGGGAAAGATGAAAGATGAATGGAGCAAAGTACAGAGAGATCCTTGATGAAAACCTGCTCCAGAGCGCTCAGGACCTCAGACTGGGGCAAAGGTTCACCTTCCAACAGGACAACGACCCTAAGCACACAGCCAAGACAACGCAGGAGTGGTTTCAGGACAAGTCTCTGAATGTCCTTGAGTGGCCCAGCCAGAGATCCGGACTTGAACCTGATCGAACATCTCTGGAGAGACCTGAAAATAGTTGTGCAGTGACACTTCCCATCCAACCTGACAGAGCTTGAGAGGATCTGCAGAAAAGAATGGGAGAAACTCCCCAACTACAGGTGTACCAAGCTTGTAGCGTCATACCCAAGAAGACTGAAGGCTGTAATCGCTGCCAAAGGTGCTTCAACAAAGTAAAGGGTCTGAATGCTTTTGTAACAAAAGTTTACTTTTGAGGTCTTAAACACATCACTTTACATGGAAAGGAAGCGGGTGAGAAGTTTACTCCCACTAAAACTCACATCAGTGTGTATATCAAACAATCTAGCTTCATCCTTTGCCCTCCAGTGGGTGATAGCGTTACTACAACACAGAACGACAACCCTGTCTATGAAAATAAAGGGACTAGTTCGAGTTCCATATGTGGTACCACTGTTATCGTCTCAACCGTTATTCAATTTTGGTGATTTTATTTGACCATTAAACATAACAGTAAAAGTGATCCTTAATGTACTGTCATGCACCTACTATTTGGAACGATACTTGGAAAGGACTGAAATTTGCAATTGTAATGCATTACTCATTTGATACTCAAGATTTTTTTTGTCAAAATCATGCAGCTTTCTGTGGATCTAAGAATTTAATAGTCTATTCTTCATGGCCGTCTCTATACAAAAAAAACGGGCATAAGTAAATATAGGTGAAAAATCTGTCTTTTGGTCTTGTTCACATTGTAACACTGAATAAAACATAGAATAAACAATATTATGATGTAATTGAAACACTCATTGGGACATTAGAGTACTTTAGAGGTCTGAAAATGTCTGATATAAGGTTGAATGGGGGGAAGCTGGTTACCGAGATTTACCGCCCAAAACCATTCCCTTTTCCTGGGAAAAATAACTGCGAGAAACCAGTAAATTATAATAAATTATTTTAAATGAACAACATGGCGTGAAATGGAACTGTTAAATTGTATGCAATGTCTAAATCTGTCTTCTCTACAGCCTATGCATGATGAATCATCAATGCTCAGGGTGGGGACAAACAGCTAATCTCAGTATGGAGCGCAGTTCACAATGCATGTAGACCCATCATTTTATAATGGTAACTTTTTTTCTTATGGCAGGTAGGCCTGCATTTTCTGCAACATAGTGTATGCTACAGTAATATAAAGACCGAATGCGGGTCTAATTTACCCATCTCCATCTGGCTTTCGGGAATCACATTTTTATTTTATTTTATTGCAGCTGCAGAGTTTTAAAATTGCCTATCACTCAAATAAATCAGTGCACGCGCGAGCACTCTGTGGCAGTCTTTCTCTCTCTCCATCAACTCCATTCAAATTGCATCCAAAATAGATCATCCTGTTCTAGATTCATATAAAGCTCTATATATGGATGTCCTAGCCTACCTCTTTCAGGTAATACATTCAATGCTGTATTAGCCGTATATTTAGCTAACTAATGATGGGTTCTGCATAATAGACTTCTAATGTGACAAATACAATTTGATTTGATTTAACTTATAGCCTCTGTCTCTTGCGCAATACGCACACACCTGTGCTCCGCTGGCCTCTCTCCTTAAAAAATGCTCCTCAGCTCTTGGAGTTCAATGCAGGGAAACCTAGACAAGAGCTTGCTGGACAATATTGTTTTTAGCATTTCTTATACCAGTAGACTTTTCGAAGAGGGACGCAAGCTCTTGTTTGCTGGATGTTAAATACAGCCGCCAATATGCAGACCCATAACCATTCAATCCTCGTGAAGAGAAGTGAAAGCCTTCTGCATCTAATTCTAGTCCTATATTATTTAAGGATGTCATTAGAATGATGAAGATAAGGACAACAAAATGTATTTTATTTAACTGTTGAAACTGAGGAAAGAATGAAGCAACAACAGAGAGAAAGAGGTCGGCTAATAACATTAGGGGAAATATTATGAAAGGTATATATGCGTCAGCCTCAGTGGTATAAAGTACTTAAGTAAAAATACTTTAAAGTACTAAAGTATTTTTGGGGGTATATGTACTTTACTTTACTATTTATACTTTTGGCAACTTCGATTTTTACTTCACTACATTCCGAAAGAAAATAATGTACTTTTTACATTTTCCCTGACACCCAAAAGTACTCATTACATTTTGACAGGAATGTAGCAGACTCACTAAACACAAATGCTTAATTTGTAAATTATATCTGAGTGTTGGAGTGTGCCCCTGGCTGTCCGTCAATAAAAAAAAAATTAAAAAAAATGTATGCTGTCTGGTTTGCTTAATATAAGGAATTTGAAATTGTTTCTACATTTACTTTTGATACTTAAGTACTTTTTTAGCAATTTCATTTTTAAAACCAAATAAACTCAGCAAAAAAATAAACGTCCTTTTTCCAGGACCCTGTCTTTCAAAGATAATTCGTAAAAATCCAAATAACTTCACAGATCTTCATTGTAAAGGGTTTAAACACTGTTTCCCATGCTTGTTCAATGAACCATAAACAATTAATAAACATGCACCTGTGGAACGGTCGTTAGGACACTAACAGCTTACAGACAGTAGGCAATTAAGGTCACAGTTATGAAAAAAAACAAAAGAAAGATGCCCAGGGTCCCTGCTCATCAGCGTGAACGTGCCGTAGGCATGCTGCAAGGAGGCATGAGGACTGCAGATGTGTACAGGGCAATAGATTGCAATGTCCATACTGTGAGACGCCTAAGACAGCGCTACATGGAGACAGGACGGACAGCTGATGGTCCTCGCGGTGGCAGACCACATGTAACAACCCTTGGGGTCATGATAGGGGCTGCACCAAATGATTGATGTATTATAATAATTGATTATGCTTATGTTGTATTAATAGAAGGGGAAGGGCTATAAGACCCCCCCCCCCACTACATTTATAGGGTCCTGGACCACAGATTAGCAATATGTTATGAGTGAGTTAAATACTAGTTATTTTGGAGGTGGGTCAGCGATTATCATCTATTTTTTATTTTGTAGAGGTAATTCAGTGACAATTACCCAAATACTAGTTGGTTTTACAGAGGTAATTCAGCGATAGTCATCTATTTTATTTTGGGAGGTAATTCAGCGACAATTACCCGAATACCAGTTGGTTTTGCAGAGGTAATTCATTGATAATGTCACGTCCAGGCCTGAGTTTTTAGGCTGGCGTGTTTAGTTTCGTTTTTGGTGAAGGGTTTTTTAGTTCTAGGTGTTGTATTTCTATGTTGGGGAAATGGTTCCCAATTAGAGGCAGCTGAGTGTCGTTACCTCTAATTGGGAACCATATATATGTTTGTAGGTTTCAGAGGGGTTTTGTGGGTTATTGTTTGTATATAGCTGTGTTTTCAGTCTATGTTATTGTTACGATCTTAGTTTTCGTTCGTTGTTTTGTCCCAGTTACGTGTGTCAAATAAAGCATGTATACTGGATACCTCGCTGCGCCTTGGTCTGTCCCTTCAGGAGATCGTGACAGAATAACCCACCAACAAAGGACCAAGCAGCGAGAGAACCGGGAGTACTGGACCTGGGAGGAGGAATTGTTTAGAGGGGGACCCTGGACCCAGCCTGGAGAGTATCGCCGTCCAAGAGAGGAGCTGGAAGCAGCGGCGGCGGAGCGGCGCTATTACGAGGAGAAATACGGAGCGTGGAACCCGGAGAGGGAGAGATATGTTGGGACTCGCCTGGCGCGGAAACCCGAGAGGCAGCCCCCAAATTTTTTTGGGGGGGGCACACGGGGAGTTTGGCCGGTTCAGGACGGACTCCTGAGCTAACTCCTCGTGCTCTTTGGAGGGAGNTCATCCGTGAGGCAAGGGTGAGTGAACAGCCGGGGAGAGAAGTACCGGCTCCACGCACCAGGTCCCCTGTAAGCTTAGATAGCCCAGTACGTCCAGTCCCTGCTCCGCGCACCAGGCCCCCCGTGCGCTTAGAGAGTCCAGCACGTCCTGTTCCGGCTCCGCGCACCAGGCCCCCCGTGCGCTTACAGGGTCCTGCAGGTCCTGTCCCTGCTCCACGCTCCAGGATCCCTGTGCCCGTCGTGGACCCAGCACGTCCTGTCCCTGCTCCACGCTCCAGGATTCCTGTGCCCGTCGTGGATCCAGCACGTCCTGTCCCTGTTCCACGCTCCAGGATTCCAGTACGTCCTGTCCCTGCTCCCCGCACCAGAGGTCCAGTGCGCATAATGAGCCCATCACGGCCCGTTCCTGCTCCTCGCACCAGAGTCCCAGTGCGCGTCATGAGTCCAGCATGGCCCGTTCCTGCTCCCCGCACCAGAGTCCCAGTGCTCGTCGTGAGCCCATCACGGCCGGTTCCTGCTCCTCGCACCAGAGTTCCGGCTAATAGCCCAGGGCCTCTGGTGCGTGACATCAAGCCAGCACGGCCGGCACCGGAGCCGCCACCTGGAAGGAAAAGACCCACCCGAAGACCCCCCCATGGACTTTTGGTGCGGTCGGAGTCCGCGCCTTTGGGGGGGGGTACTGTCACGTCCAGGCCTGAGTTTTTAGGCTGGCGTGTTTAGTTTTGTTTTTGGTGAAGGGTTTTTTAGTTCTAGGTGTTGTATTTCTATGTTGGGGAAATGGTTCCCAATTAGAGGCAGCTGAGTGTCGTTACCTCTAATTAGGAACCATATATATGTTTGTAGGTTTCAGAGGGGTTTTGTGGGTTATTGTTTGTACATTGCTAAGTGTTTTCAGTCTATGTTATTGTTACGATCTTAGTTTTCGTTCGTTTTGTTGTTTTGTCCCAGTTACGTGTGTCAAATAAAGCATGTATACTGGATACCTCGCTGCGCCTTGGTCTGTCCCTTCAGGAGATCGTGACAGATAATCATGTATTTTATTTTGGGAGGTAATTCAGCGACTATTACCCGAATACTAGTTGGTTTTGCAGAGGTGGTTTGAAGAGGCTGCCTGAATTTGACTGTGTTTCAATATTGTACTGTGTGTTTTGTTTGTTTTTGCGGATTATAGAGGTTTTATTGGGTAATGGCCAAATGGTGGAATAAAAGTAGAACAAAAGTTATTTGAATAAAAGGTTGAACATATTTGTTTGTGACACTTTCCTAACATAGGACAGTATAGGAAAGGTTCAACCCTTAGTATACCAGTAAATTATTACAAGGAAGTTCTGTTCTAGAGATTTTCATAGAAAATTACTTTGTGACGCTATTACCAGGGGCACTGGTAAATATATTACTGCTACTCTACACCCTTAAGATATAATATTAGGAATTGAAGTATATCATGTGGTTGTCTCTGTGAGGCCCATGTGTGAAATATATTTGAGTGTAGTAGAACCATTTACTATAGCCTGGATTAAGAATTGTCTTAACTTCTTAGGGCTAGGGGGCAGTATTTTGAAGTTCGGATGAAAGACGTGCCCAAAGTAAACTGCGTGTTACTCAGGCCCAGAAGCTAGGATATGCATATAATTCATAGCTTTGGATAGCAAACACTCTGAAGTTTCTAAAATTTTTAAAATAATGTCTGTGAGTATAACAGAACTGATATGGCAGGCAAAAACCCAAGCAAAATCCATCCAGGATGTCTGAATCAGTCATGTCACACTGTTTTCAAAAGGCCAGCTATTCAAAGCCTAATAGATTGCAGTTCCTATGGCTTCCACTAGATGTCAACAGTTTTTAGAAAAAGGTTGGAACGTTCAATCATGAAAATCAAGGGAGTAAGACCACTAGTTCCTGGGTTCACATCAAGTGTACTGTTTTGGATTTTGCGTGTAACAGTACCTATGCCTTCCACTAGATGCGCTCAGTTCTTTCTCTCTTCTATTCAGCAGGTTATATTCCGTCTGAAATATTATAGTGTATATTCATTTTAGGGCATATGAGTATTGATTACAAATGCTGTTTTTACTTTTTTCGACGAACTTTAGGGGTACTTTTGGGATATTGTTTGTCTGCATGGATGAAAGCCTTTGGGCAGGTGGATTACTGAACAAGAAACACACCAACCAAACGGAGCTATATGGATATAAAGAGGAACGTTATCGAACAAAAGGACCTTTTATTGTGTAACCTGGACGCTTTGATATGCCATCAAAAGAAGATCATCAAAGGTAAGCAATTTATTTTATGCTATTTTTGAGTTTTGTGACATCTCTGCTGGTTATGTTATTATGCTAATTGAGTTTTTGAGTGGGGCGCTGTCCTCAGACAATCAAATGTTCTGCTTTCGCCGTAAAGCCTTTTTGAAATCTGCTGTTAGATTAACAAGAGTCTAAGCTTTTGAAGGGTGTGCAGCATTTCTATTTTCATGAATGTTTGAAATGAGTATTTTTGTAATTTGAATTTGGCGCTCTGCATTTCACCGGATGTTGTCAAAATCGATCCCGTTCACAGGTTTGGATCCTTAAGAGGTTAAGTCTTACAGGCAAGTGAGAAGACTAAGTGAGAGTAGAATTAGGATTTCAGTATCACCCACTGTTGTTTAACACGCACTGAAAGGAGATAGAGAATAATTTATATAGGCATATTCATACATATTACACCCACTGTAGGATAACCCTATAGAAATTGGAAAACATATTACACGCAGACTATCTAAATAAAAAGCTGGAGCACCATGGCACAGTCAAACCAGAATGAGGCGATAGGAGCAATGAAGCCTGTCACGCCTGTTGACTATATGCAAAAGAAGTTTCCCGGCGGTGGAATTTACATTAGTTTTAACCTCTCCAGGCACTGGGGCAGTATTCGGAAGTTTGGAGAGTCTGGCGTGCCCAAAGTAAAATGCCTGCCACTCAGGCCCAGAAACTAGGATATGCACATAATTAGTACTATTGGATAGGAAACACTCTGAAGTTTGTGTCTGTGAGTATAACAGAACTGATATGGCAGGTGAAAATCCGAGGAATTTCTGTACGGATTTTTTGTTTTTTGTGACATGCCCTCCCTTTCAATGTCTGCCTATGGGATTCTCTGTAAAATAGGACCTAGGTTGCAGTACCTATGGCTTCCACTAGATGTCAACAGTCTTTAGAATAGGTTTCATGCGTTTATCATAGAAGATCACAGAATAGAAGAATAATATGTAAGAGGAGTGAGGAAGTCACTTGAGTTTTTTGTGCGTGAGACCATGTGCGCGTTCCTCTGTATTTTCGTTTAGGATACTATCCGTGTGAAATATAATTGTTAATATACATAAAAGTATACCTAAGGATACATTATAAATTATGTTTGATTTGTTTGGGCAAAGTTGATAGGTATAATTTTAACGCATTCTCTTCACTGTACAATGGGCGAACATAACGCGCCAACCAAACAGAGATTTATGGCTATAAACAAATACTTTTTCTAACAAAAGCATCATGGATTGTCTTGCTTGGACACTTCGGATTGCCCTCAGCAGAAGATCATCAAAGGTAAGCAATTTATTTTAGCTCTTATATGTGTTTTGTGAGACCCGCGCTGGTTATGGATTTATGCTAATGCATAAAATATGTGAGGTACTATCCTCAAACAATCAAATGTTGTGCTTTCGCCGTAAAGCCCTTTTGAAATCTGACAACGCTGTGATATTGCCAAGACTCTAAGCTTTTGATGACTATGCAACACTTGTATATTGATGAATGTTTTATAATTCAACTTTTGGATTTTGAATTTGGCGCCTTACATTTCTCCGGCTAGCGCCCCAATGATCCTTAAGAGGTTTTAAGAAATGGCATGTCTGGACAGAAATGGAAGGAGAAAACAGATATCCACTGGATGGTTAATTCAACAAGACTAGGTTGGATTTAGTCAAGGAGATAATTCAGACAAGAAAAACTGACAAAAAGAAGGGGAAGAAGAAAAGAACCCTTGTATCAGAAACTGTGATAGGAATGATGATGCTGGAAGGACAGATCGCCATGAACAAGGCTACCGTGACAAAACTAAAGCTGGAGAAAACAATAGAGTGCGGGAGGAAAGAAACGAGTCAGGACAGGGGCAGAACAGGAGTACTCCCCACTGCCCCGCCGCCGTATGAGACTAAACCCAGACGACCCCCGGGTGACTATAAGCATCCACAATTATCCTCAAGGGGACTCTGTAGAAAGAGGTGGAGGACACAACAGCAGCAACAAGCGGCATGAGAACAATATAATTGGATGAAAAAAGGAGGCACAGTTCCTGGAGGGAGGAATATGGTCCACCCAAACTCTCTCCACAAAAAGGAACAGACTGGAAGACCATAGACATATGGCCTAAAGAAGCTAAACAAAAGTACAAGGTACAACCATCCATGGGTGACCTATTCAGAGACCAGAGAGAAAGTGAAGAAATAACAAGAGAAGAAGGAAGACTGGAAAATAATAAGTTGTATACATTACGAAAAGAGAAGAGAAAGTTGATAGAAGATCTGCAGGCGCTAATTGCTGATAAGATTAAAGAGACAATGGACACAGATGATGTGGACGAAAGTAAAAAGCTAAAAGAGGAGGTCAGACAAACCACGGATATGGTAAGACAATATCAGAGGGAGATAGAAGAGTGTGAAAAGGAACTGAGAGACTTAGGGAAAGATAGAGAGGGAGAGACATTTTCCACGATTCCCTTGGTGTATCGTACGGGTCCAGGGGGACAGGTGACTCAGGAATACAAGGCTTGGAGTTTTGGAGACCTGGAAACAGCAGTGAAAGACATGCCTTGGATCTCGAAAGGAGCAGATGGGTGGATACAGAGTTTTGAGCATTTACACGGGCACAACGAAAACCTGTGCCTGGGGGACCTCAAGGTGCTGCAGGCGAGGATGATGACACCAGGGCAATTGGAGACACTGTTGTTGAGAGGCCGCATCGATGACGCCCCACCTGAAACAGTATTGCGTGAAGTCAGAGCACCTGTGGATGACTAAGATACGAATACCGCACTGTAAGAGACATGACCAGACTAAGCCATGTGGCCCTTGACGAAACACAGATTTCGCAGAATGGCTTGAAAAGTTTAAAGCAATATGGAATGAGGAACTCGGTGAAAGATATGACCAGAATGACACTGGAGAACGCATGTTCTATGATTATACTGCCAAGAATTGCCCTGAACCCATAAGAAAAAAGGTTGAAGATGAAATAGGATGGGACCGAAAGACTGGGGGAGAGAAAGAAGAGTATCTCAGACACTGGTTCAAGAACTGGAAGAAACAAAAGAATGAAGAGAAATCAAGAAAAGGAGGACTAGGCACTGAAGAAGGCCCCGCTTGCAAAGATCGAGAAAGGAGGTGGTGATTTTACTCACAATATGATGGCTGCTCAAGTTGTTTCTACAGGCTCAGCACAACCACAGCCTGCAGCTCCCCCACAGTCACATCAGTCACACCCGTGAACCTGGTGCCTGCAGGGTATGTGCTTTTCACCTTATCGTGACCCACAAACATGGACTGGAAGAGGAGGTGGGCCCGCCAGAGCACCTTGTGACTGGAACAACACTTAATGCTGGACCTGTGGGCAGTTGGGGCATGTGAGTTTGCAGTGTTAGGGAAATGGAAGAGGAAGAGGTTACAACAGGGGCAGAGGAAACTTTGCTAAGGCACATCATGGAGTGTACTACCCATCACGGCAACAGTATGCCCCTCAGGCACAATACCACTCGCTGGTATTGTGGCTTAGGAATGCTTGAAATGCTCGCCCGGGGCCACCTATGCCCTATGGACAAGGAGGACAAGTTAATGACAGAGGACAGCCATGGCCAATGGGAAATCAGAACACCAACAGTTATTATTTCCGTCAGAATCAACAATGAAGGCTCAATGATGGAAGAGAAGATCCAATGGTTACTCTTAATGTTAATGGACATGACCTACCATTTCCAATAGACACTGGAGCTCACTGTTCCTGTTTAGGCAAACCTGGACAAGTTGTTCAGGATTCCCTGAGCAAATCATCAGTAACAATAACAGGGGCATCGGGACAGCCCAGGAATGTGTACTGGACAAAGACTTGTTTGATGAACCTCTGCTTGACTCTGATGGTTCTGCTTATATAGATCAAAGTACAGGTACATTTTTTTAAACGTAGGATTTGCTGTAGTAGATGTGGAAGGTGATATTGAGGTTATACAGCCCCTACCAGAACATTTATCAGCGCAACAGGCAGAATTATTAGCTCTGAAAACAGCTTGTGAATTAGGGGCAGGAAAGGCACTTACTGTTTATTCAGACTCAGCATATGCTATTGGGGTTTGTTTGTCATCGTGTGGGGTTTGGAGAGCAAGAGGGTTTACTAACACCACAGGGACACCTATTAAGAATAGGACATATGTTGAACAGTTGATTGAAGCTATTGTTAAGGTTGAGGCACACACGGGTAGGAGTGATTATGCTAGTATTGGTAACAGCATAGCTGATTAGGCGGCCAAATTGTCTGCTTCTCATTGTCACACACATGCATTCTCTTTTTAGTCGTTTGTGTCATCTGAAACTACTGATCTTGAGAAACAGCAGCAGGCTGATATTCTCAGTCACCAAGTGTGGAGGGAGAGAGGGTGTGCTCTCTGTCCTAGGTCTGGCTTATGGCTACATCTTTTGCCTGGCATGCCCTGTTTACCATCAACCATGATCTCTACTGTTTGTCGATTGGCTCATGGAGTGAGCCATTCGTCAAGAGGGAATATGGTGGAGAAGATTTCGTCCCAATGGTTTTGCCCAAATTTGAATCAGCACGTAAAATAGTTCATTAACCGTTGAGCAACATGTTTGTTATATAACATAGACAAGGGAACTCCACTGCAACCAGGGTTGTTCCCCACTCCAAAAGGACCTTTTGTCCACCTTGCTATTGATTTCATAGTCATGGTAGAGTGAACAGAAAGAAAGAGATGCTGCCTGGTGATAATTGACAGGTTCACCAGGTGGGTGGAAGAATTTCCCACCATCAACTGTGATGCGCGAACAGTTGCAAAATTGCTAGTCAGGGAAATTATACTTAGGTTCGGAGTGCCTGAGGTTTTGTCTGCAGACAATGGCACCCATCTCATAGGAGATGTGGTTGCCCAAGTGGCCAAAGTTCCAGGTAACCATGGTAACACCAACAGCCCTGCAAGTGGCTGAGCGGTTCGGCTGGCATCATCTCTCCCACTGCAAGCACCTCCCAGAGTGGAAGCCATGGATGAGCGACTGGAGGGAGAGAGAGCAGGGCCCCGAGAACATCTGAAGGAGGAAGAAGGTCCGAGCCAAAGGACAGAAGCAGTGTCCAGACCAAAAGGCCGGAAAGAAAGATGAAGAAGAAGGCTCTAGCCAACATCATTTCACACTCACACTCAGGTTCTATAACTAGGAAACAGAGACTACACCGGGTCTGGTGGTTTGTTTTGCCTATCATCCTTTCCATGTGTCTCCTTGTTGGCACAGCCACGGGACCCCCTGGGACCCCCTACAAATTGTGAAAAATTGGAAATCAGACTAAGAGGCCAGGAACTCCGGTTTTAGTATTTAAAAAGCCTACATCAACCACTGAGATGTTTGGGAGTCAGGTTGAGCCTATGAGAAGGACAGAGTTTGAATGTGGGGTTTTATACTTTATGCAGAGAGGTAATGAGAAACAACCTACTAGGCGAAGGGAGACCACAGGACTGTTCTTTGGGAGAAGAACTGAGAGGTTAGCCAGGGATCATGGGACACATGTATGTTGGGGTGGTCACAAGAAGGGAGAAAACTTACCTAATGTGGTAGAAGGAAGCAGGCAGATCCCTCTATGGCCTAGAACTCGCCTCGGGAGAGGTGAGTCAGTCTTCACCGTAAGAACTACCCACTCTGTATGGTGTAATTATCCCAGCAGGCACCCGTGGATAGAATTGTTAGGAAATTGAAGCTTGAGCATCAATCCCATACTGACCTCCCTAAGCCCGAAGTCAAGCCCTGCCCTGTGTCTTTGTAATGATGGGAAGGAAGATATGGGAGATACTAGAGCTTGTCGTGTATATATGGGTCAACTGAGAGAAGAGTATAGTGATAGGAGAAACTATGCTAAAGGGGATTTTAGTGTGTTAGACTTCCAGCAACAGGTGTCAGGTGTAAACCTTTCCAGAATAAAGGAAGGCATGGGATCACCTTTTGGATGGATGTGGGTATGCAGTGACAAGGGGTACCTCACTTTACCTCCTGGATGGGGGAGGTGTTGTTATTTGGGGAGAACAGAAATGTACATGTTCAGAATTCCGGTCACCAACCTTTTCAATGAGACAGGTCAAACCAACTCTGGGGAACTGAAACGCGCCAAACGACTCATCCCAGACAATCAGGAAGCCTATGGTCATCTCCTACACCCGGGTGAGATTTTTGGTATGTCAGTCATACCCTCCTGGGCTGTGAGTAAACAATTTAACCTACTCTTTACAGGCCCATATGCATTTAACGATCCAAGGATTTAGCCAACTCTCATTAGATGTCCAAAATCTGAAAGCAGTCATCGGCCGCCATGAGTTTGCTTTAGATGATCTTTTGGCGATGGAAGGAGGACACTGTAACGTACTAGCTATTGTTGATCCTGACAATTGTGTTATGCTCCTCCCTGACTCCTCTGAGAATATGACTGTGATAATTGATAAGATTGCTGATCTTAGTAAAACTCTCTCAAAATCTGAAAAATCTGTCTTTGACAAAATTGGTGACTGGTTTAATGCTAAATTTGGAAATGTAATGGGGAAAGTTATGTTAACTTTGTTTTCATTGTTTACTCCTATACTTGGTGATGGTTTGGTTTGGTGATTTTGGCTACTGTTAATATTTGTAAGAAAATGACTAACTGCTCTTGAAGATGCTGGAGTGGTGGTGTTGGTGGAAGCTGATACAAATCGTGCTGAAGGTGAGACTGGTGCATTTCTGGTTTCTCTTAAGCTCATTGTCTATCCAACTCCTATGGTTCTTCACAGGACCCAGGAGGAATGGGAAGATAGACAGACTCCCCCCACCCCACCAGCATTCCAGGAACCTCAGGAGTTGTTTCTCCCTTTAGCAGGCCATCCCTGGGATCAAATGGATCTGGGGGATTTGCAAAATCTGTTTGATTTCTGAGGAGAATATTATGATTGAAACTGTGAGACTAATTAGTCTCAAAGGGGGGAATGATGGGGGTCACCTTGGGGTCATGATAGGGGCTGCACCAAATGATTGATGTATTATAATAATTGATGATGCTTATGTTGTATTAATAGAAGGGGAAGGGCTATAAGACCCTCCCCCACTACATTTATAGGGTCATGGACCACAGATTAGCAATATGTGCATTATAAAGTTTAATACGGTTCCACAGTTCTTTTTTAGCCTCTGCCTCTTATAAGAAACAGTCTGAGCAGATGTGTGAGCCACTGCAGTCAAAACAGGGCGCCTCAAGGCTAAAAGAGATACATAGACACAGACCCCTGCAGGGGAGTAAATAGATAAGAGACAAGTCAGACACACCACTGTAAGCCACACGGGAATGGAAAATTACTGCTGAGCCCTTAGAAAACACTGGACTATTGTTTTCTCCTGCAAGTTTGTATAACTGTATATGCATAGGCTTGGTCTCATGAGTAGAAGGTTTTGACGTAGGCAGTTACATCACTAGGGGTTGACTGCAAGTCTTTTAAAACAACTTTGACCTTTTTTATTTTGAAGAACTTACTCTGAAACATGCGTGCTGTGTTTCCGTTGTCAACTTCTGTCTTCAATTGCATTAATAAAGGTTTGATTGATTTACTTAAAGAAGATATTGTCTGACTGCTGATTTCACCAATAAGCCAATGATTGACAAGGAACAAGGAACCTACCCCGACACAACAACAACTGCCCGAGTTACACTAGGAACGCACAATCCCTCCATCAGTGCTCAGACTGTCCGCAATAGGCTGAGAGAGGCTGGACTGAGGGCTTGTAGGCCTGCTGTAAGGCAGGTCCTCACCAGACATCACCGGCAACAACGTCGCCTATGGGCACAAACCCATCGTCGCTGGACCAGACAGGACTGGCAAAAAGTGCTCTTCACTGACGAGTCACGGTTTTGTCTCACCAGGGGTGATGGTTGGATTCACGTTTATTGTTGAAGGAATGAGCGTTACACCGAGGCCTGTACTCTGGAGCGGGATCGATTTGGAGGTGGAGGGTCCGTCATGGTCTGGGGCGGTGTGTCACAGCATCATCGGACTGAGCTTATTGTCATTGCAGGCAATCTCAATGCTATACGTTACAGGCAAGACATCCTCCTCCCTCATGTGGTACCCTTCCTGCAGGCTCATCCTGATATGACCCTCCAGCATAACAATGCTACCAGTCATACTGCTCATTCTGTGCGGGATTTCCTGCAAGACAGGAATGTCAGTGTTCTGCCATGGCCAGAAAAGAGCCCGGATCCTAATCCCATTGAGCACATCTGGGACCTGTTGGATCGGAGGGTGAGGGCTAGGGCCATTCCCCCCAGAAATGTCTGGAAACATGCAGGTGCCTTGGTGGAAGAGTGGGGTAACATCTCACAGCAAGAACGGGAAAATCTGGTGCAGTCCATGAGGAGGAGATGCACTGCAGTACTTAATGAAGCTGGTGGCCACACCAGATACTGACTGTTACTTTTGATTTGGATCCCCCCTTTCGATCAAAGCTCTAATCAAATACAGACATAGGCCTATTTACATGCTTTATAATGCTTTTGAATGACACTTCCGGATTTGGTGGGAAATACCGGGTTACCCGGGAAACCCGGGAGAAAAGTGATTTATTCTCAGGATGGAACATCTAAAATACCGGGAAAATATTTAACCCTAGTCTGATAAACTTTCATTTGAAAGTGTAATGTCCTTTAAAACACCAATGGATGTTTTTCAATGTTTAAAGACAATCACATGCCAATGCTCTAATATTGATACAATCAAGTACCGATAAACCCATATCCTAGCCCTGAATCCCTATTTGTTACTCATCGACCCATGTTCCTTTGCCAATACACCTCATCCCTGTTACTTGCCTATCTCAGCCCTGTTACTGTCAGGCTGTGGGTAATTGGTGCAGTGAGTCAGGCGCAGGAGAGCAGCGATGCGTGGACAAGGTATTTAATACAAAGAACCACCAGTATATGAACAAATACTAAAGGTGCAGAAAAATACTGGTCACACGAAATAAACGGGCGTAATTACAAAACCCGGCAACAATAACCAGCCGTCAAGTAACATACCTGAACAATCAACAAACACGCACACAACCATGGGGGAAACAGAGGGTTAAATACATGTATATGTAATTGGGGAATTGAAACCAGGTGTGTAGAAAACAAGGACAAAACAAATGGAAAATGAAAAGTGGATCGGCGATGGCTAGAAGGCCGGTGACGTCGACCGCCGAACGTCGCCCGAACAAGGAGAGGGACTGACTTCGGCGGAAGTCGTGACAGTTACCCACATTCCTTAGGCCTGTATTTCCCAAGTCACCGACAGTAACCTAAAGTATATCCAACTAAACGCTGCACACCCCAACTCTGTTATTTGCATATCTTAATCCTGTGACTTCTGACCTTTTATACGCTAATTGTTTCATAGATAAACTCATAGTACAATGCTATAACAAGAGCCCCAGCCCCATTCACTTTTTTCTTCCTACGAACTTGTTGCCAGAATTGATTTGAATGGGCAGTAGACGTCCATCCAGACCCATTACCTGTATGAGCCTTATCTATCCCTGTACCCCATTACTCATACAAACCAGGTAACCTGTGTTTCAGCTCCAATTTATATTCCTACAAAGTCTGCACCTGTTCTTGAACCCAATTAGTCAACTAAGCCAGGTGTAAATCTGACTGAATACTCATAAACTATAAACCAGGTCAACCCCTTTAGCCCAGCTCCAGTATTCCTACAAACCAGGTCTACACTTTTGACTGTCTAAACACTAACACAAACCAGATCTACAGCTGCATATCTCAGCCCAAATACCTATACAAACCAGGTTTACACCTTGGTTTACACCGACTCACATAAACCAGATCTACCATTGTGCAAGAAACACTAAACAAACCTATTGACATTAAATATTAGTTAAGTTATTACACTTAATGGGTGTACTGTCTACATTGCCAATTCCCCCTGAAATGACAAAATATGACATTTGAGTTTTTTTTACCGATGTAAAGGCTAATGGATAATGGTAAAGTCATCTGTAAGATCATCTTGATCAAGTATATCCATAACCCAACTCAACTTCAATCTACTGAAAAAATAAATAATCTGTTATGATTAAATATACACTGAGTGTACAAAACATTAGGAACACCTTCCTAATATTGAGTTACACCCCATTTTGCACTCAGAACAGCCTCAATTTGTCGGAGCAAGGTTTTGAATGCGTTCCACAGTGGTGCTGGCCTATGTTGGCTCCAATGCTTCCCACATTAACATATTTAGCCTAAGAAACAAGGTTCATGAAATCAATAACTTACTAGAAACAGATTGCATTCATATTCTGACTCTCTGAAACTCACTTAGATAATACCATTGACAGTGGTAGCAATACATGGTTATAACATTTACAGAAAATACAGAAATGCCAATGGTGGAGGTGTTGCTGATTATATTCAGAACTACATTCCTGTAAAGCTTAGAGAGGATCTCATGTTAAATACTGTTGAAGTAATATGGTTCATCCGCTTCACCTAAAGCCCATTCTTGTGGAAGCTGTTAGAGACCACCAAGTGCTAACAGTCAGGATCTGTATAATATGTGTGAAATGTTTGATAATGTATGTGATATCAACAGAGAGGTATATTTTCTGGGTGATTAAAATATTTCCTGGCTATCATCAAGCTGCCCACTCAAGAAAAAGCTTAAAACTGTAACCAGTGCTTGCAATCTGGTTCAGGTTATCAGTCAACCTACCAGGGTTGTTACAAACATCACAGAATAATATTTGCTGGTCTGTGGTGTGTAATGAGGATCAGCCAGATGCTGCACTTGACACATTTATGAAATTGCTTATTCCAGTTACTAATAAGCATGCACCCATTAAGAAAACGACTGTAAAATGGTTAAATCCCCGTGAATTGACAAGGAATTGTTTGGTTTAGAGGGATGAGGAAAAAGGAATGGCAAATTCTGGCTGCACAACCGATTGGCAAACATACTGCAAATTGAGAAATCATATGACTAAAATGAATAAAAAGAAGAAGAAACGACACTATGAAATAAAAATAAATGACAAAGAATGACAGTAAAATGCTTTGGAGCACCTTAAATATACAAAACCCACTGATATTGCCAATTACTTTCATGCTTTTTTCATTGGCAAGATTAGCAAATTTAGGCAAAACATACCAGCAACAAACGCTGACACTACACATCCAAGTATAACTGTTATGAAAGACAAGCACTGTCATTTTGAATTCGGTAAAGTGAGTGTAGAAAAAATGAAAAAAGAAACCTGCCCACATCCTGGTTAACTTCTTAGGGAGCGGTGGTGCGCTAGCGCCCCACTCCCGACACTACCCNGAAGACAATCCATGGTTCTTTTGTTAGAAAAAGTAATGTATTATATCCATAAATCTCCGTTTGGTTGGCGCGTTATAATGAGAAAATACAGCCTCCACTCGTCCATTGAAACGTGAAGAGAACTCGTTCAACTTATACCTATAAACTTGTCCAAGAACAATCAAACATAATTGTAAATGTATCCTTAGGAACACTTTTATGTATATATAGTATAATATTTCAACCGGAATATAAACTGGGCGATAAGAAAGGAAAAAACCACAGAGCGCGCCAGCCGGGAACGCGCATTTTCTTCTATTGACATCTGTGTGGCCACTTCCTTATCCGTCTTCTACAATCTAAAAGCAGCTAAAAATAATCAAAACATTTTCTTGAGACTGTTGACATACAGAGGAAGCAATAGGTACTGCATTCATATGCCCTTATATGGGCATTTTCATAAGGGAGGGGTTCCAAATGAGGCAATGTGTCAAAACCACTTTTTCCAGGACAGAAATTCCTCGGGTTTTTGCCTGCCATATCTGTTCTGTTATACTCACAGACAAAATGTTAACACTTTTAGAAACGTCAGAGTGTTTCCTATCCAATGTTACTAAATATGTGCATATCCTATTTTCTGGGCCTGAATGGGAGGCATTTTACTTTGGGCACGCCAGGCTCTCCAAAACCGTCACCTCGTGCGCTGCTACCAAAGAAGTTAACTCTCTCCGCCTGCCCATTACTCTCGGGGTGAAAACCTGAAGTAAGGCTGATCGAGACCCCCAGACGATCCATGAACGCCTTCCAGACTCTAAACGTGAACTTGGGACCCCGATCAGACTATATCCTCAGGCACCCCGTAGTGCCGGGAGACGTGTGTAAAAAAGGCCTCCGCAGTCTGTAGGGCCGTAGGGAGACCGGGCAGAGGGAGGAGACGACAGGACTTGGAAAAACTATCCAATACGACCAGGATCGTGGTGTTACCCTGTGAGAGTGGAAGATCAGTCAGAAAATCCACCGACAGGTGCGACCAAGGCCGCTGTGGAACGGGTTAGGGGTGTAGCTTACCTTTGGGCAGGTGCCTAGGAGCCTTACACTGGGCGCACACTGAGCAGAAGGAAACATAAACCCTTACATCCTTAGCCAAGGTTGGCCACCAGTACCTCCCACTCAAACAGGGCACTGTCCGACCGATCCCAGGATGACCAGAGGAGGGTGACGTGGGGGCCCAATAGATCAAACGGTCACGAACAGTAGACGGAACATACAGACGCCCAGCGGGACACTGGACGGGAGCGGGCTCTGCACGTAGCGCCTGCTCTATGCCCCTGTCCAGCTCCCACACTACCGGTGCCACCAGGCAGAAGACGGGGAGTATGGGAGTGGGATCCATGGGCTGCTCCTCTGTGTCATACAGCCGGGACAATGCGTCTGCTTTCACATTCTGGGAGCCTGGTCTGTATGAAGGGTAAACACAAAAAGGATGAAAAACATGGCCTACCTTGCCTGACGAGGGTTCAGTTTCCTTGCTGCCCGGATGTACTCCAGATTGCGGTGGTCAGTCCAGATGAGAAAAGGGTGTTTAGCCCCCTCAAGCCAATGTCTCCACGCCTTCAAGGCCTTGACGACAGCCAACAGCTCCCGGTCCCCCACGTCATAGTTTCGCTCCGCCGGACTGAGCTTCTTCGAAAAGAAGGCACAGGGGCGGAGCTTTGGTGGCGTACCCGAGCGCTGAGAGAGCACAGCTCCTATCCCAGCCTCGGACGCGTCCACCTCCACTATGAACGCTAAAGAGGGATCCGGATGGGCCAGCACGGGAGCCGAGGTAAACAGAGCCCTCAGGTGACTAAAAGACCTGTCCGCCTCAGCCGACCACTGCAAACGTACCGGGCCCCCCTTCAGCAGTGAGGTAATGGGAGCCGCTACCTGACCAAAACCTCAGATAAACCTCCAGTAGTAGTTGGCAAACCCTAAAAACCGCTGCACCTCCTTTACCGTGGTTGGAGTCAGCCAATTACACACGGCTGAAATGCGGTCACTCTCCATCTCCACCCCTGAGGTGGAAATGCGATACCCTAGGAAGGAGACAGACTGCTGGAAAAACAAGCATTTCTCAGTCTTGACGTACAGGTCATTCTCCAACAGTCGACCAAGCACCCTGCGCACCAGAGACACATGCTCGGTGCATGTAGTGGAGTATATCAGAATGTCATCAATATACACCACTACACCCTGCCCGTGCAGGTCGCTGAAGATCTCATCTACAAAGGATTGGAAGACTGATGGAGCATTCATTAACCCGTACGGCATGACGAGGTACTCATAATGCCCTGAGGTGGTACTAAACGCCGTCTTCCACTTGTTTCCCACCCGGATACGCACCAGTTTGTAAGCGCTCCTGAGATCTAATTTGTTGAAGAAGCGCGGCCCGTGCATTGACTCAATCGCTGTGCCTATGAGGGGCAGTGGGTAACTCTACCTCACAGTGATCTGGTTCAGACCCCGATAGTCAATTCACGGGCGCAGACCTCCCTCCTTCTTCCTCACAAAAAAGTAATTTGAGGAGACGGGTGAAGTGGAGGACCGAATGTACCCCTGACGCAGGGATTCGGAGACATATGTTTCCATAGCTTCCGTCTCCGCCTGTGAGGGGGGATCCCCAGAGGAACCAACCCGACACCGACCGGCTGTGTGACCTCTGCGGCCACAGATGGTGCACGAGATGGAACCCCCTCCGGTCTCCCTGCGCACCGCCCCTCCTAGCTCCATAGGTATCGGAGAGAGAGTACGGGGGGATGGAACCACCAGACCCCGATCTGAACGTCCGCGGGTAGCCAGCAGGTTGTCCAGCCGGATGGACAGGTCCACCAGCTGGTCGAACATGAGGGTAGTGTCTCTGCAGGCCAACTCCCGACGGACGTCCTCGCGCAGACTGCAGCGGTAATGGTCGAACAGGGCCCTGTCATTCCATCCCGCGCCGGAAGCCAGGGTCCTAAACTCCAGGGCGAACTCCTGGACGCTCCTCGTCTCCTGCCTCAGATGGAAGAGGCGCTCACCCGCCGCTCTACCCTCAGGCGGGTGGTCGAAGACTGCCCGGAAATGGCGGGTGAACTCCTCAAACTGGTCCAACGCCGCATCTCCCTCTCTCCACACGGCGTTGGACCACTCCAGGGCTTTCCCGGTGAGGCACGAGACGAGGGTGGATACCCTCTCACGGCCCGACGGAGCCAGGTGGACGGTGGCCAGGTATAAGTCCAGTTGTAAAAGGAACCCCTGGCAGTTCGCTGCCTTCCCATCGTACTCCTGGGGCAGGGAGAGCAGAATCCCACTGGGACCAGGAGGGAGAGGTGCGCTCAGAGGAGAAACCGGTTGTGCTGGTGGAGACGCTGGAAGAACTCCCTGTCTGTCCCAGCGGTCCATTGTCTGGACAACACGGTCCATGGCGGTGCCAAGATGTTGGAGCATTGCTGCGTGCTCCCGGACGCGTTCCTCCACCCCTATTCCCGGGGTATCTGCTCCTGCTGACTCCATTGTTTGGGTCCGTAATTCTTTCAGGATCCGTGTGTGTAGCTGGTGCGTGAGAGTCAGGCGCAGGAGAGCAGAGATAGTGAACGAAAGCACTTTACTGTGGCACATCACAAACACTGAATGCAAAATGCGTTACAAAAACAAATGCCTACAGGAAAAAGTGCGTCAGCATAAAGTACAAAATACCAGTGTGGCGCAACCAGCCGGAAACGTGCCACTGACAATAAACAATTACGGACAAGGACATGGGGAAACCAGAGGGTTAAATACACAACATATAATTGAGGGAATTGGAACCAGGTGTGATGGAAGACAAGACAAAACTAATAGATAAAATAAAAAGGGATCGCGATGGCTAGAAGGTCGGTGACGTCGACCGCCGAACGGCGCACGAACAAGAAGAAGGACCAACTTCGGCGGAAGTTGTGACAATTATGTGACTTATTAAGCACATTTTAACTCCTGAACTTATTTAGGTTTGCCATAACAAAGGGGTTGAATACGTATTAACTCAAGACATTTCCACTTTTCCTTTTTTATAAATTTGTAACAATTTTGACAAACATAATTCCAATTTGGCATTATGGGATATTATGTGTTGGCCAATGACACACAATCTCAATTTAATCAATTTTTTTATTCAGGCTGCAACATAGCAAAATGTGGAAAAAGTCAAGGGGTTTGTATACTTTCTGAAGACACTTTACATATGTTGTTCTAGAGTTCCTGAGGGAGCTAATAGTACTGTCCACTGCTGTTGCTGAGAACATTTTTAAGGAAGCAAAATGTGGGGTGTATAGAGTTTCACTACCGACTGTATATGTATTTTTTTGTCGATTTCCGGTAAGGAGTGGACCTGAAGTATGATGCAACTTCTATACCTGGCCTAGAGCGTGTTCTCTGCAAAGATAAGCCAATATTATGAGTTCCCAGTAAGCCAACCTGGTACGCCTGAAATGACAGTTACACCTACAACTTTTTAAAATGTTGTTTTGCATATCGATGTGGATAGAATCCATCTGGATCATAACAGTCTTATGTGAAAGAACTTACAGTTTTGTGGTCTTTAATGTGATGATAGAGGCTGTGGTCATAGAGTGTTGGGAACAATATGCTGGGAACAATATAAATACAGAAAGTTGTGAAGTTAATTGATTTATTTATTTACCACTTTCTTTATCTTACTAGGTTTTTGGTTTACGTGGAACTGATGAATGATATTGGCCTATCGTGGCACAGAACATGCTGTTGGCCTGACATTACAGTTACACCAGGTTGTCCTGGCCACAACACACTCTAGGCCAGGTATTGAATTTGCATCATACATCAGATCCTCCTTCTACCGGATATCGGCATGTTGAACATAATTATTTTCTAAGACAATTTGCAATAATTCCAAGCACTGTTTACTCAGTGGCATCCTGCTGAATTACAAGACAACATGGCAGCATACATAACTCTATACACACTAGGGATTAATGCCAGAAACTGGGATCCTGAGATTTCCTGACCAAGCTCCCTCCCGTTTCCTGTGAAAAATAATAATTTCCAACAAAATGGCTGATACACTGTTTCTGCAAAAGTAATTAAGGAAACAGAAATGTGCAACATTGATCCATATGATGTTACACCGACAATAGAGTGTCACGACTTCCGCCGAAGTCGGTCGCTCTTCTTGTTCGGGCGGTGTTCGGCGGTCGACGTCACTGGTTTTCTGACCATCATCGCTCCCCTTAAGTGTTTAGGTTTTGTCTAATTGTCGCACCTGTTGTTAATTTCTCCCAATCACACACCTGTATATATTCCTTCCTTCCCTTCTTCCCATTGTGCGTGATTGTTTGGTGTTACCGTTTGTCCTTGTGTTTCGTTCCCTAGTGAGTTCGCTGAGGGCTATATTATTGTGGTTCCTGTATGTGCCGGTTTGCATGTTGCGCCCGGTTTGTTTGTAAGTCGTGTGAGTGTTATTGTTTTGGACTGGTGACTTTATTAAACGTTTCTCACACGTGAAATTCCTCCTGAGCCTGATTCCTTTTTTCATACGGAACCACGACCGTAACAGAATCACGCACCTTAAAATATGGAGTCAGCAGGAGCAGCAGCACATAGCAGAGACATCGAGGAACGCGTCATCGAGCACTCTGCTATGTTACAGCAGCTTGGTGCTACTATGGACCGTGTGGTTCAAACTCTGGACCGCATGGGAAGACAGGAGGTCTCTCCAGTGCTTCAACCACCCCAACCTAGGTTATCTCCACCTAATCCTCCGGAAGCCGGAACCAGTGGGATTCGTCTCTCCCTTCCCAGGGAGTATGATGGTACAGCAGCACGGTGCCAGGGGTTTTTGCTACAACTGGACCTCTACCTGGCCACCGTGCATCCAGCTCCTTCAGTAAGGGAGAGAGTGTCCGCGCTTGTCTCCTGTCTCACTGGGAGAGCGCTGGAGTGGGCCAACGCCGTGTGGGGAGAGAGAGACGCGGCGTTGAACCACTTTGAGGAGTTCCCCCGTCGCTTCCGAGCTGTGTTTGATCATCCTCCCGAGGGGAGAGCGGCTCTTCCACCTGAGACAGGGGACAAGAAGCGCCCAGGAATTCGCCCTTGAGTTCCGGACGTTGGCCGCCGGAGCAGGCTGGAATGACAGGGCCCTCATCGACCACTATAGGTGCAGCCTACGCGAGGACGTTCGGCGGGAACTGGCATGCCGGGATGCTACAGTGACTTTTGACCAACTGGTAGATCTCTCCATTCGGTTGGACCTCCTCTCCAGAGCCCATGGAGCTAGGAGGGACAACGCGTAGGGAGGCTGGAGGAGGAACTTACACCTGCACCAGTTGTGGCCGCAGAGGGCACACTGCTGGTCGGTGTAGGGGTGGTTCTTCTGGTAGGAGAGACAGCAGGCAGAGCACCTTGGCGTCACCCCTGGTGAGTATGCACCACTCTCACCCAGAGTCCTCTGTTGATCACCTGTTTGTGTCTGTATGTTTTCCAGATTTTTCCCCGCATTCCCAGCATAGGGTGCTCGTCGATTCAGGCGCAGCTGGGAATTTCATTGACAGAGCACTTGCGCTTAGGTTAGAGATTCCTATTAACCCTGTGGTCAGACCTTTCCCTGTGAATTCCTTAGATAGTCGACCATTAGCGTCTGGGGTAATCAGGGAGGCCACCATCTCTCTTACCATGGTGACGCAGGGGATGCATGAGGAAGAAATCAGTCTTTTCCTTATTGACTCACCTGCGTTTCCTGTTGTATTAGGCCTTCCCTGGTTAGCCTTGCATAACCCTATCCTTTCCTGGCAACAGAGGACTCTCACGGGGTGGTCGCGAGAGTGCTCGGGAAGGTGTATAGGGGTTTCCGTTGGTGCAACCATGGTGGAAAGTCCAGACCAGGTCCCCACCGTGCACATCCCCTCTGAATATGCCGATTTGGCTCTCGCCTTCTGTAAAAAGAAGGCGACTCAGTTACCACCCCATCGACTGGGGGATTGTGTGATAAATCTCCTGGTAGACGCTGTACCTCCCAGGAGTCACGTGTATCCCCTGTCTCAAGCAGAGAAGGAGGCTATGGAGACATATATCTCTGAATCCCTGGGTCAGGGGTACATTCGGCCTTCCATTTCCCCCCCGCCTCCGCGAGCTTCTTTTTTGTGAAGAAAAAGGATGGAGGTTTGCGCCCGTGCATTGATTATCGACGTCTAAATAAGATCACGGTAAGGTACAGTTACCCACTGCCGTTTATCGCTACGGCTGTTGAATTAATGCACGGGGCGCGCTTCTTCAGAAAAACTGGATCTCAGGAGCGCATACAATCTGGTGCGTATCCGTGAGGGAGACGAGTGGAAGACAGCGTTTAGCACTACCTCAGGCCATTATGAATACCTGGTCATGCCGTACGGCCTGATGAATGCTCCCGCAGTGTTCCAATCCTTTGTTGATGAGATTTTCCGGGACCTGCATGGGCAGGGTGTAGTGGTGTATATCGATGACATTCTGATATACTCTGCTACACGGGCCGAGCATGTGTCTTTGGTGCGCAAGGTACTTGAAAGATTGTTGGAGCATGATTTGTACGAAATTCTTGTTTTTCCAGCTGGCTGTCTCTTTTCTAGGGTATCGCATTTCCACGTCTGGGGTGGAGATGGAGAGTGACCGCATTTCTGCCGTGAGTAATTGGCCGACCACGGTAAAGGAGGTGCCAATTATTACCGGAGATTTATCCGGGGCGTCTGCAGTGGTCAGTTGAGGCGGACAGGGCGTTTGAGCAACTAAAGGCGTTGTTTTCTTCGGCTCCCGTGCATCCGGATCCTTCATTGGCATTCATAGTAGAGGTGGACGCGTCCGAGGCTGGGATAGGAGCCGTGCTCTCCCAGCGCTCGGGCAACCCACCAAAGCTTCGCCCCTGTGCTTTTTTTTCTAAGAAGCTCAGTCAGGCGGAGCGGAACTATGATGTGGGGGACCGGGAGTTGTTGGCTGTGGTCGGGGCTCTGAAGGCGTGGAGACATTGGCTTGAGGGGGCTAAACACCCTTTTCTCATCTGGACTGACCACCGCAATCTGGAGTACATCCGGGCAGCGAGGAGATTGAATCTGCGTCAGGCAAGGTGGGCCATGTTCTTTACTCGTTTTGCGTTCACTATGTCTTACAGACCAGGTTCTCAGAACCAGAAGGCAGACGCGCTGTCCCGGCTTTATGACACAGAAGAGCGGCCCATGGAGCAGACTCCCATACTCCCGGCTTCCTGCCTGGTGGCACCGGTTTTGTGGGAGCTGGACGCGGACATTCGGCGGGCGTCACATACAGAGCCCGCTCCTCCCCGGTGTCCCGCCGGGCGTCTGTACGTTCCAGCTGATGTCCGTGACCAGAAGCTCTATTGGGTCCACACGTCACCTTCCTCTGGTCATCCTGGGATTGGTCGGACAGTGCGCTGCCTGACTGAGAAGTACTGGTGGCCAACCTTGGCTAAGGACGTGAGGGTTTATGTTTCCTCCTGCTCGGTGTGCGCACAGTGTAAGGCCCCTAGACACCTACCCAGATGTAAGCTAAATCCCTTACCCATTCCACAACGGCCGTGGTCACATTTATCAGTGGATTTTCTAACCGATCTTCCTCCTTCTCAGGGGAACACCACGATCCTGGTCGTTGTGGATCGATTTTCTAAGTCCTGTCGTCTCATTCCCCTTCCCGGACTCCCTACGGCCTTACAGACTGCGGAGGCTCTCTTTAACCACGTTTTCCGGGCACTACGGGGTGCCCGAGGATAGAGTGTCTGATCGAGGTCCCCAGTTCACGTCCAGGGTCTGGAAGTCGTTCATGGAGCATTTGGGGGTCTCGGTCAGCCAGATCCTGATAAATGGATATATCCATTATAATGATCCTGATAAATGGATATATCCATTATAATGATCCTGATAAATGGATATATCCATTATAATGATCCTGATAAATGGATATATCCATTATAATGATCCTGATAAATGGATATATCCATTATAATGATCCTGATAAATGGATATATCCATTATAATGATCCTGATAAATGGATATATCCATTATAATGATCCTGATAAATGGATATATCCATTATAATGATCCTGATAAATGGATATATCCATTATAATGATCCTGATAAATGGATATATCCATTATAATGATCCTGATAA
>QNTS01002177.1:490619-505233 GCA_003317085.1 Hucho hucho | reverse complement strand
TATGATATAAAACAAATGCTAACCTCCCCTGTTATTGTAATGGTGAGAGGTTAGCATGTCTTGGGGGTATGATATAAAATGCTAACCTCCCCTGTTATTGCAATGGTGAGAGGTTAGCATGTCTTGGGGGTATGATATAAAATGCTAACCTCCCCTGTTATTGTAATGGTGAGAGGTTAGCATGTCTTGGGGGTATGATATAAAATGCTAAACTCCCCTGTTATTGTAATGGTGAGAGGTTAGCTTGAGTTGATCAGGCTGTTGATTGTGGCCTATGGAATGTTGTCCCACTCCTCTTCAGTTGCTGTGTAAAGTTGCTGGATATTGGTGGGATCTTAAACACACTGTTGTACTCATCAATCCAGAGCATCCCAAACATGCTCAATAGGTGACATGTCTGGTGATTATGCAGGCTATGGAATAACTGGGACATTTACAGTTACCAGGAATTGTGTACAGATTCTTGCGACATGGGTCCGTGCATGAGCATGCTGAAACATGAGGTGGATAAATTGCACGACAATGGGCCTTAGGATCGGTATCTCTGTGCATTCAAATTGCCATCGATAAAATGCAATTGTGTTTGTTGTCCGTAGATTATGCCTGCCCATACCATAACCCCACCGCCTCCACGTTGACATCAGCAAACCGCTCCCCCACTTGAAGACATACACGCTGTCTGCCATCTGCCCGGTACAGTTGAAACCGGGATTCATCCGTGAAGAGCATACTTCTCCAGCGTGCCCGTGGCCATTGAAGGTGAGCATTTGCCCACTGAAGTCAGTTATGACGTTGAACTGTAGTCAGATCAGGGATAAGGAGGACCAGCACGCAGATGAGCTTCCCTGAGGTGGTTTCTGACATTTTGTGCAGAAATTCTTTGGTTTTGCAAACCCACAGTTTCATCAGCTGTCCGTGTGGCTGGTCTCAGACGATTCTGCAAGTGAAGAAGCCAGATGTGGAGCTCCTGTGCTGGCGTGATTACATGTGATCTGCGGTTGTGAGGCCGGTTGGACGTACTGACAAATTCTCTAAAATTACATTAGAGGCTGCTTCTGGTATAGAGATTAACATTCAATGATCTGGCAAGAGCTCTGGTGTACATTCCTGCAGTCAGCATGCCAATTGAACGCTCCCTCAAAACTTAAGACATCTGTGGCATTGTGTTGTGTGACAAAACGGGCACATTTTTAGAATGGCCTTTTATTGTCCCCAGCACAAGGTGCACCTGTGTAATGATCGTGCTGTTTAATCAGCTTCATGATATGCCACACCTGTCAGGTGGATGGATTATCTTGGCTGGAAAAAAGGGGGATAAAGGTCACCACTTAGCAAACGCGGGACTCAGAAGGACTCACTTCTTGACTTAAGAAACCTTCATTATCTTGATAAAAACATTTAAAAACATTTAAAAACATGAGACTGGTACAAAGAAACGCCAACACGCTTCGGCATGGTTATAGCCTTCATCAGTGAGAAAATAAATAAGAATAAGCAATAGCCTACAGTGTGATGCTATTGAATGTTCATGACCTCTATATCAACTATTTGAATGTTCATATTTCCAGCCAATCTGAGTACGATCTGGCATGGCCATATCAACTCATCACTGTGGTCTAAATCTTACTAGGGTTGTGTCCCAAATGGCACCTCATTCCCTATATAGTGCACTACTCACAAGGTTATCTGCTAAGGTCCATCAGTCGCATGTTTATTCTAGAGAACAGGCTGTGCATGCTGTTTAAATGATGACCATGGCACAGCAAAGCGCCCGAGCACAAGCCAAGTGCGTGTCCTCTTTAAAGAATGAGCCATTTGCAGCAGGCTAGTGTAGCTAAGTCACTTAGCCACAGGAAGTTACTCTGTCTACCAGTAGCTCCTACAGTGACAATGACTAGACTCATCAGGCTATGGGGACAAATGGTGTTGTCACTAAGCATATGTCACGGCCTGCGATGGCATGACAAACAGAGGGACTGACAAAATAAGCTGATGATTAGGATCTCACAGTCTAATGAGGCTTGGTGAAGTATCTGTATGTTAGCTGTGTGGCTGTGTGGCTTTAGTCTGTGTACCAATGTAACAGAGGTGGTTCTGTCACCCATTCTGGTGTGATGAGTGACCTTGTCTGAGGCCTGAAGACTTTCTCTAGCTCTCCGGGCTAACGTCTAGGCTTTGGCTCAGGCGGCTCAAATCCCGGCAGGTCACAATAGCACCGTCTATGAGTAGGGGGTTACTTGTCTTAATACAAGGAGAAGGGCAACCTCTGTTGTGTCTGGAGTGTTGACAGAGAAAGATATTAAGGCAGTCCATTGCTCTCGGATGGGTGACTGAACCTTTAATGAACGTCAAGGTTGTTTATCAAGAGCAAACAAAGAGCACCCAAGTCTGCTAGAGACAAAACGTTTCTGTCCTCAAATTACATTTTCAAATTTAATCAAGAGAAAAAAAACCCCGTTTTTTTTCTCCTCATCAGAAAAGTGACGGCGAATGCCAGGATGTTTTCATCTAGCCGCAAGGTATCCCACCGGACGAGAGCCTGACATTGCTTAGTTACCTCTCTCTCTCCGTCGCTTAGTTACCTCTCTCTCTCCAGCTGGCTGATGGTTAACCAAAACTCTCCCCCGTGCCGGAGTGCCAAATAAACATGCAGGTGTAAAATATAATGTACAGATTGCCTCAATTAGTGTTAATGAGTAAACAGAATTTTTGCCGGCGCCCCCGGTGCATGATGACCCCCCCCCACCCTCCAGCAGACACACTAGCAGATGCACAAACTGACTACCTTGTTACCAGCTCCGCTAGGCAATTACTTCCCCAGAGCCCTGTTTTAAATACAAAGAAAAAAAAACACATAAGCACAAATACACAGACACAAGACATATATAAGCATTAAGAAAAACAATCACAATTAACATTTACAATATCAGAAATCAATCTTTTAAATGAGTTCTTTGTAAATTGTTCCACATGTAAAGGTGCGGCATAACTGAAAGTGCATTATCCGATCTGGAAAGAAACTTGGGAGGGGGGGGAGGGGGGGAATCAGAAGTGTAATGTAATTCATTGACCTAGTTTTATAATCAGTAATTCTAGAAGAGATTAGAGATGTCAGATACATTGGAAGTTCTTGCATTATAAATAACAAAATGCTGCTCTCTTCTGGCAGTGTCACGCCCTGATCTGTTTCACCTGTCCTTGTGCTTGTCTCCACCCTCCTCCAGGTGTCGCCCATCGTCCCCATTATCCCCTGGGTGTTTATACCTGTGTTTTCTGTCTGTCTGCGCCAGTTTGTCAAGTCAACCAACGGTTTGTCTCAGCGCCTGCCTTTCCCCAGTCTTTCTTTTTCCTTGCTCTCCTGGTCTTTCCCTTTGCCTGTCCTTTCTCTGAGACTGCCTGCCGTCCTGTGCCCCTACTCTGGATTACCGACATCTGCCTGACCTGAAACTGCCTGCTGTCCTGTGCCCCTACTCTGGATTACCGACATCTGCCTGACCTGAAACTGCCTGCCGTCCTGTGCCTTTGCCACTACTCTGGATTATCGACCCCTGCCTTCCTTGACCTGTCGTTTACCTGCTCCTGTTGCTGTAATAAACATTGTTACTTCAACACAGTCTGCACTTGGGTTTTACCTGAAACCTGATAGGCGGTTAAAGACCTAACCTACTTCTAGGTATAAGGAGAGATGGTTGTCCTTCTGGAAGGTTCTCCCATCTCCACAAAGGATGATCAACAGTGTCAAATGCTTTGGATAGATCAATAAACATGGCAGAATAACTTTTTCTATTATCCAAGGCATTCACAACAAGCATTCTGGTGGAAGTAGTGCTATATTTAGGTCTAAAGCCAGATTGATTTATTTTAAGAATGCCATTTACAGAGAAAAGAGCCTTGTTGAAAATAGCCTTGTTGAAAGGAGCCTTGTTGAAAAGAGCCTTGTTGAAAAGAGCCTTGTTGAAAAGAGCCTTGTTGAAAGGAGCCTTGTTGAAAAGAGCCTTGTTGAAAAGAGCTTGTTGCCTAAAACTTACTTTAACAAGCCTAGAAATAAAATGTTATTTCTCACATGCGTTGAATACAACAGGCGTAGACCTTACCGTGAAATTCTTACTTACAAGCCCTTAACAAACATTGTAGTTCATGAAATAGAGTTAAGAATATAGTTACTAAATAAACTAAATTAAAAAAAAAAATAGGATAGAAGCTGGGAGCCTTTTGGTCCTAGACTTGGCACTCCGGTAGCGCTTGCCCTGCGGTAGCAGAGAGAACAGTCTATGACAAATGATTGGAGCCATTGACAATATTTTGGGCCTTCCTCTGATACCACCTAGTATATAGGTCCTAGATGTCAGGAAGCTTGGCCCTAGTGTAGTACTGGGCCGTATGCACTACCCTCTGTAGCGCCTTACTGTCAGATGCCGAGCAGTTGCTATACCAGGCGGTGATGCAACCGGTCAGGATGCTCTCGATGGTGCAGCTGTAGAACTTTGAGGATCTGGAGACCCATGCCAAATCCTGAGGGGGAAAAGGTGTTGTCGTGCTCTCTTCACAACTGTCTTTATCAGATTTCAGGATAAGACCCAGATGCAGACAGCTAGAGTCACAGATGTTTATTGACCCAAACAGGGGGCTGGCAAAAGACAGGTCAAAGGCAGGCAGAGGTCCGTAATCCAGGGCAGAGTCAGGCAGGTACAGAATGGCAGACAGGCTCGGGGTCAGGGCAGGCAGAATGGTCAGAACCGGGGAAACTAGGGAACATAACTTGAGAAAGCAGGGAGATAGGAAAACAAGACGAACTGGCAACAGACAACACAGGTATAAATACACTGGGGATAATGAGGAAGATAGGCGACACCTGGAGGGGAGTGGAGACAAGCACAAAGGCAGGTGAAACAGATTAGGGTGTGACCGTCTTAGTGTGTTTGGACCATGATATTTCAATGGTGATGTGGACACCAAGGAACTTGAAACTCTCGACCCTCTCCACTTCTCCTTTTCCTATAGTCCACGATCAGCTCCTTTTGTCTTGCTCACATGATGTTGATTAATGTGCATTGTCCCGTATAAATAAATAAAACATTGAGGGAAAACATTGAGGGAGAGGTTATTGTCCTGACACCACACTGCCTGGTCTCTGACCTCCTCCCTATAGGCTGTCGCATCGTTGTCGGTGATCAGGCCTACCACTGTTGTGTTGATAGCAAACTTTATGATTTTGTTGGAGTAGTGCTTGGCCACGCAGTCGTGGGTGAACAGGGAATACAGGAGGGAACTGAGTACACACCCCTGAGGGGCCCCTGTGTCGAGGATCAGAGTGACGGATGTGTTGTTACCTACCCTTACCACCTGGGGGTGGCCCGTCAGGAAGTCCAGGATCCAGTTGCAGAGGGAGATGTTTAGTCCCAGGGTCCTTAGCTTAGTGATGAGCTTTGAGGGCACTATGGTGTTGAACACTGAGCTTTAGTCAATGAACAGCATTCTCACATAGGTGTTCCTTTTGTCCAGGTAGGAAAGGGTAGTGTGGAGTGCAATAGAGATTGCATCATCTGTGGATCTGTTTGGGCGGTATGCAAATTGGAGTGGGTATAGGGTTTCTGGGATAATGGTGTTGATGTGAGCCATGACCAGCCTTTCAAAGCATTTCATGGATACAGACGTGAGTGCTACATGTCGGAAGTCATTTAGGCAGGTTAACTTAGTTTTCTTGGGCACAGGGACTATGGTGGTCTGCTTGAAACATGTTGGTTTTACAGACTCAGTCAGGGAGAGATTGAAAATGTCAGTGAAGACACTTGCCAGTTGGTCAGCACATGCTCAGAGTACACGTCCTGGTAATCCGTCTGGCCCTGCGGCCTTGTGAATGTTGACCTGTTTAAAGGTCTTACTTACATAGGCTGCAGAGAGCGTGATCACACAGTCGTCCGGAACAGCTGATGCTCTCATGCATGTTTCAATGTTACTTGCCTCGAAGTGAGCAGAGAAGTCATTTAGCTCGTCTGGTAGGCGTGTGTCATTGGGCAGCTCTTCCCTTTGTAGTCTGTAATGGTTTGCAAGCCCTGCCACATCCGACGAGCGTCAGAGCCGGTGTAGTATGATTCGATCTTAGTCCTGTATTGACGCTTTGCCTGTTTGATGGTTCGTCGGAGGGCATAGCGGGATTTACTATAAGCTTCCGGGTTAGAGTCCCGCTCCTTGAAAGAGGCAGCTCTAGCCTTTAGCTCAGCGCGGATGTTGCCTGTAATCCATGGCTTCTGGTTGGGGTATGTACGCACGGTCGCAGTGGGGATGACGCCATCGATGCCAATGACTGATGTGGAGTACTCCTCTGCCATTGGAGGAATCCCGGAACATATTCCAGTCTGTGATAGCAAAACAGTCCTGTAGCTTAGCATCTGCTTCATCTGACCACTTTTTTAATGATCTAGTCACTGGTGCTTCCTGCTTTAATTTTTGCTTGTAAGCAGGAATCAGGAGGATAGAATTATGGTCAGATTTGCCAAATGGAGGGCGAGGGAGAGCTTTGTATGCGTCTCTGTGTGTGGAGAATCATGAGATACTCTACCTCAGGCGAGCAATAGTTTGAGACTTCCTTAGATATCGTGCACCAGCTGTTATTTACAAAAATACAAAGTCCGCCGCCCCTTGTCTTACCAGACGACGCTGTTCCATCCTGCCGGTGCAGCGTATAACCAGCCAGCTGTATGTTGATAGTGTCGTCGTTCAGCCACGACTCCGAGAAGCAGAAGATATTACAGTTTGGAATGTCCCGTTGGTAGTTTAATCTTCTGCGTAGGTCATCTATTTAATTCTCCAGAGATTGCACGTTTGCTAGCAGATGGAAGGATGTGGGGGTTTATTAGATCACCTGCGAATTCTCAGAAGGCAGCTGCCCTGTATAGTTCGCGTCACACTTGTTAAAGGAAAAAAAGGATTCTGTAAGTAATCGCAGTCCTGATGTCCAGAAGTAATTTTTTGTCATAAGAGACGGTAGCGGCAACATTATGTACAAAATAGGTAAAAGAAATAAGTTGCAAATAAACTGACAAAAAAACACTATGTTGGGGGCACGTAAAACATCTGCCTTCTTCTCCGGTGCCATTTTAGACCAAGAATTGGAGTAGGTCTAGGGTTTCCAGCATGATGGTGTTGATGTGAGCCATGACCAACCTTTCAAAGCAATTCATGGCTGCCAACGTGAGTGCTAAGGGGCGGTTATCATTTAGGCAGGTTACCTTCGCTTTCTTGGGCACAGGGATTATGGTGGTCTGTTTGAAACATGTAGGTAATACAGACTCGGTCAGGGAGAAGTTGAAAATGTGTCACTGAAGACACTTGCCAGTTGGTCCGCTTATGCTTTGAGTACACATGCTGGCAATCCGTCTGGCCCCACGGCTTTGTGAATGCTGACCTGTTTAAAGGTCAATAATAATCAGGATCATTAGTGTCCCCTCTTTTATGAAGTGGTAGTACTAGTGCTTCCTTCCATACTTCAGGAATAATCCCTGTTATTAGAGTTAAATTAACCATTAAACCAGTAATGAGAGGTGCTGCACTCTTAAGTAAAAATGTGGTGCTGTGGAGTATTTCTGTTTGTAATAAAGCCCTTTTGTGGGGAAAAACGAATTCTGATTGGCTGGGCCTGGCTCCCCAGTGCGTGTGCCTTGGTCCCAAGTACAGTTGAAGTCGGAAGTTTACATACACATTAGCCAAATACATTTAAACTCTGTTTTTCACAATTCATGACATTTAATCCTAGTAAAAGTTCCCTGTCTTAGGTCAGTTAGGATCACCACTTTATTTTAAGAATGTAAAATGAATAATACTAGAGAGAATGATTTATTTGAGCTTTTATTTCTTTCATCACATTCCCAGTGGGTCGGAAGTTTACATATACTCAGTTAGTATTTGGTAGCATTGCCTTTAAATTGTTTAACTTGGGTCAAACGTTTCGGGTAGCCTTCCACAAGCTTCCCACAATAAGTTGGGTGAATTTTGGCCCATTCCTCCTGACAGAGCTGGTGTAACTGAATCAGGTTTGTAAGCCTCCTTGCTCGCACACGCTTTTTCAGTTCTGCCCAACAATTTTCTATAGGATTGAGGTCAGGGCTTTGTGATGGCCACTCCAATACCTTGACTTTGTTGTCCTTAAGCCATTTTGCCACAACTTTGGAAGTATGCTTGGGGTCATTGTCCAATTTGAAGACCCATTTGCGACCAAGCTTTAACTTCCTGGCTGATGTCTTGAGATGTTTCTTCAATATATCCACATAATTTTACTTCCTCATGATGCCATCTATTTTGTGAAGTGCACCAGTCCCTCCTGTAAAAAAAAAAAGCACCCCCACAACATGATGCTGCCACCCCCGTGCTTCATGGTTGGGATGGTGTTCTTCGGCTTGCAAGCCTCCCCCTTTTTCCTCCAAACATAACGATGGTCATTATGGCCAAACAGTTGTATTTTTGTTTCATCAGACTAGAGGACATTTCTCCAAAAAGTACAATCTTTGTCCTCATGTGCAGTTGCAAACCTTAGTCTGGCTTTTTTTATGGCGGTTTTGGCTGAGTGGCCTTTCAAGTTATGTCGATATAGTACTCGTTTTACTGTGGATATAAATACTTTTGTACCTGTTTTCTCCAGCATCTTCACAAGGTCTACAATTTTTTTCTGAGGTCCGTGCTTTTACACCTGCATTGCTTGCTGTTTGGGGTTTTAGGCTGGGTTTCTGTACAGCACTCTGTGACATCAGCTGATGTAAGGGGGCTTTATAAATACATTTGATTTGAAATTTGATTTCTTTAGATTTTCCCATAATGTCAAGCAAAGAGGCACTGAGTTTGAAGGTAGGCCTTGAAATACATCCACAGGTACACCTCCAATTGACTCAAATTATGTCAATTAGCCTATCAGAAGCTTCTAAAGCCACGCCGTCATTTTCTGGAATTTTCCAAGCTGTTTAAAGGCACAGTTAACTTAGTGTATGTAAACTTCTGACCCACTGGAATTGTGATACTGTGAATTATAAGTGAAATAGACTGTCTGTAAACATTTGTTGGAAAAATGACTTGTGTCATGCCAAACCCTCCCAGGCCCACCCATGGCTGCGCCCCTGCCATGTGAAATCCATAATAATTAGGGCCTAATTAATTTATTTCAATTGACTGATTGCCTTATATGAACTGTAACTTAAAATGTTATAAATTGTTGCATGTAGCTTTTTTGTTGTTGTTGTTCAGTATATTTTGAAAGACGTTGAGGATTATAATAAATACTGCTTTGCTGTCTACAAGCACGCCCAACACCCTAGAGTCCAATGTGCACTTCACATTTCCATATCATAAAACTGATATCATACACAGTGTCAACTGTTTATGATCACTATGTTTGATGTACAGCTACAAGATGACATGGCGTCATAACTTGTCCTGAACAGAATGAGGCTGTATTTGTTGGATTGTGAAAAAAATGTGCCACGGACCACACAACTGAATGCACTCATGACTCCATTCTATGCTCACTAAAATTATAATCAGCTTCTGAATTGCTTTTGAAAGCCTAACGCTGTAAGATCATACTTTTATCATTTAGCTAGTCATGTTGGCAATAGAACATCCTTTCAAAGGATGCCCACCTGACCCAAATTGCGATTTATAATGGACCAATTTTGGATTGAGTAAACAACTACTGTAATTGTGTATTGGCTTGGATGCAGGGCTGTGTTCCAAGGAAAACAACTACAAGTGTGCTTGCTCTACATTCTCAATGTGACAGCTAGGAGAGCAAAAAAAAAAAGCACCTTGTAGTTTTGAAGATCTTTTGAGTCATAATTAGTGCATTGAAATGACTTCTGAACTTTGGAAAAGGTCCGTGGCCACCAGTAAATCCTCTTATGTTGCACTTACCCCACCTTTTCCCAGGATTTTTTTTTCATCGTGTTACTGAATGTATCCAGAGTATTTACAGATTTTGTTCTCAACAAATGCAGCGAAAAGTACAGTACATTTTTAAATGGTAATAAAATCAACAGTGTAATGTGTAGATTCAGTCTTCTCAGGTGAACAGCTGTGACCTTTAGTCTAATAATTGTCCCATCATCTCCAAATTGTTCCCTTTAATTGCTTACAAGGTTATGAATATGCTTTCCATGTTTCTTCTGTAAGAAACATTTACATTTAGCCCAAGTGTTGGGGTTTAATGGGGTACACACAAATGAATCGTCATGAGTAAGGAACTATGAAAAAATGTGTTATTTGCAGTATGGCTCAGATGAGATTTTATTGTATTTAACCTTGATTTAACTCAGATGAGATGGAGGTCATTACAGGAATAAATCCATAGGGATATTTTAGGTATGCCTCAGAATTGTATATCCCATAAAGCTGTGCCACGGGGTTTAAAAAAAAAAAAAGGTTGGGAATCCATTTGGCTCTGGTCAAAAGTAGTGTGATTTCAGACGCAGCCTGGTTCTCCCTGCTGGCGTGGTGAATGTGAATGCTGGAGTTTTTTTTCCCTTTTAATTTTATAAAAAAACTTTGAGGGAAATTGGGAGAGGGGAAATAGCCTTTTTGAGAGGCCCCCCCGCACAAACCTTCTCATTTATCTAATCTAAAAAAAAGCAACAACAAAAAAACAGTATGTGATAATATTTTGGCTTGATGATGCATCTGTTTTCACCATGCACTTTTGGCCATTTCCATGTACTGTAGGTGGGTGGGTGCACAATACATTCGAACAGTTTAGTTGTTTTCATGATAGGGACATTTTTTATCCAGAAGATTGCCAGTTTGAATTTCACATTGACATTCACACTGCTGTGTCCTTGAAAAATAGTAATGTTTCTCGAGTATCCACCCATCAGTATGCTTCTTGGGGTTGTAAAAATGTAAAATGGAATCCACGTACAGCCTCATCATAAGGACTGCTGCTAAGCCAATAATGTACTGTAATCTGAGCGAGGATCGCTGCTAGAGGAGTGAGCACATCCCTGGCCCTGTGTTTACCTGGCTGTTTAGCATCTCAAGGTGACAAATGATTGAGTTCAGACTCTAGTCCTCAGTGACTCATGCCATAGGTGCCAGCCATCTGGGCTGGTTGTGTGGGTAGACTGTTAAAGTAAGAGAGGATGCCTTTCTGTTGCTCTCACGCTCTACTTCTCTCCCTCTCTCTCTCTCTCTCTCTCTCTCTTGCCTCTCTCTCTCTCTCTCTCTCTCTCCCTTTCTCACCTCTCTCTCTCCCTTTCTCCCTAACTCTCTCTCCGTCTCGCCTATCTCTCACACACACACACTAACACACTCCCTTTCTCCCCCCCCCCCTTGCTTACGGGTTTCCTCTCTCGGAAGCATCACTCATCATAACCAAGCACAATCTATTTGGTGCTTTCTCTGTCATGGTCTGACAACCTCAAGCTGTTAAAGGGGAGTCCGGTTACGACTATGAACTCGGAAGACAGATGAAAACAACAACCATAGCGCTGTACCATAGCCTACATAACCACAGCACTGTACCATAGCCAACATAACCATAGCGCTGTACCATAGCCTACATAACCACAGCACTGTACCATAGCCTACATAACCACAGCGCTGTACCATAGCCTGCATAACCACAGCGCTGTACCATAGCCAACATAACCACAGCACTGTACCATAGCCTACATAACCATAGCGCTGTACCATAGCCTACATAACCACAGCGCTGTACCATAGCCTACATAACCACAGCGCTGTACCATAGCCTACAAAACCATAGCGCTGTACCATAGCCTACATAACCACAGAGCTGTACCATAGCCTACATAACCACAGCGCTGTACCATAGGCAACATAACCACAGCGCTGTACCATAGCCTACATAACCACAGCGCTGTACCATAGCCTACATAACCACAGCGCTGTACCATAGCCTACAAAACCATAGCGCTGTACCATAGCCTACATAACCACAGAGCTGTACCATAGCCTACATAACCACAGCACTGTACCATAGCCTACATAACCACAGAGCTGTACCATAGCCTACATAACCACAGCACTGTACCACAGCACTTACAGTGCCTTGACATCCAAACTTTCTGTGGTAATGACCATTTTCTCGCAAATCATATTTTGGGTGGGTCAACCTTGCATGACGACTTCCTGTAGCTTGGTGCCAGACCATAGAAGTTGGCAAGACGGCACAAACAGATCTGGGACCAGGCTAGATTTCTCCTTATTACCGTTGGTTGTTTCAACAGCATCAAACCTGGGTCCATTACCGTATTAAGTGCCATCCCAGCTCCGATGGCTTCCGCCCCAGATTGAAGTGACATGAAATGCAAAAAGGGATCTTGCCAATGAACCCCTCTGTCCTGTGTGTTTAGATTCACCACTCAGCAAAATGTAATGAACCTCATGTATTTCTTGGAGTACTAGCTATTTGATAAAGGGGTAAACATTGACATTACACTAGTTGAAGCTGGTTTGTAGCTTGGTCGAACCACACAGGCCTTAGTTGGTGGGGTGTGTGTGTGTGTGTGTGCGTGACGAGGTTGCATAGTGAGGATGACACAGAACGATGACTCATGACTTTTAGGACTGCGTTGACAACATTCATTCCAGTGGCGGTCGGTGCCGTTTTTTTATAATTGTTTTTGTATAAACACGGCCTTATTTCTAGTACAGCGTATTGGATGACTGCTATTGGAGAGAATTTTGAGTAATCAAAGTGACAGACAGTCAACACATTCAATACCGCCGTGCACACTGTTGACTGCATTTAGCTAATCCAGGGTGTAGTCATTAGTCCAACAGTTGCAAACGAGAGTGTGTCTATTTGACAAATTCAGGTATGTTTATCCGTTTGAGAAACCATTTTCAACAGAATCGGCACAATTTCATAGCAGACACATACAAACAGCTTGTTGTATAACATAATTCCTTCTCACATCTATCTACGTCCTCTCCTCCTCTCACCTTTTTTATCCCAGGAATATTTTACTCATATTACTGAATGTATTCCCGAGTATTTTCAGATTTTGTTTTTCAACAAATGCAGCGAAAAAGTACTGTACGTGTAAAATGCACATCAAATCAACAGTGTAATGTTTGGTTTCAGTCTTGTGTCAGGTGACCTGCTTTGTCCTCAACTTGGTCTAGTCATTTTACCATAGTCTCCAAGCTGGTCCTTTTCAATTGCTACCATGCTTATGCATTTCATGGTTTTTTTTTCTTTCTGTTAGAAAACATTTCAATGTAGCCCTATCCATATAGGCCAATTCCCACGAGTGTACAGGGTGAACAACACACGTTCTAATATTTATCTGAGATACCGCTGAGGGGCATTTCAGAATTAGCAGCAGATACTACTAGTATTGGGATAAACTCAACTCTCCATATTCATGAGCGATCCGTAGACTGGATTTATATTTTTAGAAGGTCAAACCTCCCAGATGGTAGCACAATATTGTTAAACAGTGGGCATAAACCCCGCTGGCTGGTGCACAAACAAATATTTGTTTATTTTTTCCCACTGTATTGCAAGTAAGTCCTGGCGATTCAATTGCATGCCATTGCGGGAGAGCAGGGCACACCGCTTGAGAAATAGAAGGCTACTTGGACAAGTGCTGCCCAGGTTGACGAAACTGCTCTGTTGATGCCTGAGCGAGACACCTTGAAATCTTGAGTGAAAAACAAAAGCTTGTAAACAAATGTTCAGGACAGGGTTGGGGTCGATTCCATTTCAATTCAGGAAGCTAACTCACATTTAAATGTCCCTGTCATTTACGTTTCAGTGCAGACCTACTTCCTGAATTGACTGAGTAGAAATGGAATTGAATCCAGTCCTGGTGTAGGATAGGAGTTTCAATGCCGACTCCACATAAGTTACAATAGGCTACGATGATTGGGTAGAACATAAGTCTGGGAACTTTTTTGGTTTGGTGACTGTTGTTTGGTAATAGATGTTGTAGAAGCAAAGATTTGACAGGTCCCTGTTTGTATCCTTCAGGAACACATTTAAACTCAGATACAGGATGTAATCAAGTCCGAAGTCTGCAATTCTACCAATGTATTTCACCATGCCAATATTGAGGCCTGTGGATGACGACAGAATCCTATTAGAGCCATCACTTTGCATCATCCAAGACACAAAGAGATCCTTTCCTCACTGTGTCAACAAATGCCATTGCAAAAGTCAACAAAAAGCTGTCTCTGTCAGTCCGTCCGTCTGCTTGAAATCATCACGTCAGCATCCATTGGCCTATAAGAAGTGCTGACCCTGCAGAAATAGACTGTAGCCCTGAGCAACCAGAGCCGGAGTGAGATGACCTGATGTGAATTACAATTCATACTCACACCTGCTATTTCCCAACTGCTATAACTTCCATAAGTGGGGAGGGGGGGGGGGGACAGGGTATAGCTGCCAACAGCCAGCTAGTGTGCCATACACAAAATAATCAGAACTCATCGAAATCGACCATTTCAAAGTGTTCTCTCTCTCTGCCTCGCACTCTGCGTGTGTGTGTTTGTGCAATGAATGGGTTACTAACTCTGCCTGTCGGTCGGGAGAGGGAGAGTGAGAAAGGGACGGAGGGAGAGAGAGAGAGGGAGGGAGAGTGAGAAAGGGACGGAGGGAGAGAGAGAG
>QNTS01002177.1:461237-490103 GCA_003317085.1 Hucho hucho | reverse complement strand
GAGAGAGGGAGGGAGGGAGAGTGAGAAAGGGACGGAGGGTAAGAGAGAGGGAGGGAGGGAGAGTGAGAAAGGGACGGAGGGATAGAGAGAGGGAGGGAGAGTGAGAAAGAACGGAGGGAGAGAGAGAGGGAGGGACGGAGGAACAGAACGAGGTGAGGGTCTGAAGCAGGAGATGTTACAGTAAAGGTCAACTTCTCCCAGATCATATTTGACCTTTCTATTCGTGCTCTGGGGCTTCTCCTGATGGACCCTGTCACACCGGCTCACAGACGCAGCGTTTCATCAACCGTTTTTTGATTATGACTTGCAATTAAATGTACATTAATTTATGATGCAGTTAACCCGGGCATCTTAAAATTAACCATTAATGAGATTTTCAGATTAGTACTAATTTGGCGTGTAGCCTTCGAGGCCCGGTTAGTAGCCTGACCTCTCCTTCTCAACTGTGTCCCAAATGGCACCCTATTCCCTTTAGGACACTACTTTATTAGTGCTCAGACTCTAATGAGCTGCTCAACTGTATATGCCTAGCTTGTATCCATTTGTATGTGTGTTACATAGTGTGTGTGTGTGTCCCATGCAAGGGCATCATTACTAGGCTAGTGGGACAAGTGGATGGTAAAATAACACATCACACAAAGCTGAAAGGTAGGCCATTTTAGATAAAGGTAGTAATTCTATTTTAGATTTTTTTTTATTCCTGTATCTATCCAGAAGCTTCAGTGAGAAACATTGTGATGAAGGCATCCAAGTGTTGCCATTTCTTGTCAAATTCAATACACACACTTTAATCTTCTCAAACATTAAAGAGCACCTATTTTTATTTAAAAAAATGTAGCAATAGATCCTCTTTAATATTGCAGGCAGATTGTAGCTTCCATCAAAATAATTGTCTGCATCATTTCCAATCCCCCATATATTTTTTGGAATATACAGTTGAAGTCGGAAGTTTACATACACCTCATCCAAAAACATTTAAACTCAGTTTTTCACAATTCCTGACATTTAATCCTAGTAAAAATTCCCTGTCTTAGGTCAGTTAGGATCACCACTTTATTTTAAGAATGTGAAATGTCAGAATAATAGTAGAGAGAATGATTTATTTCAGCTTTTATTTCTTTCATCACATTCCCAGTGGGTCAGAAGTTTACATACACTCAATTTGTTTTTGGTAGCATTGCCTTTAAATTGTTTAACTTGGGTCAAACGTTTTGGGTAGCCTTCCACAAGCTTCCCACAATACGTTAGGTGAATTTTGGCCCATTCCTCCAGACAGAGCTGGTGTAAATGAGTCAGGTTTGTAGGCCTCCTTGCTCGCACACGCTTTTTCAGTTCTTCCCACACATTTTCTATAGGATTGAGGTCAGGGCTTTGTGAAGGCTACTCCAATACCTTGACTTTGTTGTCCTTAAGCCATTTTGCCACAACTTTGGAAGTATGCTTGGGGTCATTGTCCATTTGCGACCAAGCTTTAACTTCCTGACTGATGTCAATATATCCATATAATTTTACTTCCTCATGATGCCATCTATTTTGGTGTTCTTCAGCTTGCAAGCCTCCCCCCTTTTCCTCCAAACATAACAATGGTCATTATGGCCAAACAGTTCTATTTTTGTTTCATCAGACCAGAGGACATTTCTCCAAAAAGTACGATCTTTGTCCCCATGTGCAGTTGCAAACCGTAGTCTGTCTTTTTTATGGCGGTTTGGAGCAGTGGCTTCTTCCTTACTGAGCGGCCTTTCAGGTTATGTCGATATAGGACTCGTTTTACTGTGGATATAGATACTTTTGTACCTGTTTCCTCCAGCATCTACACAAGGTCCTTTGCTGTTGTTCTTGGATTGATTTGCACTTTTCGCACCAAAGTACATTCATCTCTAGGAGACAAAACGCGTCTCCTTCCTGAGCGATATGACGGCTGCGTGGTCCCATGGTGTTTATACTTGCATACTATTGTTTATACAGATGAACGTGGTACCTTCAGGCGTTTGGAAATTGCTCCCAAGGATGAAGTCTTGGCTGATTTATTTTGATTTTCACATGATGTCAAGCAAAGAGGCACTGAGTTTGAAGGTAGGCCTTGAAATACATCCACAGGTACACTTCCAATTGACTCAAATGATGTCAATTAGCCTATCAGAAGCTTCTAAAGCCATGACATAATTTTCTGGAATTTTCCAAGCTGTTTAAAGGCGCAGTCAACTTAGTGTATGAACATTTCTGAACCAATGGAATTGTGATACAGTGAATTATAAGTGAAATGATCTGGCTGTAAACAATTGTTGGAAAAATTACTTGTTTCATGCACAAAGCTAAAACCAAAACTATAGTTTGTTAACAAGAAATTTGTGGAGTGGTTGAACAACGAGTTTTAATGACTCCAACCTAAGTGTATGTAAACTTCGACTTCAACTGTATATTTGTTTTTTGATATTTCCTTTATTTTTTTCCCCTAACCCTACCACCCCTCCCCTAATTGGAGTAAACTAACCAGCTTATACATTCTATATACATTTTACAGACACAATGTATTTTACAATAGTTATTTTTTGTTTGTTTTCAATCTCATCCTTCAGCTACCCTCAACCCCTCCCATCTATCGTTGAAGAACATCCAGTTTGATTTCTAATCGGCATATAGTGTGCTGTGATGTTTCACAAAATTTCTGAACCTTTCTATTCTCATAGCTTCTACAGATTGTAAATTAAAGATACACATTTTTCCTAACAGTGCTATTATCTTATTGATCGATTCACTATGCCCTTTCAGATCATCCAGCTATTTGCAGAGTTAGCTCCAGGTAAATGTTACAATTCTTCAGCCATTCCTGGACCTGTGACCAAAAACAAGCTACATCTGGACAGTACCAAAACAAATAATCATAATAATGATTCTGTCTCTTCGCAGCAAAATCTTCAGAGCTGGGATGGTTGTATCCCCCATATATATACAACTTTCTGTTGGTTGCAATAATTTTGTATAATAAATTCGGATTGAAAAATGATACGTTTTGAATCCGGCGTTGTTCATAAACCATGTGCCATGGAATCGGTACATCTAAAATCTATTCTCAACTATTTTGCAATCTGTAGACTATTTTAATTCAGGTTAGTCTCAATGAAATTAAATCGGTTTTGCAATCAAGACCTGGATTTTACAGAACCCTTAATTTCTTTAGGCGGTCTCTAGTGGACACATTGATCTGTATTGTATGCAGCAGGATACTAACACGTCATGGACCAGTGGGAATAGGGAGAACTACTTTATACAGGTCACCCGTACATAATATAATCCGATTACACAGCCCACTCATTTAGTGTTCATGAGCTGACAAGATGGCTTGACAAGGTCAACTCACATGCGTTGCATTCATTAAGGTCATGTTCAGGTCAGGGGTGTCCCCTTCCGATCACCATTCAATTGCCTCCATGTGTCCGCCTCCTTCAACTCTACTGCTGCCCACGCTGACCTTCCACCTTTGACCCCAAGACACCACTACCTGGCACTTAGTGGCTGAAATGGGACTTAGCTCCTTCTTAAATAGCTGTTTTCCTCCCCATGTCACTTGGCTCTATTAAAGGCCCAGAGGTTAAATGGTTCAGATCACCCGTAATGTAGGTTCGTTCCCTCAGTGGTTTTACTGTAGCGTCTCCAAGGACACGCTCACACTACCACCGCTGCTGTGCACATCTCTCTCTTTTCTCCCCCTCTTTTATTTCTCTCCCTCTCTGTTCCTCATTTTCTCTTTCTCTTTATTAATCCCTCTCTCCTTTTCTCTGTCTCTCACTCTTTAAAATCTATTCCCCACTTTCTCTCTCGCTCTGTCTTTCTCGAACAGTATCTCTGTCTCTCTCCCTCTTTCACTCTCTCCCCCTTCTCTGTCTCCCTCTCTCCCTCTGTTTATTTCTCTCTCTCTCTCCTCCTCCTCCCCATCTTCCTCTCTCTCTTTGCCTGGGATTCACTAATCTTGGTGCAAATATTTGCATAGGGAAAAGGAAAATCCGCAAGAACGCAGATACCTGCCATTTTACGTTTGGACACCGATTTGTTTTACTTAACAAAATAGAAACACTAGGCCATCGTTACTAGATCATAAAGATACGTAGAGTAGGCTGATTATTAAATAATCTCCAAGATCAGCATTTTCCCCTTCATTAACTGTGGACTTAGCATGCAAACGTTTGTCTCCTAGCTACCACGTTGTAGCAACACGAAGCGCGCGTGGGCACATGCGCAGATGTCCTGTGACTGTGTGAGAGCAAAGTCTTGCATCGCTCTTATCTCAATATCTGCGGTGCTGTTTGTTGTAACATCTCGAATCTGGCTTCAATAGATCATACTGCACATACACTGAATGTACAAAACATTGTTTAAGGATGTTTAAGCCTTGAGACAATTGAGACATGGATTGTGTGTGTGTGCCATTCAGAGGGTGAATGGGCAAGACAAAATATTTTAAGTGCCTTTCAACGGGATATGGTAGTAGGTGCCAGGCACACCGGTTTGAGTGTGTCAAGAACTGCAATGCTGCTGGGTTGTTCATGCTCAACAGTTTCCCATGTGTGCCAAGAAAGGTCCAGCACCCGAAGGACATCCAACCAACTTGACACAACTGTGGGAAGCATTGGAGTCAACATGGGCCAGCTTCCCTGTGGAACGCTTTCGACACCTTGTAGAGTCTATGCCCCAATGAACTGAGGCTGTTCTGAGGGCTCAGTATTAGGACGTTTTGTACACAGTGATAGTATACTATAATTATGGGTTACAGCATATTATCTCTAAACTCAGCATTCCCATATTTCCCTCCAGATTCACCATGCCAGGTATCTTGCAACAGAAAAAGACTGTCTCCCGACGAGAGGGGACCTTCACACTGTCCCTCTACCATAAAAAATGTGAAATATGAGCGCATTAAAACACTGCACTTAATCCGTCCATTCAAATTAGCCCCATTAATCATCATTAATTCACTACATTATATTTCTTCACTTAATTACATGTGCTACAAAGGAATAATTGCCCAGAAGCATGCCCGTTGTGATCCTTCATCTCCACCAGGAGTGCTAGTGCATCTTCTTTGGTAATTACCCAAGGTGTACTCGCCGGGGACGGTGTTGACGAGAAAGATGATGCCCGAATTAAAAAAGATCACTCATTGCAGATAAGACGGTCTAATTTCGCAGCCGTTCAGGGAATACCAACAGGAATTAGAAGGGGTTTTCCTCTCTCTGAGAAACGTTGTAACACAGTTGACATTAGCCAGGCTTCTATCTTTTTATTAAGATCGTAATTATTGCGGTCTGTGCTTGCTGAGAAAGCTTGATTCTGTTTGGCACAGCACTTTAGTCATCACTGTCCTTTAACTTGACATCATCGACATAGCTTTTATCACCATCATCACCATTATCGTCACCAACACCATCATCACCATTATCGTCACCAACACCATCATCACCATTATCGTCACCAACACCATCATCATCATTACCGTCACCAACACCATCATCACCATTACCGTCACCAACACCATCATCACCATTACCGTCACCAACACCATCATCACCATTACCGTCACCAACACCATCATCATCATTACCGTCACCAACACCATCATCACCATTACCGTCACCAACACCATCATCACCATCACTATTATTACCTGTCTTTGTCCTTATTTCAGTCATTTAATGGATAGTCATGGTACAGCACATGAGTCGTGTAGTATATAATCCAATGTTCCCAGGCCGAGACAACAAAAGAGGTGCACACAATGTGACCACCACGGGGACGGCCAGTGCTACCACGACAGGCCGGCACATAGGCTTCGTCCCTAACGGCACCCTATTACCTATTCAGTTCACTACTTTTGACCAGGGACCACTATACAGGGAATAAAGTGCCATTTGGAACTCAACCTTACAGCACTGTATGAGTCTACTTCACTATATGAAACAGGTTAGGGGAATATGAAATCACAAAGCCCATTCAAAGTGGGCAAAGTACAGCTTGCACTCTATAATTAGTCCTGAATAACTCAGAAAACCATTTTTCATTTCATTTAGTTTATGTTTCTATGCAACGGGATTAGCTTGCACAAAACAGTTCTGCTCAGTAGCCTAGCCCAGTGCATAGAGACTCGTTGAGTATGTTATTCAGTGCAGTTGAATAAGAGTACGTTATTCGAGAGTACTTAATGGTAAGAACATTGTAATGTATTCGTATTGTTTTGTATACAAGTAGAGAAGACTTTCAGCCTGTAAAGTAGGGGGTTGTTTTATGTTTACACAGTGCGAATGTGAACCGATGCCTCGGATTGAGGATATGGCCCTGTGACAGACTAGCGTCCTTGTACTTGTACTTAAAGGGAAAATCCAGACAAAACATTTTGGGTCTGTATCAGCAGTGGACTAATGAAAAGAATACCAAAATAGTTTGTGGATTATCCCTTTAAAGACAACTATTGTCTTCCAGTCCTTGACATTCTCAGCGATGCAAAGAATGATAATGACAATATTGCTTTATTCACTTGTTTACCCTTAGAATTATAATTAATTATATTTCAATGGTTAAACAGACCGACCATACACAACGTTTCCCTTTGGCTGTTTGGGTAAACAAGTTACTATCCATCCCAAGTTGGTTCATTTTCAACTCTTGTAAAAAATAGAGAAAGAAGAGGAGGTTGACTTTGAGAGACCTCTCCCTATCACATTTCCCCCTTTTAACTTTCCTACACAGATCAAGTCGGCTACTGCGACATTCAGCTCGGCTGTCTGTTTCGACATTCCCGCAATGTGGAAACCATCAATCTCCCTCGGCCTCTTAATTGCCTGTCAATCTACGTCACGCTTGCTTTGGAACGACAGGACAATGTCAGAGTATAACCCATATACCCTGTACATGGGCCTCTCCGCCTCCCCCGCCAACGGAAAATTAAAAATCAATTAATTCATTGGTCTTGGTTAACCTTGCTGACGTTTGATTAATATTCTCATCAATAGCAATAAAAAGTGTCCTTGAGCGAGCTCAGAACAAACCCCTGAACTGATGCTGGTCTCCTGGGGAACCATGGCTCGATTTCATTGACAGACAGCTGATGGAGCCAATAACAGTAGCTCAAATGACCCCTCCTTTCCAAATGACCCCTCCCCCATTTGATTGAATGGACTAGTAGTGCACTTCTTTTGACCAGAGCCCATCCAAGTAGTACATTATATAGGGAACAGGGTGCCATTTGGGACGTAGACAATGTTGTCATGTATATTACAAACAGTGTAGTTATTCCCTCCGTAAGGGCAATCAAACAGGCAAAACATCAGCACAAAGACAAAGTGGTGTCGCAATTCAACGGCTCAGACACGAGACAACCTCAGGAGGCTGAAGAACTTTGGCTTGGCCCATAAGACCTTCACTTTTACAGATGCACAATTGAGAGCATCCTGTCAGGCTGTATCAATGCCTGGTAAGGCACCTGCACCGCCCACAACCGCAGGTCTCTCCAGAGGGTGGTGCGGTATGCCCAACGCATCACTGCCTGCCCTCCAGGACACCTACAGCACCAGATGTCACAGGAAGGCCAAAAAGATCATCATGGACATTAACCACCCGAGCCACGGCCTGTTCACCCCGCTATCATCCAGAAGGCGTGGTCAGTACAGGTGCATCAAAGCTGGGACCGAGAGACTGAAAAACAGCTTCTATCTCAAGGCCATCAGTTTGTTAAATAACCATCAATAGCAGGCTACCACCTGGTTACTCAACCCTGCACCTTAGAGGCTGCAACCATATATATAGACATGGAAACCCTGGCCACTTTAATAATGGAGCACTAGTCACTGCTTTACTCATCTCATATGTATATACTGTATTCTATTCTACTGTATTTTATTTAATCAATGCCACTCCGACATTGCTCGTCCTAATATTTACATATTTCTTAATTCCAGTCTTTTACTTTTAGATTTATGTATTGTTGTGAATTGTTATATACTACTGCACTGCATTAGGAACACAAGCATTTCGCTACACCGCAATGGCATCTGCTAAATAAACTCAGCAAAAAAAGAAACGTCCTCTCACTGTAAACTGCGTTTATTTTCAGCAAACTTAACATGTGTAAATATTTGTATGAACATAACAAGATTCAACAACTGAGACATAAACTGAACAAGTTCCACAGACATGTGACTAACAGAAATGGAATAATGTGTCCCTGAACAAAGGGGGGGGGGGGGCAAAATCAAAAGTAACAGTCAGTATCAGGTGTGGCCACCAGCTGCATAAAGTACTGCAGTGAATCTCCTCCTCATGGACTGCACCAGATTTGCCAGTTCTTGCTGTGAGATGTTACCCCACTCTTCCACCAAGGCATCTGCAAGTTGTTCTGCAAAATCTTCCCAGACATTTCTGGGGGGAATGGCCCTAGCCCTTACCCTCCGATCCAATAGGTCCCAGACATGCTCAATGGGATTGAGATCCGGGCTCTTCGCTGGCCATGGCAGAACTAAGACATTCCTGTCTTGCAGGAAATCACACACAGATGAGCAGTATGGCTGGTGGCATTGTCATGCTGGAGGGTCATGTCAGGATGAGCCTGCAAGAAGGGTACCACATGAGGGAGGAGAATGTCTTCCCTGTAACGCACAGCGGTGAGATTACCTGCAATGACAACAAGCTCAGTCCGATGATGCTGTGACACACCGCCCCAGACCTCCACCTCGAAATCGATCCCGCTCCAGAGTACAGGCCTCGGTGTAATGCTCATTCCTTCGACGATAAATGTGAATCCGACCATCACCCCTGGTGAGACACAACCACGACTCGTCAGTGAAGAGCACTTCTGGTCCAGCGACGGTGGGTTTGTGCCCATAGGCGACGTTGTTTTATTTTATTGGAGGCATCACTACAGACCCAGGTTCAATCCCAGGCTGTGTCATAACCGGTCAGCGTCGTCCGGTTAGGGGAGGGTTTGGCCGGGGGGACTTTACTTGGCTCATCGCGGTCTAGCGACTCCTTGTGCAGGGCTGGGCGCCTGCAAGCTGACTACGGTTGGTGTTTCCTTCCAACACATTGGTGCGGCTGGCTTTTGGGTTATGTGTTAAGGAGTGCGGTTTGGCAGGTCGTGTTTCGCAGGACGCATGACTTGACCTTTGCCCGATCTCGTTGGGGAGTTGCAGCGATGAGACAAGATCGTAATTGGATCGCATTTGGATATCACAAAACTGGGGAGAAAAAGGAGCTAAAAATATATACCTGTATAAATACCTGTATATATATACCTGTATATATATGCCTGTATATATATGCCTGTATATATATGCCTGTATATATATACCTGTATAAATACCTGTATATATATACCTGTATAAATACCTGTATATATATACCTGTATATATATACCTGTATAAATACCTGTATATATATACCTGTATATATATACCTGTATAAATACCTGTGTATATATATACCTGTATATATATACCTGTATATATATACCTGTATAAATACCTGTATATATATACCTGTATATATATACCTGTATATATATACCTGTATATATACCTGTATATATATACCTGTATAAATACCTGTGTATATATATACCTGTATAAATACCTGTATATATATACCTGTATAAATACCTGCATATATATACCTGTATAAATACCTGCATATATATACCTGTATAAATACCTGCATATATATACCTGTATAAATACGTGTATATATATACCTGTATAAATACCTGTATATATATACCTGTATAAATACCTGCATATATATACCTCTATAAATACCTGTATATATGTACCTGTATATGTGTAAAAATATGACAAATATATATATAGAAGACACTTTTATCCAAAGTGATTTACAGTTGTGTGTGTACGTTTCATCTATCGGTGGTCTCAGGAATTGAACCTGCTATACTGGCGTTGCAAGGGCCACGATTTTCCCAGCCCAGCCGACACAAGCATGCCCCAATTTCCTTTTAAAATATTTGAACTCCGCTCTCACTCAGAGCTCCAAGAACATTTCGCCCTCTCCCTTAGCTCACATCCGTAATACTGTAACCTTAATCAAGCCAATAACTTAATGCTTTGATGAAGCGCGGCACAATTAGAATTTTGCTGAGGTGGGCCACATTTCTAACCGAGGTGAGGACGGCAATCCCAAACTACCAGCCATCAATCACGCAGGCGAGATTGAAACGTTTGATGTTCCAACCACCGTTGAAAACTGCCCAACGACAGTTCTAAGTGAAGGGCACGAGGTGATGTCTCTGTATTTAATTGATCAGCCCGCTTCTGAAGTAGACGTAGTACAGTATTTTGTTGTATACTCTGTGAAGCATTGCTTTTAGGGTTTAGTGTAGATCCTTATTGATTGGCTGTAAAAGGGAAAATGTGTTTCTTTGAGTGCCTCAATATACACTCTACGGTCGCTCTGTTTCTTTTTATGTTTACACTGTGCGAACGGCTGACGTCGCTTTTGGAACGAGTAACTCTGGTGTCGTCCGTAGCCGTTGTATCAATCATAGAGGTATTACAACCAAATAGTTAACAAGCCCTCGAAAACAGCACGCAGTTGCCTTTGGTTTTGGTGGAGCTGAGGGTCTCCTTGCCCCCAGCAGGGAAATCGAACACTCTGCACCTTTATTGTGATTTTTTTTTGGTGGGGGGAAAACAACCTAAATGTGTCTACTAGAGCATACATAGAGGCCCAATTTAACGTATTACAAAGGTGTTTCGCCATACATACCTTTCAAACAGAAAAAAGGTGGTGGTAGTCCTATAGAAAATAGTAACAGAGTGGTCTTCCCATTCCAGCCTGGACATTGGCCGATACTAATGCACACACACCGCTAGCTAGTTAGTGATTAAATGTATCTGCTACATTAAATGCTCGCCGTGGACCCGCCGCGTGTGTCAATTCATGCCCTATCATCGTCTTATGAGCGATGTGCAGTATGATCTATTGAAGCCAGATTCGAAGATGTTACAACGAGCAGCACCGCAGATATTGAGATAAGAGCGATGCAAGACTTTGCTCTCACACAGTCACAGGACATCTGCGCATGTGCCCACCTGCTCTTCGTGTTGTTACAACGTGGTAGCATCTCGCTGAGTCTACTGTTAATGATGGGGAAAATGCTGATCTTGGATCATTACTAGATCATAAAGATACTCTATGTATCTTTATGATCTAGTAATGATGGCCTAGTGTTTCTATTTTGGTCAGCAAAATAAATCTGTGTCCAAACATAGAGAGAGAGAGAGAGAGAGAGAGAGAGAGAGAGAGAGAGAGAGAGAGAGAGAGGGCGGGGAATGAGAGAGAGAGACCTGACCTCACTATCTGTTTTATCCCTCCATTCCTTCCCCAGCTCAGAGCCCCATTGCAGCAGCAATCACTTTCTCCCTGCAATTAATTCCTCAGCTTCACCCCTCCCTCTCTATAGCTTCGTCCCAATTGGAACCCTATTCCCTACATTGTGCACTACCTTTGACCATATGGCTCTGTTCAAAAGTAGTGCACAATGTAGGGATTAGGGTGCCATTTGGGACGCATATTCTCTCTCCGTCTCCACGGACTCTGCATGCTGTACCGCTTGATTAGAGGGAAACTGTTTCCAACAATAATTTCTTCCTCCTTTTCAATTAAACCATCCATTGCTCTTTTCATTTTGCCATGCTTTGAGAATTAATAAAGCTCTCCATCAATCTGGTGAAAAGGCTGCTTCTCAGGGAAAGACCTGATGATGATATTGCCATCAAAAATGTTTATTTATATAGCTACACAAATGCATTTGTCTTCTGATGTGAAGAAGGAAGTATTCATTTCAGGTTTGTCTCTCTTAGCAGAGGATGGTAGAGGCTACGAAGGTAGTTAGAGTCTCAGGTCGGACGATAAAAATCTGTGGGGAGTTTAGTATCCTTGATGCCATCTCCTGCTTGTTGTGTCCTTGAGCAAGGCACTTAAATGCTCCAGGGAGGCTGACCCTGTGACTGATCCTGTGCTTTCAACCTGCTCCAGGTGGTGTATCTTCTGGTTTTGGGTTGAAAAAATACACATTTACATTCTCCGTTCTCAGAAAATGAACAATGAAGTATTGTTCTACTAGAAGCAGATATGCTCCACTCAGCACCTTTCTTATGCCTGTCAATTCAGACTTTTCTTTGTCTGACTTTCATCATGTGCACTTTAAACACAATGGGCTTTATGGCAGAGAGAAGACAATGGATTCTATATACTGTATGTCACTGGAATGAAATGCTTGTGGCATCAAATGTGAGATGGCATCAAATGTGAATCACAGAATCTCTTCAAAACATCCCTCTACAGAGACAGAACTGTTTCTATAATGAAAGGCAGGGGTTCAAATAGCTACCCAGACTAGCTGATACTGTTTACTATCTGTCACTTTACCTGTATGTACATATCTACCTGCACATTGACTCTGTACTGGTACCCCTTGTATATAGCCAAGTTATCATTACTCATTGTGTATCTATTAGTACTTGTAATAAATGTGCTGAGAGTCGTGGTGCAAGTTCAGGGAGTGAGTGTTTTAATAAATAAATGAAACAATGAACACGTAACGCAAACAACAATGAAAACAGAGTCAATGACACCTGAGGAAAGAACCAAGGGAAGTGACAGATATAGGGAAGATAATCAAGGAGGTGATGGAGTCCAGGTGAGGGTCATGAGGCGCAGGTGAGCGAGACGATGGTGACAGGTGTGCGGGATAATCAGCAGCCTGATGACCTAGAGGGCGGGGAGGGAGTATACGTGACATTACTTTAATTACCGTTTTACTTTCTATTATTTCTCTAGTTTGTTTCTCTCTGCATTGTTGGGAAGAGTCCAAAGGTAAGCATTTCACTGTTAATCCACACCTGTTGTTTGATTTACAGTAAATCAGATGGTATTTGTTTCTTTCAGATACTTTGAGCCTGTGTGGAGTGCCAGATGTACAGGGTTTAAACTTGTGAGACTATTCCGTTGGTTCCAGTGTGCCAGGCAATCTCAATGAAGCACAGCTAAGTATTTGAAAGAAAACAAATACTAGTAGGTTTGAGCGTGATTTTCATAGGTGGTAGACTAGAACTGTCCCAAAATGTGGGTGCTCTCTCAATCAGATTATTTCCGTCAGCATATTTTGGCCCTTTCTAAGGCGTCAAAACTCAATTTCCCTTTAATTTGACCCTTGACGTTAGGTCACAATATTGTGGAAGGTTATGGTGGTGGCTCGAAGCAGGAAAAACATTGAAATACTCAGATCCACGATGATACCTCTCAGAGGTCAGGTCTAGCTGCTTAATGGCCTTGAAATGAATGCGAACGTGGGTTGAAGTGGGCAGCAGCTCCAAAGGGGAAATTATTTCCGCAAAACCCATGCAATCTAGATGAGGCCGCAGCCCTAAAAGGTCAGCTCCGCATTAGGACCTAAATGGGCCTCTCACAAAATACATGGCTAACATAATGGCGATACCACCTCTATGTTCTTGATGGCCCTCACGCAACCCACAGAGATGCAATACATGTATGTTTCACAGCCCTTTCACTGTCTAATCAGACTGTCCATTCCAAGTTGACCTGGACAATTACCACCCCTTGGCTCCGTCCACGATCCAAGGCCACCACCACGCTAACAATCCCCTTTCTAAACCTAAAAAAAAAGAAACAAAAAAACAAACCCTTGGATACGTGAGTACGATCTTGAAGTCATAGTACATCATGGTATTCCTTTAGAGAGCGGGAGACCAGAGAAAGCGAGAAAGACCCGAGACAGAGAACGAGAGAGGGAGAGAGAGAGCGAGAGAGAGATGCGGTACTGAAAATGACAGAAAACATCTGAGAGTGACACACAAAACCCTAACAAGCTGCTGTGGACAATAGTTGCTAACAATACTAACAATGCAGAGGGAAGGACTCTAGAAACAAGGAATAGAGCAGAGGTTAACACACGGCCATCCAGACCGCCAATGACACAGGCCTTGTGCCCAGATTGTCACACGGGCACCAGGCCATGAACATGGCAGCAAAAAAATAAATAAAGTCAGAATAATTTCCATATAACTAGGTGACTTCTGGACATAAAATGAGCAGGTGGCTTGATAAGTGGATGGCTGGCCCTTGTAATTACCGCTACTGATGGCAAGGCGGCTAAAAACACCGTTATCCCCTTCTCTCTCTATGAGTTGTCTGCAGCAGCTTGAAGAAGTCCGGTTTCAAGCTATGTTCCCGAGGTCTCAGCTTGTGCACTTTACTTAGGATTTTAATGCGTTTGTCACTTCGTAGATGACCCTGATTAACACAACCGTGTGTCGTGTTGTTCTTTTTTACTTGGACGTTTTTTATATATATATATATATATATATATATATATATATATATATATATTTTTTTTTTTATATGGATAGCTACATTTCTTTTATAAATATAATATTTGTTCATGTGTGACAGATTGTCCTTGGAATAAGCCAACAAGTCCTGACTTCATTTGTCATCCTAATTTCAGACCCCACCCCAGAAAACCCCCATTCTACCAACTGTGTGCCAAACAGCAGGGGATTGATCTCTCCTCCGCCTAGTCTCGTCTATCGTGTGTTACACAATAAGTGCTATGAGAATCAGTGAGATTTCTTGGGCTGTGGAGATATGAATGGCCTCTTTGGAACTCTGTTCTCACTCTTGTCTCACTGTTGTCTATAGTGAGTCATACCAAGGAATATATATGAAAATCAGTGAGATTTCTCTGGCTGTTGGCCTCTTGAACTCTCTTCTTGTCAAGTGGAGCCAGAGAGACAAGAGAAGCTGATTGTGACACAGCAGATCAAGAGCCAATCAGGGATAATGATGACTCATTGCTCCAACACTAGCCCAGAGCCTTATATTTTAGTGAGTTTTGTAAATGTTGAATATGTTCCAATTCTAGACATTCAGTTACCTTACATTGTTTAAATATTCTGCATGTAACTCATTGTCTTTTGTCAGACGGCGTCATTCTAACGCGACATGCGCTAACATGGCTGCAATATTTAAAAAAAAAATTTGAGTTAAGTAAATGCATCATAATGCAGAAAACTTAAAAGTGTCCCAACTCTCTAAATACATGGCTCAGCGCTAAGCACATTAAATTCAATACGCTTTGTTTGTCAAATGTACTGTCCTTGGCATGTGGAACATACATGACACATTTAAAAAAATAACAAGCTTTATTGAATTTGCATAATATTATGACAGAATATTTTTCTTGACATGTGACGTGGCTCACATACATACATACATACAGTATATGACACAGGTAAACAATAACACCACTGACATTCACATTTCCTCACCGAGTGCAAGTCTCTCATACGAGTAGTGTTTTATGAAACCACACATTAGCGGTACTTTGGATCGAGATGTTGCCTGTGATAGCTTCACCTACGTTATAGTATGATAGTGAAGAGGATGATGATGATGATGATGATGCGGTTGTTAGGTTAATAACCAGTCTGCTATTCATTCTTTATTGGTCATATGACACACATCTTTGCAATGGGATTTACACACACACACACACACACACAGACCCTTTATTGTGCAAGAGCATGTCACCATTCCTTTTTCTGATGTCAGTCTGCCTGATAGCAGTGAGCTTACAAGGTGCTAAGTACCTGGATGCTTTCAGGTGGAGAGACTGAAAAGCCCTACCTGGCTTTGGAGAGGCTTGGGTCATAATTGGATACATGGCTGGTTGGAGAAACGGATAGAGAGTCTCAGAGCATATTAAAGAAGCACTAAGCCTACAGAAATTACAGATGCATGCTTTAGCATTGCGAGGCAAATGTCTGAAAAATGTCTGTCAATTCTGTGGCATGCTTCCTCATGAGGAAAATGTAGAGTCTTGATGATGACGGTGCAGTAGGATATAAAGGGCCTTGGTATTCAATAAAATGAGTTACGGATTTCCCGGGACAAGACTGGATTCTGGGCTGTTTGGAAGCTGTTTGAAGTTGAGTTTCACTCTCGTTTCTTCCAGGTCACTTTTTGCAGCCGATCGAATGAATCGAGAAGCACATTTTCATGGCTCTGTAAGAATAACGTTTGAAGTGTAACCCCAGGCCATGTGAAAGTCGGTCTTGAATTACCCGGTGCGCCAGCAACAGCAAACCAAGTATCTACCTTGCTACCAATAAGGCTACTGTAGCTGGCTTTCACACTGTAACAGTTTGGCTTTTTAAACATTCTGTCTTCAATGGTCTTCAGTGGTTGTAGAACTACAGTCAGAGGCTGCGTCCGAAATGGAACCCTATTCACTACTGTATATAGTGAACTACTTTTTGACACGACTCTTGTGGGCCCTGATCAAATGCAGTACCTTAATTAGTATTCATACACCATGACTTATTCCGCATTTTTGTTACACCCTGAATTCAAAATGGATTAAATATATGTTTTACACACAATACACCACAATGACAAAGTGAAAACATGTTTGTAGAAATGTTTGCTCATTTATAAAAAATGTTATACAGTAATATCTCATTTACATAAGTATTCACACCCCTGAATCAGTACTTTGAAGAGGCACCTTTTTTGGCAATTACAGCTTTGAATTGTCTTGGGTACGTCTGTATCAGCTTTACACATTTTCATCTGGGGATTTTCTCCAATTCTTCTTTGCCATTTTTCTAAAGTTCTGTTAATTTAGATGGACGGTGAACAGCAATCTTCAAGTCTTTCCAAAAATGTTCAATGAGATTCAAGTCTGGGCTTTGGCTGGGCCACTCAAGGACTTTCACATTCTTGTTCTGAAGCCATTCCAGCATTGATTTGGCTGCATGCTTGAGGTCATCGTCCTGTTGGAACATAAATCTTTGCCACAATCGAAAGTTGTTTGCCCTCTGAAGCTGGTTCTCATCAAGGATTTGCTTGTATTTTGCTGTATTCATTAGTCTCTGTCTTTACCAGTCTCCCAGTCCATGCTGCTGAAAAGCATCCCCCATAGCATAATGCTGCCACCACCATGCTTCACTGTAGGGATGGAGTTAGATGGGTGATGAGCTGTGCCTGGTTTTCTGCAGACATAGCGCTTTGAATTCAGGCAAAATAGTACAATTTTTGTCTCATCAGAACACAGAATATTTTACCTTATGATATATCTTTCACGTTCTTTTTTGCAAACTCAAGGCATACTGTCATATGCCTTTTGATCAGGAGTGGCTTTCCTCAAGCTACTCACTCGTGAAGCCCAGATTGGTGAAGTGCTTTAGAGACTATTGTCCTTCTGGCAGGTTCTTCCATCTCAGCCAAGGAACTCTGTAGTTCTGTCAGAGTGGTTATTGGCTTTTTGGTCACCTCCCTGACCAAGGTCCGTCTTCTCTGGTTGCTCAGTTTGGTCAAATGGCCAGCTCTAGGCAGAGTCTGGGTAGTTTAAAAAAAAATCTATTTCCCAATAATGGAGACCACTGTGCTCTTGGAGACTTTCAACACTCTAGATTGTTTAAAAACCTTCTCCAGATATCTCACAATTCTATCTCAGAGATCTATGGACAGTTCCTTGCACTTCACGGTTTAGTTTCTGCTCTGACATGCACTGTCAACTGTGGGACAGGTGTGCTTCATGTCCAAACAATTGAATTGGCCACAGGTGGACTCCAATGAAGTTGTAGTGACATCAAGGATGATCAGAGGAAATTGGATGCACCTGAGCTCAATTTGGAGTGTCATAGCAAAGGGTGGGAATACTAACAGTACCCGTCAAAAGTTTGGACACACCTACTAATTCCAGGGTTTTTCTTTAGTTTTAAAAAATGTTCTACATTGTAGAATAATAGTGAAGACATCAAAACTATGAAATAACACATTTGAAAAGTGTTAAACAAATTAAATGTATGTTTTATTTGAGATTCTTCAAAGTAGCCACCCTTTGCCTTGATGACAGCTTTGCACACTCTTGGAATTCTCTCAACCAGCTTCATGAGGTAGTCACCTGGAATGCATTTCAATTAACAGGTGTGCCTTGTTAAAAGTTAATTTGTGGAATTTCTTTCCTTCTTAACGTCTTTGAGCCAATCAGTTGTGTTCTTACAAAGTAGGGCGAGGGGTATACAGAAGATAGCCCTATTTGGTAAAAGACCAAGTCCATATTATGGCAAGAACAGCTCAAATAAGCAAAAAAAAATGACAGTCCATCATTACTTTAAGACATTACCGCCACAGGAAAGAAACCACTACTAAAGGACACCAATAATAATAAGAGACTTGCTTGGGCCATGAAACACGAACAATGGACATTAGACCCATGAAAATCTGTCCTTTGGTCTGATGAGTCCAAACTTGAGATTTTTGGTTCCAACACACCTCCAGGCTGTGTAAGGGCTATTCGACCAAGAATGAGAGTGATGGAGTGCTGCCTCAGATGACCTGACCTCCACAATCACCCGACCTCAACCAAATTGAGATGGTTTGGGATGAGTTGGACCACAGAGTGAAGGAAAAGCAGCCAACAAGTGCTCAGCATATGTGGGAACTCCTTCAAAACTGTTGGAAAAGCATTCCAGGTGAAGCTGGTTGAGAGAATGCCAAGAGTGTGTAAAATATATAACATATTTTGGATTTGTTTAAGACTTTTCTGGTTACTACATGATTCCATATGTGTTATTTCGTAGTTCTGATGTCTTCACTATTATTCTACAATGTAGAAAATATAAAAAATTAAGAAAAACCCTTGAATGAGTAGGTGTGTCCAAACTTTTGACTGGTACTGTATGTAAATGAGATATTTCTTTAATTTTCAATGCATTTGCAAACATTTCTAAAAACATGTTTTTGAATTGAATCCATTTTGAAACCAGGATGTAACACAACAAAATGTGTAAGGGGTATGACTACTTTCTGAAGGCACAGTATATAAGGAATAGGGTGCCATTTGACAGAGAACCAGACAACGTGAAGTTTGAGCTGCCTGTCAGTGACTAGATTGAGTGAGATCAGCCTCTTGAGCAAAAAATACCTTTTAATGGGAGAGAAGGGAGGATGGGATGTCTGTTGGTTTGATAAAGCATGGTACACTGTGTGCCCCTGCCGCGTGCACGCTCTAAAGAATTAGAAGACATCTCGTCCACCTCGCTTCAGACTCAATGTTCCTGCGAGTCCTTTTGTGCAATTAATAACTCTTTGATGCATGATTCTCCATTTCCATGTGGCAGAACAATGTCTGCCTCTCTCCCTGTTCTAACAGGCACCTGTCTGAGCTGCCAAACTGGCATTTTTTATTCATTTATCTTTTGTTGTGAGATGGAAGGAAAGGAATTCTCCCGACTCCACAATAGCAAGATGCACTCTCACTTCTCTGTCTCTGAATGACCTCTCTCGGCTATCAAACTGTCAAAAGTCGCCCAGAAGCATGGAGGCTCTCTAATGGGAGTGACATTTCAGAAAATAGTCCCCCTGCTCAAACAGCTGAGGCTTGGGTTGGTTTTATACGAAAAACTAAAGAGAAATGTCATTGATATAGTGTTTTGTAGCATGTCAGTAACCTAGGACTATGAATCCTGTGGCGTAGTAGCAGTATATGATGGTTGTTGCGATGAACGGTGTTTTTTACGGTGTATTTTAGTTTTACTGTTGTTTTTTGTTGTTGAGTTGACACATATATGACAGATAAGCTCTTCCACATTACCTGGGTGGGTCTTGTTTTGTAGGGAGGGTACATAGTACCTCCCAGTTTCATTATCTGAACTCAAAAGGAATGTATTTTTCATTTGCGTTTTGCTACAGGTATAGGATCTTAATTTGAGCCAGTTTGCTACAGCAGGAAAATAATCCTGCAGCAACAGAAAATGTGAATTATTATCTGGATTATAATGAATGGACATTTGTGTAGGGGTTGATACATTTTTCATAAGGGAAAATCAAGTGAAATTTCAAGTCTTTTTGAACCTCAAACACTCTAAAACTTTAAAATGTCCTGTTTTGCAGGAAAGTTCTCTTGCAACAGGGTGATCAAATTAAGATCCTACACCTGTACAGTATGCCTTACGGGAAACACAGCTCTTTTTCATCCATTTTATGTTTTAAGCAGTCGCTTAGGGTCCCAGGCCGCTAGGGGGCCCCAGACCAAAACAAAATGAAAACAATTACATTTTTTTGGGGGGGGGGATTCAGTTGGGGTCTCAACTTACTGTTGTGAGTTAAATTAATACAATACACAAGCAATTTGTTTCATGTCAGTCACTGACAGGCACTCAATTAGGATAGGTGCCCGTGGGCCCTGACCTCCAGGGGGCCCACATTTAGATTTTTGTTAGTCACTCACTCAAATATCATTAACATGGAATAAGTCATGGCAAAACTTGTAGAATTGCAGGAAATTAGCTGTAAAACTGCACATTTATTCTCTCTGCTCCATGGCAAAAAAAAAGTATAATTGCATTAAATGTTTTACAAAATGTGTTTCTCTGCCACATGGCAAAATGTGGCAAACTGCAGAAAACTTGCTTTAAAACTGTAACATTTTCTATACACCCCATGGCAAAATGTGATGCAGGAAATTAACTATCCCCCATCAAGAGGGAGATGTTTTGCCCACGAGGTGGGGTGGACCCCCAACTAAATCTCATTAAGGGCCCCGGTAAGTTGTATAGCATTGCTTGATTTGGCTCCATAGTCCTGATAGATAAGACGGTGAAGAAGGCTGTGCTCCCCTCCCCTCCAAAACAAATGAATGTCTGTCCATGACACCAGAAGTTCATGTAGTACCCGGCAGGCTCAGCATGTGGGATAGACTGATAGAACATGTGTAACGTCCCCTTTTCTTATAAACATGCTCATCTCCCCTCCATCGTCACTTCTGCCTTCTGCCAGGCGGTCAGGACTAAAGAGTTGAGTGTCAGTATGGTGGATGGTTAGCACAGTTAGCACAGCCCATCACAATCAGCCCCTCGCTAAGCTCTCAAGCTCTCGCAGGTGGGATGTTCACCCCCGCCGTCCATTTCCCGTGCCAGGTTTTGCCACGAGTCAACGACGGCAGATGATTTAAGCGCTGGCTTTGTGTCACCCGGCACGAGACAGCATACATGGGTTCAATTAGTATTTTTTTTTTGGTTCCGTAAATATTTAAGCTGTGCTTAATCAAGCTTGTTCGACAAATGGAATCAATAGACTAGTCAATCAAACGCTGTGTTTGAAAGGAAACTAATACTATTTGAACCCATGTCTGAACTGGGGCTGGCACTGCAAAGCGTGGCCTGAATGAGGAATTGGATGCATATTCAGGAGTGATGACTCCAACCGCACCCAAAGTTAAAGACAAGCTGTTTGCAATCCAGTCGCAATCCAAGACATGCATTCATCTTTTCGCCATCCGAGGTGTACTTGTTTGACGCGTACACACGCCTATATGTTTGTCATGTAACGCACGGTGACGGTAAATGACAATGATGAGTTGACGTTTTCTATATGCCAAGGTTGTGTAGTGACTGTTGATTGCTCTTCGTTTGTAACATATCATGCTGACTTGCTGTTTTTTTATTCTGCCGTTTCTGTTTCAAAACGTTTCTTAAACGGAACAAAACGGGGAGGGACCTACCTGCATTTGTACAATAGAAACGTTTCTTTTTTGTTGTTGCGCTGTTTGTTTCCGTATGGGTTCTTAAAAAAAACGGTAAACGGTTTCTGTAATGAATATACCCTGTGTGTATTTTAACGGGAGAAGGAGTGCCCAAAGATCTGCATTTGAGTGAATTGATCCAACTCGTTCTTCTCCAATTTCACGTACAATGACGTTAGTCGTTGCATGTTGTGCTGACATGCTTAGTGAGCATTTTAAGGGTTTAGGAGTGCTCAAAAGTCACTAGTGAAATGATATGAATCACATGTTCGTGTCCGTCTTCACAAACAAATGTACAGGTAGCATAAATGTAGCTCTCTTCTTGTCCCACTAGTTTTTACCTGGTATTTTCTAGAAAATGACGTGGTATCAATGTGTACTTTCTGGCACAATTTTTTTCCATTGGTGCTTCTTATGTTATTATTAGGTATAATTGCCATTTTACCTGATTTTAGGGTGGCTTAGTGTTTGGGTTGTGTGGAAATATGCCACTGTTAAATGTTACAGTGGGCTTTAGCCTCACGTTACATTTCAACAGTAAACAGCTTTCTTAAACTAACTAGGCTTTATGGCTTAATGAATGGTTCACACTCAGTGTATGGGTGAAATGAAAAACATGAACAGGGCCTGTTTTTAAGGGCAAATTCAACTTCTATGCCATATTCAAAGCTTTTCTTTGAACTGGCCCTCTTAGTGGGTACATGGTAATCAGTGCAGAGTACCCTCTTTAGTTACTCATACATAATGTGAGAGGGATCTAGAGGAGATATTCACAGAAGCTAGCAGGGGCCTTTAGTTCTGTAACAACTAATCCGTCGGAAGCACAATTAGAAAGGATTTTTCAATTTGGGCTCTTGTTGTTCTCTCTTTCGCTTCTTTCAAAAGTACACAGGAAAACAGCAAGGAGGCCTGCATCAGGAAATGGCCACAGCGAAAAGTCAACTTTGGGTTGTGGCTCTTTTGAGTTGTTTTTTTTCATTCAGATATTGTAACTACAGTGACTTGATGTCTCCTTTTCTTCTCACTGTAGTTCAACAGAGCTTTTCTTTGGATCTGTGACATAACATAGTGTGTTGGCTGTCTTACAGTAAAGTACAGCTCTAAATAAGAAAAATAAAAATCCTTCTGTCACTACAGATTTAAGTAAAACAGCTTTTAGTTTCACTTATGGAACAATCTTTAGAACACCCTGCAGTTTGGAGGCATTGGTGCCTTTCGGTCAGCTCAGATTGTTGGTGGTTACCCACTGCCATAAACCATTAAAAGTATTTCTTGTGCAGAGCTCTTCACAGACAAATGCTTTTTTTTTGTGTGTTTTTTTTGTTTCCTCCCACCTTGATTGAAGCATGTGTGTCTCTGAACTGTGTAATAGCTGCTGGTCTTGTCATGCAGGGCTCCCTTGGGAATCCCTGCCTAAATAAAGAATAAAAATACGTTACTTACATATTGCGGTTAAACACTGCGTTACAGCGCAAGCATTTATTTAACTAGGGAGTTCACATTGAGATTGACGTTGCTATGCGAACATCTCTATCTCTATCGATATTGCAGGATATGTGTTAGTCAGTATTTATCTGCGCCAATACATCTCGGTAGCACATACTGTATCCTATCACACTGAGACCTCCCTTCGCACACACACACACACACACACACACACACACACACACACACACACACACACACACACACACACACACACACACCCTGAGTGCCGTGCTCCTGATTTTGGAGCGCGTAAAGCCTCACAATGAGTTTTGACAGGCTCCTCCCATATAATTACTGCCTCGCCAGTTAATCACACAGGCGGCGAGGGACCCTAATTGGTGAGGCTGTCCCATCCTGCGCCTGTCGTAAACACTTATTATTAACCAAAATCAATGCTGAGAGGTGCCCATCCCTCTGCATTGCCATCTCCTAATTGTCAATAAAGAGTCATAAATTGCCACCGACCCCCTAATATAAATGTTTTGTCTAATGTATCTCTGCTAGTCTAAACACCTTAGTTGATGAGTAGAGAAAATAATGGGGATCACATGACTTTTATCTTGTCATCACATTAACTTTTCAGGGATCTACTTATGTGTTGAAATGCATAATGATTATAAAAATAAAATGTGAAAAGATGTTTCTTTGTTCTTTAACTTTTTATCGGGTGAATTCCAAATATCTCTAACGGTTGCCCCAGTGTGAGATTTTGTTATGCATGTGATGTCAGAATGCACTCACAGTTCCAAAATGTGATTTGTTATGCAAACAAACAGTTCACCCGCGCTGCCCTGGACACGCTGCCTGATAATTATCTATAAGCTATGTTTCAGTTTGAATTGAAGTGTGTTCCGCCTCCTCATTAATTCACATAAGAAGTAGCCCATTTCACCGTTGTGGACAATTTACGTTTAGAGCTTTACTGAACCAGAGACAAACTTTTCTCTTAGACAGGAGCCCAAGCACTTCCCCAGTGTTTCCCCAGATCAAGTATGAAGACATTCCTCCTGGCACATTTTCTGGCTGGTGCTCGCATTGCCTTCATTGTTGTTTTCCTTGTATATAATAACTTTGGACATGTGTGCGTTCCTATCAAAGTGGCTTATTTTATGTATATTGTGTTGTTCTACTGTAGCTTACCGTATGTATGGAGCATAATATATTTACTATTTTATTCACGTTTTCAAGTACTGGTGACAAATCATGCATTCCGATTATTGCATAGATTGTAATGGACACATATATGATGTACTTTTTTGAAGATTGTACTGATTATGATGAGCTAATGCTAAGCTATTTGCCAGCTATGTGTGGCTCCATGTTTGTCATCATACAATGCATTCTGGTTGTCAAGTAAGCGTCTGTAAGACTAAAGATGTTATAAAAAAAACAAGATGAAGGGATCGTTCACTCGACTGACTTGTGGTGCTTTCAAGACAACTAGGAACTCTGAAAAATACTAGTGACGTCATGACGTCAGTGATTTTCAGGTCGCAAAGTCGGAGCTCTAGAAAGAGGCCGGAGTTCCCGAGTTGGAATTCCGAGTTGGATGACCATTCAAAAATATTTTTCCCAGTCGGAGCTCCCAGTTGTCTTGAACACACTGATAGAGAGGAAGGAAACTGCTCAGGGATTTCATCATGAGACCAAAGGAGATTTTAAACCAGTTACAGATTTAAATGACTGTGATAACAGAAAACTGAGGATGGATCAACAACATTGTAGTTACTGCACAATACTAACCTAATTGACTGAGTGAAAAGAAGGAAGCCTGTACAGAATAAAACAAATTCTAAACATGCATCCTGTTTGTAACAAGGCACTAAAGTAAAACTGCAACAAGAAATGCAAAGCATGATGTTTGGGGCAAATCCAACACAATCACATCACTGAGTACCACTCTTCATATTGTCAAGCATGGTGGAGGCTACATCATGTTATAAGTATGCTTGTCATCGGCAAGGACTGGTGAGTTTATTTTTAGATAATAAAATCAAATAACATTTTATTTGTCACATACACATGGTTAGCAGATGCTAATGCGAGTGTAGCGAAATGCTTGTGCTTCTAGTTCCGACCATGCAGTAGTATCTAACAAGTAATCTAACAATTTCACAACAACTACTTTATACACACAAGTGTAAAGGAATGAATACGAGTATGTACATATAAATATATGGATGAGCGATGGCCGAACGGCATAGGCAAGATGCACTAGATGGTATAGAGTACAGTATATACAAATGAGATGAGTAATGTAGGATATGTAAACATTATATAAAGTGGCATCATTTAAAATGGCTAGTGATACATTTATTACATCCAATTTTTCATTATTAAAGTGGCTAGAGATTTGAGTCGATGGCCGAACGGCATAGGCAAGATGCAGTAGATGGTATAGAGTACAGTATATACATATGAGATGGGTAATGTCGGACATGTAAACATTATATAAAGCATTGTTTAAATGGAATAGAGCTAAGCACAAGCAAAGTCCTAAAGGAAAACCTGGTCCTGTCTGCTTTCCAACAGACACTGGGAGATGAATTCACCTTTCAGCAGGACAATAACCTAAAACGCAAGGCCAAATATACACTGGAGTTACTTACCAAGATGACATTGAATGTTCCTGAGTGGCCTAGTTACAGTTTTGACTTAAATTGGCTTGAAAGTTCATAGCTAGACTTGAAAATGGCTGTCTATCAATGATCAACAACCAACTTGACAGAGCTTGAATAATGTTTTTAAGAATAATGGACAAGTATTGTACAATCCAGGTTAGAGACTTACCCAGAAAGACGTACAGCTGTAATCACTTCCAAAGGGGATTCAACATGTATTGACTCAGGGGGTTCAATACTTATCTCATCAAAATATGTTTTATTTTTCATTAATAAAAAAATCAAAAAATTCTCCACTTTGAGTATTTTGTGTAAATCGTTGACAAAAAATGACAATGAAATCCATTTTAATCTCACTTTGTAACACAACAAAATGTGGAAAAAGTCCAGGGGTGTGAATACTTTCTGAAGGCACTGTACATAATTGAATACCTGACACATCCAATTATCTCAGTTAAACAAGGTTATTTTACCGCCTATGTTCAGTTTACATTATGCTTTTGAATGATCTCCTCTCTCTGTCCCCATTATCTTTGTTGTTGTTCTTTGCCTTCTTTTTTCAAATGTGTTGTTTTTTAGTTCTCTCATCTGCTCTCTCTCTCTCTCTCTCTCTCTCTCTCTCCCTCTCTCTCTCTCTCTGTTGCCTTGTGCTGCCTGCATGAAATTCTAAGTGGGTCCCAATAGAGAGGCCTGTTGCACCTCGAGGCCATGCCCTCTCTCCTCTTCCTGCCAGTGCCCCGCTTCCTCCCACCATGCAGCTTGCATCATGCATCATGGATGGGGATCCTCCTCTGTGCTGCGCAGGAGCCGAGCTCTGCCATCGAGCAGCCTCGATGAGAAGCCTCAATACGCAACGGCAGGCTAAATCTGGTTGTTTTTTCATCGAGTCAGGTGGCAACCTCAGGCGATCGATAGCAACCCCCCTGCGATATCAAAAGGCCCTTTCTACGAAATAGGATGCACCGGGCGTTTGATATTGAGTAAGCGTGAAGGCTATTTTCTTGATGTGCGTGCGGCGAGGAGTCCGTCAGGAGAGTTGTAAATACATACCTCGCTGTTATTGGCGCTGCAGAAAATCTGACTACTGTTAGAATGGGTATGGTGTCCCCCAATGCTTTATTTCAAAAGCTATCTACTCCTCTTGGCATTTTTTGTGACCTACCCTTTGACTGCCCAGCGCTTCCTTGAAGCATATAACTCCCCTAACTTACCCAAATTATACAGAAACAATAACAGTGAGTGCCTTCCTACTATGCCGATCGGGCCTAGAGAGAGAGATAGAGAGAGAAAACACATGGCTGTTATAGCATCATCCTTATCTTAATTCAGCATCGGTGGAGTGGCCCGCTGACGTGCTAGATCAGGTTAAATGACAACACAAACCTACTGTACCGCTCGGTAACCAACCCTGTTGAGAGCAACAATGGGTTACAATACTGAGATCATTGGAGATACTTTAGCTGGGCTTGATTGCGCTTGTCTGGCACAGTGGAACCAATAGAATGGTCTCAAAACGGCAAGCCCCGCCCACCTGGCACTCCAGATAGGCTTAAGCAAACGTTCAAAGTACTTGAAATATTTTCGAATAGTATTTGAATCCGGGTTGGGTTGAGAGAACCTAGAGTTGGCTTGCCCGGGCTTCTCACTTCTCCTTCCATGGTGTCTGGGGGAACTTGGCGAATGGATCAATGGGGCTTACTAGGGGCTAGGGCGGTTATCAGATCCAGTAGTAGATTTCGAATCCCTCTTACTCAGTAGAGGGCTGCTGAGTGTTAGTCAGGTGAATTGGACTGCTGGTTGCACGGCTGTCAGCACTTAGAAACCCAGTACGATCTAGGAGCAGGCCAGCCCAGTCTATATTTATTTAGGTAGTTTGACACTTTGTTCAGACTGTAATTAAATGAGATGAGGATACAGGCACATGGGAGAAAGTGGGAAGGTTGGAAGCAGGGATTGATCCCTGTTCTCAGGTGGAAAGTATGTGACACATGTCGTGGAGTGTTACCACTATACCTAGGCTCTGCACAAGAAATACTCATTTTAATGGTTTATGGCAGTGGGTAACCAAATCATAGATTGCAGTCTCCTTATCCATAGAATGCTTCCAAGGTAAGGACAAACATTCAGTATTTTGTAATTTGGGTGAATTATCTCTTTCAAATAGGGCTGGAAGAAAATCCTGCTTGCTCACCAGGAGGGTTGGCCACTCCCTGATCTATGTTTCCCAAGTGCTGCATGTTTTTCTTAATCACCCAACCTTCAAGAACAATCTAATGAATATAAACATGCAGGTGGTTTATGCCTACTAGTTGAAGATCGCTTCAATCACCTTACTCTACACAGACAAAATATGATGCATTTATGAGTTGGGAGTCCCCCTACCATCTCTGCCAAGCATGTGCACAATACTGATTTATATTTGTGGGACTTATTCAAATCTGTCCATGAACGGCTGCAAAAATACATATCAATCAATAAAAATAAATAAAGCCCTTGTTACATCAGCAGATGTCACAAAGTGCTTTACAGAAACCCAGCCTAAAAACCCAAAACAGCAAGCAATGGAGATGTAGAAGCACGGTGGCTAGGAAAAACTCCCTAGAAAGGCAGGAACCTAGGAAGAAACCTAGAGAGGAACCAGGCTCTGATGGGTGGCCAGTCCTCTTCTGGACTGTGCCGGGGGTGATTTTAAGAGTACATTGTTCTTCAAGATGTTCAAACGTTCATAGATGACCAGCAGGATAATTCAGGGGTCGAGACAGAGAGAGAGAGAGAGAGAGTCAAAAACAGCAGGTCCGGGGCAGGTCACCTCCAGTGAACAGGTCAGGGTTTGATAGCCGCAGGAAGAACAGTTGAAACTGGAGCAGCAGAACGACTTGGTGGACTAGGGACAGCCAGGAGTCATAAGGTCAGGTAGTCCTGAAGCATGGTCCTAGGGCTCAGAGCCTCATATATAATTCATTTTCAAAGACAAAAAGTAGGCATATCAGATTTCAAATATGTGATTAAGGTGACACAATTGGGAAGAAGTGGAATAATCAAATAAGTGTGGGGAATAACAGTAGTGTTCTTGCTGACAAGCACATTAGTTCCACTATATTTCAGCCCCCCCCCCCTTGTTAAGAACGACAATTATTCCACTGATCAGA
>QNTS01002177.1:439433-459580 GCA_003317085.1 Hucho hucho | reverse complement strand
TACAGTGGGGCAAAAAAGTATTTAGTCAGCCACCAATTGTGCAAGTTCTCCAACTTAAAAAGATGAGAGAGGCCTGTAATTTTCATCATAGGTACACTTCAACTATGACAGACGAAATGAGAAAAAGAAATCCAGAAAATCACATTGTAGGATTTTTAATTTATTTATTTGCAAATTATGGTGGAAAATAAGTATTTGGTCACATACAAACAAGCAAGATTTCTGGCTCTCACAGACCTGTAACTTCTTCTTTAAGAGGCTCCTCTGTCCTCCACTCGTTACCTGTATTAATGGCACCTGTTTGAACTTGTTATCAGTATAAAAGACACCTGTCCACAACCTCAAACAGTCACACTCCAAACTCCACTATGGCCAAGACCAAAGAGCTGTCAAAGGACACCAGAAACAAAATTGTAGACCTGCACCAGGTTGGGAAGACTGAATCTGCAATAGGTAAGCAGCTTGGTTTGAAGAAATCAACTGTGGGAGCAATTATTAGGAAATGGAAGACATACAAGACCACTGATAATCTTCCTCGATCTGGGGCTCCACGCAAGATCTCACCCCGTGGGGTCAAAATGATCACAAGAACGGTGAGCAAAAATCCCAGAACCACACGGGGGGACCTAGTGAATGACCTGCAGAGAGCTGGGACCAAAGTAACAAAGCCTACCATCAGTAACACACTACGCCGCCAGGGACTCAAATCCTGCAGTGCCAGACGTGTCCCCCTGCTTAAGCCAGTACATGTTCAGGCCCGTCTGAAGTTTGCTAGAGAGCATTTGGATGATCCAGATGAGGATTGGGAGAATGTCATATGGTCAGATGAAACCAAAATAGAACTTTTTGGTAAAAACTCAACTCGTCGTGTTTGGAGGACAAAGAATGCTGAGTTGCATCCAAAGAACACCATACCTACTGTGAAGCATGGGGGTGGAAACATCATGCTTTGGGGCTGTTTTTCTGCAAAGGGACCAGGACGACTGATCCGTGTAAAGGAAAGAATGAATGGGGCCATGTATCGTGAGATTTTGAGTGAAAACCTCCTTCCATCAGCAAGGGCATTGAAGATGAAACGTGGCTGGGTCTTTCAGCATGACAATGATCCAAAACACACCGCCCGGGCAACGAAGGAGTGGCTTCGTAAGAAGCATTTCAAGGTCCTGGAGTGGCCTAGCCAGTCTCCAGATCTCAACCCCATAGAAAATCTTTGGAGGGAGTTGAAAGTCCGTGTTGCCCAGCGACAGCCCCAAAACATCACTGCTCTAGAGGAGATCTGCATGGAGGAATGGGCCAAAATACCAGCAACAGTGTGTGAAAACCTTGTGAAGACTTACAGAAAACGTTTGACCTCTGTCATTGCCAACAAAGGGTATATAACAAAGTATTGAGATAAACTTTTGTTATTGACCAAATACTTATTTTCCACCATAATTTGCAAATAAATAAATTAAAAATCCTACAATGTGATTTTCTGGATTTCTTTTTCTCATTTCGTCTGTCATAGTTGAAGTGTACCTATGATGAAAATTACAGGCCTCTCTCATCTTTTTAAGTTGGAGAACTTGCACAATTGGTGGCTGACTAAATACTTTTTTGCCCCACTGTATATATGGGCTCTGGGTTTTTCTTTCAAACCCCTTTTATCATTTGATTATGTCTGTCTGGAGTTGCAGATGAGCGGTGTTTGCACTTTTGGGACTGCTCCGTTAGCTCCTTTACGGTAGGTAATCTTCATGTAGCACAGCTGAGGTATTCAGAAATCAGTAAATAACCTCACCTATTTGAAGTCAGGTGTGTTAGAAACAGCACTGCTCTGTCAACTCAAAGAGAATGACCAGTTTAATTCTCACTTCAATGAGTGAAAACGCCTGTGATAAAAGTATTTATGAATAATTTGCCTACTGATAATATTCCCCCCAGGTGTCACATGGATATTTTGTGTCCGTCAAATTAGCATTCTGCATCCATTATCCACGGCAACCGTATTCAATGTGTCCTAATGAAATGTGCTACACTATTCCACGGTACAAAGCAGCCAATCAATGATTGGCTGTGTCCCAAATGTTCACCCTATTCCCTGTTTAGTGCACTACTTTTGACCAGGGCCCATAAGCATTCATTTGAATATGTTCAATCTATTCCTTTCAAACTCATTATTCTTAGAATCCTGATTGCGCCAAGGAATAATTTTGCCTTAGGTATAAACCGCTGTGCTCGCATACGATTAAATTTGCTTCATTTATATTATGCATGCCGAAATGAAAAAAATCTTAGAATTGTTTTTACTTTGCAATATGTTTTGTCTGATTTAAAGTCGATCCAATTAGGATTTGTCCTGAATTTTTCTTTATCTCTAATTTGGTATTGACTGTGTATTAAGGCCAAGCTGGTCAATTGTTAAGGATCGGTGTCTTTTGCCCTATCAGCAGTAACGGCCTACGATATACATGACCAGCCCGCAAAAAAAGACAAACACACTCAAACACAAACAATGCCAAAGATCAGCTGTGGCACAATTTGACACATCTCTCGTATTATAGTCTAATGACAACAACACCACCAGTTCGATAGCCGGTGTCTTCTCCCCAAATACTAGCACTCCCAAGAAATGATAGGCCTTACGGTGGCCTGGTGTATCATTAAGTCAGAAAAACATCACTTAATAAGCCAGTAATGATCCAACGGGCAGCTGTCTTGCCGACAGTGGTGTCAGTCTCTCTGTCTCTCACACAGCTAACGGTTCATAAAAGTTGCAATTTAATGACGACAAACTACATACATACTGTATAATCCAGTGTAAGTCTGCCTCTCTGCACACAATGATATATATGTTTTGGCACGTTGACCTCTGTGTGAACCACATGTATGGTGTGTATAATAGGCTGTTTAAAACGCCTGTCTATCTCACTGCACACCAGCACGCACTGTATTTACTGAGCAGTAGCTGAACCCAGGGACTCCCAGAAGAACAAACGGAGAGTGTTGACTGTCCTGGATATGATGAAAACCAGGGGTTGCATCCAAAATGGCAATTTATTCCATATATATATATATATAGTTCACTACTTTAGACCAGTTTCCTGGTCAAAAGAAGTGCACTATGTAGGGAATAGCACCCATTTCAAACGCACACCAGGAGTGATGCCGAGGGTTGAGAGCAATTACCCCTCTGTCAAACTAGCTGCTGCCATAGGAGACAGGCCTGGAACCTGTAATGAGTGCTGTGATTAGTGAATGGAGTGCCAGAGAGGGAGAGAGCCTCCCACGAACAACACTTGTTTGTTTGTCCGTCCGTCCATCTGTCTGTATACTTTTTTTTTTTATATACTTGATAGCAATGTGATTATTGGGAAATGTGTCAAGCAATTATTTGAGATACTTGCCAAATCAGACAAAAGCTATAATATTACCTTGTAGTCATCTCCTCTGGGTCTAGTTGGTATCTATGTGCTTAGCTAATGAGCAGAAAATGGTTCATAGTGTACTTGCGTATGTTCCATGATTTGATTATGGATCGGGCCTTCATTGATACCACTTCAGTCAGTGTGTGGTGTCAGATATTATGTCTGGATGGGTTCTGGCTTGCATATCTGGGTTCAAAATACTATTTGAAGTCTTTAAAATATTTGAGCGACTTTTTCCCGAAAATCAACTGTAGACCCTACGGCACCAAAATGGACCGCTAAAGAGGAAGATCTCTATAACGGAATGAGCTGCCAAGGCGTATAAGATGTGTTCCTAAGGCACAACAACAGCTTGGGTGAGTCGGGAAGGGGAGTGGAAGGGAAAGATGTAGGGATGATAAAATAAAGCGAGAGAGAGAGTGAGAAAATGAAACACATTGTGCCTTGCACAAGGCACAAAGCAGAGACCGGGAGAAAAATAAGAGAAGGCAGATGGAGACAAGCACAACAAGTCCAGGCCTCTCGAGTCGCGCAACACCTTTCATCCGGAACTGATTGGCAAGTTTGTGTTTGTTTGATTAAGATCCCATGCATTATTCATTATTGACGGGACAGGAACCAAACCCTGGGGCCTCTGGGAAGACTAGCAACAGTGTCTCTCTTCAGCACCGGCCTCTCTGGACGGGGAAAATGGGAAGGAGAAGACAGCTGAGCTGAAGCCTCAGTTGGGGCACCTTGTGTGCCTTAATAAACAAGCCACTTATCGAGCAGGCGGTTGGATAGGCAGCCCCCCGAGGACGTCGGCCGAGTGATTGTGATTAGCATGTTAGAGGAGATGTGAGGATGAGCTCTTCACTTCTCAATCACAGAGACATTTCCCCCCAATGTTATAATTGTATATTTTGAATGTTTGTTTCTATGTATGAATCCAGGTACCTGCTTAGTTGATCCAGTTACAAACTCAAACAATAATTGAATTCTATCTAATAATTTCACCCCATTCAGTCTATTCTACTGTGTAATTGTTTCACGTGTGTTTTGGAAAGGCAAGGGTTAGGCTAATGGTTTTAATTAAAATAACCTCCCACCAATTTGGTCTGCTGATTAGATGCAGGTGGATAAAGGTGTGGGGGGGAGGCCTGTTTCAATCTGCCTGTTTTATGTCCAAGTATTTATTTTGTATTTACGGATACTAAAACTTCAGACTTTGAGGAAATCTGTTCTAGTTATATTTAAAAAAAAACGTCTTCATGTGACAAATAATGGTCAACTTCGTCGCAGGAAACTGTCTCTGTGTCTCGGTTTAGTTAAATCATTTGTTTCGGCGTTTTGATTATAAGCAGAGATAACAGTGTGTATTTGTGTGTCAGTGTGTCTTTAGCGCCTTATTCCCTGTAATCTAGTACATTTTACTGTTGACCAGAAACCAGAAATTGCAGATTGTGCCTTTTTAGAACAGATGATTGATGCATTGTTATTACAAACAGGTGTGTCTGAAATGGCACCCTATTCCCTACAATATGTCCTAGCGCACTACTTTTGACCAGAGTCCTGAATATTGCGGATAGAGCCTTTCAAAACGACTGTTATTAATGCTGTCTTTGGCTGAGTGCACTTCATGCCTTCCTTTGCCAGATGGCAGTCTGGAGTTGGAGGAGTCGCTTCTCAGCTCTCCAGAAAAACAACCAGAGACCCAGCAACCTCTTTTCTCACATTACTCCGTGAATTTAATATAATCTAAGCCGTATTAGCTCTCAACGGTACAGCATTCGGCAGTATCTAGGGGCAGCGTATGGAATCTGATTTGATATTGAAATGGCCCTATTTGAATAGTAGTGTACAGGGAGGGGGTGGAGAAACTAACAATACAGCCAGACGTACCCGCATTTGGAAATCCATATTGGGAGCCGCGGCTCTGATGCATTGTGGCGTATAGCATACCAAAGTGTGTGTGTGTGTGAGGTAGTCTTCAGAGAGCTTTCTCCCCTCTCTTTTGCCCCCCCCCTCTCTGTTCTCTCTCTCTCTCTGTTCTCTCTCTCTCTCTCTCTTGTCCCACATCAAAGTGAAACCGAGGGAGCGGCGGGGACTCTGCATCGGTGCCGATAAGAGAAGTTCCATTAAGTCGCTTTGCCTCACAGGGATAACATTTCTTTCCCCTTCTCTGCCTTCCCAAACGGCTCAGGACGTCTTTTCTCTACGTCTAGCCCCCTTTGTGTCATGCCCTCTCTTCCCCCCTCTTCTTTACAACGCTATTTACAGGGTCGTGACATCTCTTTTTTCCGCCGTGGTTTGCTCACGTATTTCTATATTCATCCAGGGCCCTCGGTCAGCATGTGCAAACACGAGGCGAGCAGCGAGAGTATTAAGAAGAGATCAGACAAGAAATTATTAAGGTTAACAAAATACCTGTAAAGCCTACTGTACATTATTTAGATATGCTCAGTTGCTAATACTTTTAAATGTTTAACAGAAGTAAAATATATTGTATAGAAGCTGTCCTGAATATGAAAAAAGAAATGGCTGACATCCTACAATTATTACTTTCTACCAACACATGGCAACCACTCCATCCTAGCCCCATAGCCTGAGGGTACAAGCTATCTCCCAAATGGCACCCTATTCCCAACATAGTGCACTACTTTTCCCCAGAGTCAGTTAAGAACAAATTCTTATTTCCAATGATGGCCTAGGAACAGTGGGTTAACTGCCTGTTCAGGGGCAGAACAACAGACGTGTACCTTGTCAGCTCAGGGATTTGAACTTGCAACCATTTGGTTACTAGTCCAATGCTCTAACCACTAGGCTACCCTGCCACCCCAACTCATCACCAAAATTTAATTATTTCAATCAGCTATTTTGTGCTAGGGTAGCACCTCTTCTCACTTAGCCAGGCATAAGTCTCCATACATAACCATACAGCTCACGCTGTTCCCAGCCTCAGGCCTGCAGAGAACACACACACACACACACACATGCATGCCCATCCATGGACACAATCACACAAACAAATAAACGCACGCACACAAACAAAGACACACACAATGACACACACACACAACGTATCTGGCCTCCGCCACACCAACGACGCACAAAACGCTGTTAATTTTCCACTTGGTTTCAACTTAAATACCCAGAGAGCGGGCCTGGCGGCTCGTTTGTCTGCTACCTTAGACTGTTTGTCCAATATGTCATCCATTTTTGGTGTCGGTGGGAAGGCAAGGCGGAGCGCGGGGAAAGAGGCTCGTAATGCCCTGTCAGATCAAATGGAGAGTGACAGTGGAAAGATATGTATTCCTGCTAGCACGCTATTAGGGCCAGGTGAAACACCACCTCTCTTTCTCCTTCAGTCCAATCTGAGTGCGGAGTGAATAAATGTATTTTAATACATACAGTTGAAGTCGTAAGTTTACATACACCTTAGCCAAATACATATAAACTCAGTTTTTCACAATTCCTGACATTTAATCCTAGTAAAAATTCCCTGTTTAGGTCAGTTAGGATTACCACGTTATTTTAAGAATGTGAAATGAAATTCCCAGTGGGTCAGAGGTTTACATGCACTCAATTAGTATTTGGTAGCACTGCCTTTAAATTGTTTAACTTGGGTCAAACGTTTCGGGTAGCCTTCCAGAAGCTTCCCACAATAAGTGGGGTGAATTTTGGCCCATTCATCCTGACAGAGCTGGTGTAACTGAGTCAGTTTTGTAGGCCTCCATGCTCCAACACGCTTTTTCAGTTCTGCCCACACATTTTCTATAGGATTGAGGTCAGGGCTTTGTGATGGCCACTCCAATACCTTGACTTTGTTGTCCTTAAGCCATTTTGCCACAACTTTGGAAGTATGCTTGGGGTCATTGTCCATTTGGAAGACCAATTTGCGACCAAGCTTTAACTTCCTGATTTCAATATATCCACATAATCTTTCTCCCTCATGATATCATCTATTTTGTGAAGTGCACCAGTATTTTGTGAACTGTTTACAGTGTAAGGAAACCAATGTTATTTTGTTGTGTTACTGCCTATGTCATTTCCGGTCACAACTTGTAGACTTGTTTACGTGCTGCTGTGCAGTTTGTTGCTAACCTTACTTTGCTACCTGCCAACTTAAGGTTTTACTTTTTATTTACGTTCATATTTTTTGTTTTTCCCTCGCTCAACTTTTTCACGCCGGACGCTTTATCTGGACGTGGTTCGTCAGGACCTCCACCAGCCGAAGCTAAGTAGTAACATTAGCATGATGCCTTCTAATTGCAGTCGCTGTACTCATAATATACAGGAGAACGATCGCCAGCTTCAGACACAATCGTTAGACAAGGGTGATTTAAGTGTAGGAAAGAATGAAACAGCGTCTGTGCCTCCAGTAAGTACAGATAGTCGTATAAATCCCCTCACACAGTCCCCGCAGCCGGACATTTTTCTTATGGCTTCTGGAAGGAAATGCTGTAGGAATGCTCAACCGGTGTTGCTCATTCAGCCAACAGAAACTTTCAACCGGTTCTCCTCATTAAGCAACGGGTCGGAGTCAGAGGCCGAGCCTTCTCTGGTCTCTCCTCCTCCCGTTACGGGGTCTGAGACGCCGAGGCCTCCCACCATTAGCTCTGACAAATTGAAAACTCTAGTCATTGGCGACTCCATTACCCGCAGTATTAGACTTCAAACGAATCATCCAGCGATCATACACTGTTTACCAGGGGGCAGGGCTACCGACGTTAAGGCTAATCTGAAGATGGTGCTGGCTAAAGCTAAATCTGGCGAGTATAGAGAGTATAGGGATATTGTTATCCACGTCGGCACCAACGGTGTTAGGATGAAACAGTCAGAGGTCACCAAGCGCAACATAGCTTCAGCGTGTAAATCAGCTAGAAAGATGTGTCGGCATCGAATAATTGTCTCTGGCCCCCTCCCAGTTAGGGGGAGTGATGAGCTCTACAGCAGAGTCTCACAACAATCGCTGGTTGAAAACTTTTTTCTGCCCTTCCCAAAATATAGTATTTGTAGATAATTGGTCCTCTTTCTGGGACTCACCCAGAAACAGGACCAAGCCTGGCCCGTTGAGGAGTGACAGACTCCATCCTAGCTGGAGGGGTGCTCTCATCTTATCTACGAACATAGACAGGGCTCTAACTTCCCTAGCTCCACAATGAGATAGGGTGCAGGCCAGGCAGCAGGCTGTTAGCCAGCCTGCCAGCTTAGTGGAGTCTGCCACTAGCACAGTCAGTGTAGTCAGCTCAGCTATCCCCATTGAGACTCTGTCTGTGCCTCGATCTAGGTTGGGCAAAACTGAACATGGTGGTGTTCGCCTTAACAATCTCACTGGAATAAAGACCTCCTCCATTCCTGCCATTATTGAAAGAGATTGTGCTATCTCACATCTCAAAATAGGGCTACTAAATGTTAGATCTCTCACTTCCGAGGCAGTTATAGTCAATGAACTAATCACTGATCATAATCTTGATGTGATTGGCCTGACTGAAACATGGCTTAAGCCTGATGAGTTTACTGTGTTAAATGAGGCCTCACCTCCTGGTTACACTAGTGACCATATTCCCCGCGCATCCCGCAAAGGCGGAGGTGTTGCTAACATTTACGATAGCAAATTTCAATTTACAAAATAAACCTGACGTTTTCGACTTTTGAGCTTCTAGTCATGAAATCTATGCAGCCTACTTACAGCATTCCCTGAATTCCTATCGGACCTTGTAGTCATGGCAGATAATATTCAAATGTTTGGTGACTTTAATATTCACATGGAAAAGTCCACAGACCCACTCCAAAAGGCTTTCAGAGCCATCATCGACTCAGTGGGTTTTGTCCAACATGTCTCCGGACCTACTCACTGCCACAGTCATATTCTGGACCTAGTTTTGTCCCGTGGAATAAATGTTGTGGATCTTAATGTTTTTCCTCATAATCCTGAACTATCGGACCACCATTTTATTACATTTGCAATCGCAACAAATTATCTGCTCAGACCCCAACCAAGGATCATCAAACGTCATGCTATAAATTCTCGGACAACCCAAAGATTCCTAGATTCCCTTCCATACTCCCTCCACCTACCCAAGGACATCAGAGTACAAAAATCAGTTAACCACCTAACTGAGGAACTCAATTTAACCTTGCGCAATACCCTAGATGCAGTCGCACCACAAAAAACAAAAAACATTAGTCATAAGAAACTAGCTCCCTGGTATACAGAAAATACCCGAGCTCTGAAGCAAATTGGAACAGAAATAGTGCTACACCAAACTGGAAGTCTTCCGACTAGCTTGGAAAGACGGTGCAGTATCGGTGCAGTATCGAAGAGCCCTCACTACTCCTCGATCATCCTATTTTTCCTATTTTTATTTTTGAGGAAAATAAGAACAATCCAAAATGTATTTTTGATACAGTCGCAAAGCTAACTAAAAGCAGCATTCCCCAAGAGAGGATGGCTTTCACTTCAGCAGTGATAAATTCATGAACTTCATAGAGGAAAAGATGATGATCATTAGAAAGCAAATTACGGACTCCTCTTTAAATTTGCGTATTCCACCAAAGCTCAGTTGTCCTGAGTCTGCACAACTCTGCCAGGAACTAGGATCAAGGGAGACACTCAAGTTTTTTAGTACTATATTTCTTGACACATTGATGAAAATAATCATGGCCTCTAAACCTTCAAGCTGCATACTGGACCCTATTCCAACTAAACTACTGAAAGAGCTGCTTCCTGTGCTTGGCCCTCCTATGTTGAACATAATAAACAGCTCTCTATCCACCGGATGTGTACCAAACTCACTAAAAGTGGCAGTAATAAAGCCTCTCTAGAAAAAGCCAAACCTTGACACAGAAAATATGAAAAACTAATCGGCCTATATCGAATCTCCCATTCCTCTCAAGATTTTTTGAAAAAGCTGTTGTGCAGCAACTCACTGCCTTCCTGAAGACGAACAAGGTATCCAAAATGCTTCAGTCTACATTTCGGTGTTCCTCAAGGCTCTGTTTTAGGACCACCATTGTTTTTACTATATATTTTACCTCTTGGTGATGTCATTCGGAAACATAATGTTAACTTTCACTGCTATGCGGGTGACACACAGCTGTACATTTCGATGAAACATGGTGATGCCCCAAAATTGCCCTCCCTGGAAGCCTGTGTTTCAGACATAAGGAAGTGGATGATGGCAAATGTTCTACTTTTAAACTCTGACAAAACAGAGAACCTTGTTCTAGGTCCCAAGAAACAAAGAGATCTCCTGTGAATCTGACAATTAATCTTGATGGTTGTAGTCGTCTCAAATAAAACTGTGAAGAACCTCAACGTTACTCTGGACCTTGATCACAAACATATCAAGACTGTTTCAAGGAAAGCTTCCACTAGATGTCAACAGTCTTTAGACAAGGTTTCATGCATTTATCATGGAAGATCACAAAATAGAAGAAGAATTTAGAAGTGGACCCAGGAAGTCATGACGTGCGCGTTCACGTCTCGCGCGCTCTTTGTTTTTTCATCCGGTTGAAATTTTATAGTAAATATACATAAAAGTGTACCTAAGAATACATTATAAATGATGTTTGATTTGTTTGGACAAAGTTGATAGGTATAGTTTGAACGCATACTCTTCACGGTTCAATGGCCGACTTGACGGTGGATTTTCTGAACATAACGCGCCAACGACACGGAGATTTATGGATATAATAATTGACTTTTTCTAACAAAAGAACCATTGGATGTCTTCCTTGGACACTTGGGATGCCCTCAGCAGAAGTTCTTCAAAAGGTAAGAGATTTATTTTCGCTCTTATATGGGTTTTGTGTGACCCGCGCTGGATATGAATTTATGCTAATGTGGAAAATATGTGAGGTGCTATCCTCAAACAATCAAATGTTGTGCTTTCCCCGTAAAGCCTTTTTTAAATCTGACAATGCTGTGATATTGCCAAGAATCATAGCTTTTGATGACTATGCAACACTTGTATATTGATGAATGTTTAATAATTCAACTTTTGGATTTTGAATTTGGCGCCTTACATTTCACCGGGTAGTGTCGGGAACGGGGCGCTAGCGTGCCACCGCTCCTTACTGATGCTTAAGAGGTTAAGGCATGCAGCTAGCTAGCTAGGTAAACAATTAACCATAATCCCAACTCATGACATCACTACCCTGCAGGAATCTGCAGGTAGCTAACCAACCAGGTTCAATGTTAGGTAGCTAACATTAGGCCATAACTAGTGGCTCTGAGATACGAATTATAAGATCATACATGTAACGTTAGCTAGCGAGACAGCCAGCTAACATTAGCTAGCTAGCTAACAGTACAGTTTAATTTGAAATGAAAAGATTATATCAAAATTAAAAAAGTGTAATATCTGAAAATGTAGCTAGCTACACTATCTTACCCGTGGTCTGAAATCGGAAAAGACAGCCAGAGCGAATATTTACCAGCTTGTACGTCTATCAACATTTGTTGCAGTGACATTCTATTGAAATTGATATTTGCAAAGTGGAGTCTTTTGTTAAGACATTTAGCTAGCTAGCTAAACAATGAACCATAATCCCAAGTCATGACGTTACTACCCTGCATGAATCTGCAGGTAGCTCACCAACCAGGTTCAATATTAGCTAGCTAACATTGGGTTATAACTAGTCAAGCAAATGTCTCTTAGATATGAAGAAAAAGATCATCCACGTAATGTTAGCTAGCGAGCCAGCCAGCTGACGTTAGCTAGCTAACGTTAGCTAGCTAACAGTACACCTTCATTTGAAATTAAACCACTTTCTGTCAAAATTAGAAACGTGATATATCGGAAAATGTAGCTAGCTAGGCTATCTTACCCGTATACATCATGGATGGACGCGTCTCCTGTCGGATGCCATGGTTGCCCTTAGTTTGAAGATGTAATCCGGACACAGGTGTTTTCTCCATCTCCTTAGCTATCATATTCAAATTCCACTGATATTAAAACTCGGTCCTACATGTAACATTAGCTAGCAAGCCAGCAAGCTAATGTTATCTAGCTAACAGTACACTTTAACTTGACATTAGGTTTATGCAGTTTTACTTTGTGATACATTTACAAAAAAAAAAGATGTGTTAGACAAGTTTATCTAGACATACTGACCAGCTCAAATAGACAGAAGCATGCTATATGGTAGACCAATCCAAACTCATCTCTCGGCATGTCCAGCCCATTCATTATCTCAGCCAATCATGGCTAGCGGGAAGATTGCTCGCTTTTTCTGTGGCTAAACCAACTAGGCTCGTCATTTTAAAATGTTATTCGTATTTACAGATGGCATACAAGTTTGTTATTAAGGCACGTGAAAGTTCATATGTTCTAGAAGGCATTTCTGCAAAAAAACACATTTTGATTAAAAAAAAGTATGTTCAAATGGCTCTCCTGTGAAGTAGTGACCCGCAACATACGCCTAGTTTCCTGAAACAGGTCAAATTTAAGAATGATGGAGGCCACTGTGTTCTTGGGGACCTTCAATGCTGCAGACATTTGTTGGTACCCTTCCCCAGATCTGTGCCTCGACACAATCCTGTCTCAGAGCTCTACAGACAATTCCTTTGACCTCATGGCTTGATTTTTGCTCTGACATGCACTGTCAACTGTGGGACCTTATATAGACAGGTGTGTGCCTTTCCAAATCATGTCCAATCAATTGAATTTACCACAGGTGGACTCCAATCAAGTTGTAGAAACATCAAGGATGATCAATGGAAACAGGAAGCATCTGAGCTACAATTTTGAGTTTCATAGCAAAGAGTCTGAATGCTAATGTGAATAAGGTAATTCTGTTTTTAATTTGTAATACATTTGCAAAAATATTTTTTAAAACTGTTTTCACTCTGTCATTATGGGGTATTGCGTGTAGATTTTCTGAGTATTTCTATATATTTTATCCATTTTAGAATAAGGCTGTAACATAATAAAATGTGGAAAAAGTCAAGGGAACTAAATGCTTTCCGAAGGCATTGTGCATACTCTAAAATATGGTGATGGATCTTTGATGTTATGGGGCTGTTTTGCTTCCACAGGTCCTGGGGCCCTTGTTAACTTCCCACCGTCACGCCAGTGAGTTTTGGGCTTTTAAATAGTGAGACTTTTAGGTTGTACCATTAGAGTTGTCTATTTCTCCTACATCCACTCAACCCTACCATTAGTCTGTGATTAACGGGGCTGCATTAAAGCGTTGTATGTGAGACGAGGGCGGATCCCGAAGGGGTCCGGAGGCAGTTCTTCTCAGAAAAACGTCTGTGGAGTTTGAATAGTTTGAGCTACATACAAACTATTATCACCCGTCTATGAAAAGCTGAGACTCTCACGAACGCGTACAAGTAATATGTACATATGTTTTACTCTATGATGCTCAGACTCCACACCAGAGTTGTTAGAAGGTAAGGGGTTCTTCTACACAGATCATAGGTAATTCCAAGACACCGTGTCTACAATATCGTAATAAGCTCAAATAGTTGCTGTCACAAACTCGACACAGTTGTCACTGACTTGTTGGATATTCATTTCCCACTGAGCAAACCATTTCTGTACTTACAGCGTTCTTATAAATGGGATCCCGAGTGACGCAGCGGTCTAAGGCACTGCATCTCAGTGCAAGAAGCGTCACTACAGTCCCTGGTTTGATTCCAGGCTGTATCACATCCGTCCGTGATTGTGAGTCCCATAGGGCGGCGCATAATTGGCCCAGCGTCGTCCGGGTTTGGCCGAGTTAGGCCGTCATTGTAAAATAAGAATTTGTTCTTAACTGACTTGCCTAGTTAAATAAAGGTCCTAAAGTCTTTATCAAGGATGCGAATACTAATGGAGGTGACTATATATATATATATACACATGATTGCTTTATTTTACACAGACAATTTTAAGCTGCACTTTGGTGTCTACTGAAAAACAGTGTCTACTGAAAAGGCTGATAATAAAAACAACTTAATAAAAACACAGTCAGTGTCAAACAGTGTTCAAACAGTTTTCGAGATTTAACTAAGACTCCCTCTTTTTCCCCACACAAACTCGTCAGCTATTTTCAGCAGCTTGCGCCTGTGAGTCGGTCAGGTTGAAGCGATGCACTGTCACCACCTATCTACCCTCCAGGTCACTCAGTATAGCACTATCATTAATGAATAGGATCTTCAGAGATGCATGGGCTGTGGATAGCGCAAAGCCCAGATAAACATTGGGTTCAAGACCTTACTGGAGCACTTCCTTTGAACTCCCCGTTCCAAGTTACTTAACCTGTGGATGCCTGTGTAAAAGTAATATCTGTGTTCGGTGTCCATATTAGGACAGTAGCACAGCAATGGAAGTAAAAAATGTAAGCTTAGTCACCTACCACGGGGAAGGGGCTCTGACAGGAGAGGAGGGCGAACTGTGTTTATTTTTTTTATCTAGGGCAACCTGACATGCTTGGCTGACACGCAAAACTTTAGGATTCTACACGAAGCCCCTTTTGGTCCGGTGCCATTTTAGGAAGCCGAGTTAATTAAAACCGTTATTGACATTTCAGTTACGGAAGTTGGGCAACATTATCTTAATGAGTTTCGTTCCGAGCCGCCACCATCGAGCTATTTTAACTACAAAGTGCCCACCCCAACTCCCCTGCTACCGTTTACACAGCACCTCTGAGGTCACGTCCTGTACCTTCTCTGAAACGTCCTTTTAGGTCTGTCTCTGAAACAAGACCTTCGCGTTGGTCTTTTCTCTTCCCTAGGGGCTTTTGTTTGAAGCAGGGAGTGCCAACTGTAGAAAATTGAGCTATGATTATGTTAGCTGCGGTGTACCTAGCTGAGATTCAACCCGACTTGACAAGACAAGATCTTTCTGTCTATCTCCCTGAATAGGATGGGTCAATTTGTTTAACACTCCATTGGTGAAAGCAGATACGAAGAGATTACTATTGTTTTGACTTAGCCATTACACTGATTGGGATAGTTTTGTTGGGGCTGTTTTCTGCAGACCAGGCAAGATAGAGCATGGCTGATAGTGGATAAACCAACAGAAGCACTATTGACTCAACTTATGCCTCAGCCGTGCTCTAATGTATTATACATGAACGCTCAGACAGGGAAAGGGAGAAGTCTAAGATGACAAGAAAGAAAGAAAGAAATAGAGAGAGAGAGGCAGGTTGATGGCGAAAGAGAGAGAGGGCAAGAAATACTGGAAACAGTGAAAAGAGGTACAACATGGTTAGAGACTCACAAACAGGCCTAGAGAGCGAGGAAAAGAGAATGAGAGAGAGAGAGAAAGGAGAGGGAGTGGTGCATTTTAGAGTTCAGGACAGATGAAACGTGTCCATTTCCCCCACTCTGCGGTTGATCTCCAGACTCACCCACTCCTCTGTCTGCCTCTGTCTGAAACAGTACAAGGACAATTGAATCAGACAAGCCTGTGTTAATATAAAAGGGTCCTGTAGCTCTTGTTCTGTGGACTTTGTTGTTGTGGTCTTTCCTGTTATGGTCCTTTGTAGTCTTTGCTGTTATGATCTTTGGTGTTATGGTCCTTTGTAGTCTTTGCTGTTATGATCTTTGGTGTTATGGTCCTTTGTAGTCTTTGCTGTTATGATCTTTGGTGTTATGGTCCTTTGTAGTCTTTGCTGTTATGATCTTTGGTGTTATGGTCCTTTGTAGTCTTTGGTGTTATGGTCCTTTGTAGTCTTTGGTGTTATGGTCCTTTGTAGTCTTTTCTGTTATGGTCCTTTATAGTCTTTGCTGTTATGGTCCTTTGTAGTCTTTGCTGTTATGATCTTTGGTGTTATGGTCTTTGTTGTTATGGCCTTATATGTCATATGGTCCTATGTTTTTAAGTACATTGTGGTCTTTAATGTCTTACATTGTTGTGTTGTCTGTACTATACATGTTAGAGGTAAATGTAATGTTTTTGACATGGCTTATGAAGAATCTGACTCACTAAACAAGCATTTTCCCCCTCTGGGCCACTGTAGAGAAATATCAGTGAGATTGGTCCATGATGTTGACCTATATAAAAGTTATCCTGTAGAGGAGTATCAGTGAGACTGGTCCATGATGTTGACCTATATAAAAGTTATCCTGTAGAGGAGTATCAGTAAGATTGGCCCATGATGTTGACCTATATAAAAGTTATCCTGTAGAGAAATATCAGTAAGATTGGCCCATGATGTTGACCTATATAAAAGTTATCCTGTAGAGGAGTATCAGTAAGATTGGCCCATGATGTTGACCTATATAAAAGTTATCCTGTAGAGAAATATCAGTAAGATTGGCCCATGATGTTGACCTATATAAAAGTTATCCTGTATGGCTTAGTGAGTATCTCGTCTAGCTAATGAGCAGTAGCAATAGAGAGAAGAGAGAGAGGTACGTGGGCAATACCTGAAGCTTTTGGCCTAATTAAGAAGGGGATTATACTATAAGGAACATTTAATTCCGCACGCAATTACAATTAGGATTTAGATTGTATATAGTATATTACTGTTGAAGTAGTCAAAGGGAAGTGAGGCCTTGCACCAGCGCAGTTCTGTTGTTCATTAACTAGTCTTAGTGTATTATTAGTGTATCAATTAACTTGTCATGTCAACTTGAGTTGCAGTTCGTACAATATAGTATGACTACCCATACATACACTGAGTGTACAAAACATTAGGAACTCTTTCCATGACATTGACTGACCAGGTGAATCCAATTGAAGGCTATGATCCCTTATTGAATGTCACCTGTTAAATCCACTTCAATCAATGGTGATGAAGGGGCAGAGACAGGTTAATAAATAAGTATTTTTATGGATTGTGTATGTGTACCATTCAAAAGTTGGCTGGCTTGTCTGCATATTCTTTATAACGTAACAAACTGTTACTGACGGAAGGCAAGAATAAAGTGTGTAATGTATGTATTAAGATAGCGAAGTTAACTTGTGTGTCGACCCAGGAGCAGGGAGGGGCCGATGTGTGTGTGTGCCTATGGCCAGTAACGGACTTCTCCGTCACAACCACCCAACGGACATCCAGACAACTTGACACAATTGTGGGAAGCATTGGAGTCAACATGGGCCAGCATAACTATGGAATGCTTTCGACACCTTGTAGAGTCCACGCCCTGACGAATTAAGGCTGTTCTGAGGGCAAAAAGGGGTGCAACTCAATATTAGGAAGAGGTTCCTAATGTTTTGTACACTCAGTGTTATTTAAATAGCCATGTATTAAATGTTATTTATCTAGGCAAGTCAGTTAAGAACAAACATTTATTTTACAATGATGGCCTAGGAACAGTGCCTTGTGGTTCAGGGGTGGAACAACCGATTTTTACCTTGTCTGCTCGGGGATTTGATCTAGCAACCTTTCGGCTACCAGTCCAACGCTCTAACCACTAGGCTACCCTGCCGCCCCTAATTGTTGTGATCCTTAGATAATAATGATTTCCTCTTGACCTTTTGTTCAACTGTTATGCCACATGACATTACTATTACCTCGACTGTAGGCTCTAACCATTGTCAGGGGGACTAGCAGAGAGTGCAGGAGCTGTAGCCTCATCGTTACCTACAATTAAAATCAAATTACCTCCTGTGGGGCTGATCCACGGTGGCCCTTTTGAACGCGGTTTAATCGTAGCCTCTCGCTAGCAGCCCGACAGCAGGTTAGCCAGGGCTATATGGGCTAGTACCCCAGGGCCAAATCAATTCTAGTCGACATTCACGTTGAAGAACCAAAGTCGTTGACCCTGTATTAAAACCCACTGTGGATTTCTATTGAATCCCATGGGGGTTGGCGAGCAAAACGATCAAATACATTGGTCCGGTCCAACAAGGACAGTGTCCAACAATGTGTTATCAAAAAAACTTGCGTCCCCCCTGATCTATACACCCCCTGCTTTCAGCGTAAAAAGGATACTTCACGGTTTTGATGAATCGTTGCGTGCACCGAGGCACTTGGCAACCCAGCGCCAAGGTAATGATGAATTGGGCATGACACGCGAGTTGTACTCTTAAAGAATGATAATGCCCTCACTTTCTGAGGAGCTCCATTCTTTCCCATAATGCTGGATGATGCGGTTGGTGGATGACTCACAAGGTCCCCACAGCAGAGAAATAACAGATTGATGATCGGTTTGAGTTAACCTTCCACACAGCCCTAACTTGGCACTTTAGCCAAAAAGCCCAGAGCCTGAAGCAAAAAACAGGCCCTTTGTTAACTGACCGGCCACATCATGAAAACTTCTTTAACCATCAGGCAAGAAAAAAAGCATTGGTAACTTCATCCTGCAGACGTAGGATGAGTCCCAAATGGCACCCTATGTCCTATATATTCTCCTATAAGCCCTGGTCAAAAGTATTGAACTACAAAGGGAATATGTTTCCATTTGGGATGCACACCTTTTTTTCATTGCACTCTGGTTGTACGGCCCAGTTGGGTTGCTGCGGTCCTATATCTCTCCTCCCCTGCTGCAGAGCGGAGCGCGCCAGGCCTCCTTTGTTATCTTCCCACGCTGGATCTGAGCCTTGCCGACTTCAATGGAAAACTCGGTGTCTCCCAGGCAGCGCCGGCTCAGTCGGTGGGAGACCTTCACCATGCCACTCGCCATACACCGCTAGCCGTATCACACCGGTGGGTGTCCCAGCCCCACTAGCAAAAAAAAAGGAAGGAACGGAAAAAAGGAGGGAAAGCAATTAAACATGAGTCAAATGTGTTTTGTAATCAACTCATTGAGGGGATTTTGGAGGGAATGGAAGTTCCAAGGATATCGTTCCTTCCGCTTGACGAATTGATCGTCTTGGTAGAGATGTTGTATGTTGAGTTGTGAGCCTTTATTTTTCCCCCACAGGCCTAAAACAGGAAATACCAATTGTACACTGCTACTAGGCCTAAATGAAAATGTTGCTTGATTCAAACCAGTAGAGACACAATATAAAAGCTCAATGATATTAGATTTTCTACATTATCTAGGCCTAAGAATATTGTAGGTTAGCGTTTCCCTTCATGAATCTTGTTTTGGTGGCAGCTCTGCAGAGTTGGCGCTAGCTGGCACAGCCACAGTTTTGTACCTAACCTTAATCACACTGCTAATCCTAATGCCCAACCCTAACTTTTAAATTAAGACCAAAAATCTCATTTTTGTTTTCCATTAAGTTTTACAATATATCAAACGGGGAAATGGCTCAGTTCTGCTTCCGGGACAAGACTCATGATAATAAATGTCAACTTGCATGAATAGCCTTAATACTAGTTATGGCAACCATTATTTTAATTTTATACTGTCTGCATAACTAGCAAAACAGTAGAGTTGGAATAATGGCCTATTCACCCGACTTGGCCCGAACCTCAGGAACCTCAGGACACTGCAACTCTGAGATAATTATATTATGGAGCTGGACCCTGTCAGGAGAGTACGCAGTATTTCATTTTCAATGTAATATTTTCCCCGTGATTGAATCAATTGTGCATGATAATTGAGGCTGAGCGTTTCCATTAAGACTGCGATTTCCAACAAGCAACCCATCGGCGGAGGGACGTAGAGGCAAAAGCGTGTGAAATGAGGTAAAGGTATTTGACTCTTGCATAAATTACACGATCAAGTGCAGTGAAGCCAACAGGCCCGACACTCTTCTCTCACCCCCCCCTACAGTCCAACCCCCAATCGACTCCACAGCACCAGTCAGAGGTGAAAATTACCTACCCGTTACACCTAGAACCGAAGTGGCATTGACGGGATTCGACAACATTGTGTGACAGGTTGGCGACCGAAGTGTCCGCCCAGTTGTGACGAGACCAGAC
>QNTS01002177.1:429112-439117 GCA_003317085.1 Hucho hucho | reverse complement strand
GGAGAAGAGGAGAGATGGACAGAGGGGGGGTGAGATCATCTGGGAGACAGTAAAAGAGAGAGACAGAGTGAGAGAGTGGGTAGAGAGTGGGTAGAGAGGAAAGGACAGAAAGACAAGAGGGCAGACAAAGAGAGGAGAGAAGGGAACTTGTGATGCAGAGTGCCTTGGACAATGGGCCCTGTTTGGGGCGATGAGAGATCCAGACTCCAAAAGACAAGAGAAACAGTGGAGGCGAAGACAAGCTTGATCACTCAGTCATTGATTGATGAAGCATCAATGTAGAAGAAAAAAAAACTCTGTACCAAAATTCCAACTTTAAAGTGCAAATGTCCTAATCAGCATATCAATGGAATTGTGCTCTAAGGCAATAAACTCTCTTTAAATTAGCGGGCGTAGTGCGCTTTCAAAAGGAAAGTCGTTATGGAGTCAAACTATAAATATGCCCGGTTTCTTTGTTCTTAAGATGCCCATTGTGGGAAACTGTAAAAACCCACCAAAGGCATTGTGGGCCCGGAGGAATGTAGACAAAGAACCTAAAACAAGAGTACACATGCGCATGACATCACATATTTATCATTGCACTCTGTGTGTCCACGAGAAAGCCCTAGATGTTGGGTTTATCTGCAGATGTTTTATCTGTTAAACAATACAAACAGGGCTCTATCGAAATACAGAAATCCTGCTGGCCGCCTGAATAGGACTTTGGCCATGGGTTTAACGTTTAGAGATCAACTGAATAGAACTGGCCACTGTTTTGACCCCCCAAATGTATTTTCTCTCAATTAATTGCAAATAGCTGTCTCTTATTCATTCAGTCCTTGTACGGTAAAAAGGCACGCTTGTCTTGACTCTTTCTATTGACTGTTTATGTCATCTCTGCACCGTAGGAGTTTTTTTAACCTTGGAAAGAGGATATAACTGTCAGTCAAACAGCCTGTATCCTTATGTAGTGTCAATGTGTTGCAAATACTCCAATGTCTATGAGGCAAATAAAAAATACAGTGCATTCCCCTTTACTTTTTCCACATTTTTGTTAAGTTACAGCCTTACTCTAAAATTGATTAAATTGTTTTTTCCTCGTCAATCTACAGACAATACCCCATAATGACGAAGCAAAAACAGTTTTTCTTTTTTACATTTTTGCTTTATTTATTAAAAAAAATACATGGAAATATCACATTTACATAAGTATTCAGACCCTTTACTCAGTACTTTGAAGCACCTCTGGCAGCCTTGAGTCTTCTTGGGTCTGACGCTACAAGCTTGGAACTATTTGGGGAGCTTCTCCCATTCTTCTCTGCAGATCCTCTCATGCTCTGTCAGGTTGGATGGGGAGAGTCGCTGCACAGCTATTTTCAGGTCTCTCCAGAGATGTTAGATCTGGTTCAAGTCCAGTCTCTGGCTGGACTACTCAAGGACATTCAGAGGCTTGTCCTGAAGCAACTTGCCCCAGTCTGAGGTCCTGAGCGCTCTGGAGCAGATTTTCATCAAGGATCTCTCTGTACTTTGCTCTGTTCATCTTTCCCTCGATCCTGACTAATCTCCCAGTCCTTGCCACTGAAAAACATCCCCACAACATGATGCTGCCACCACCATGCTTCACCGTAGGGATGGCACCAGGTTTCCTCCAGACGTGGCGCTTGGCATTCAGGCCAAAGAGCTCAATCTTGGTTTCATTAGACCAGAGAATCTTGTTTCTCATGGTCAGAGAGTCCTTTAGGTGCCTTTTGGCAAACTCCATGCTGGCTGTCATGTGCCTTTAACCGAGGAGTGGCTTCCGTCTTGCCCACTCTTCCATAAAGGGCTGATTGGTGGAGTGCTGCAGAGATGGTTGTCCTTCTGGAAGGTTCTCTCATCTCCACAGAGGAACTCTGGAGCTCTTTCAGTGTGACCTTCGGGTTCTTGGTCACCTCCCTGACCAAGGCCTGACTCCCCTGATTGCTCAGTTTGGCCAGGCGGCCAGCTCTACGAAGAGTCTTGGTGGTTAATTTAAGAATGATGGAGGCCACTGTGTACTTGGGGACCTTCAACGCTGCAGACATTTTTTGTTACCCTTCCCCAGATCTGTGCCTCGACACAATCCTGTCTCGGAGCTCAACGGACAAGTCCTTCGACCTCATGGCTTGGTTTTCCCTCTGACATTTGCAAAAAATGTTTTCACTTTGTCAGTATGGTGTATTGTGTGTAGATTGATGAGAGAATAAAAAAATGTATATATATTTTAGAATAAGGCTGTAACGCAACAATATGTGGAAAAAGTAAATGGGTCTGAATAGTTTCCGAATGCACTGTATGTACATCAGAGGAGGATGGTGGATAGGAGCTATAGAAGGACGGGCTCATTGTAATGGCTGGAATGGAACCAATGGAACAGAGCCAAACACACTGTTTCCATGTGTTTGATGTGTTTTGTACCGTCCTTCTATAGCTCCTCCCACCAGTCTCCGCTAATGTACATGTAGGTAGGAGGTACTGAACCAAGTACTGATTCCCTAAAAAGGCACTCATTTCCTTGATTAACTTACCAGTTTCTAGTAGTTCTAGACATGAAAGTGAAGCTCTAGGCCCTGTGCTCGGCTTGCTGAAGATGGAGGTTCTTCTCCCTCCATGAGAAGCTGTTGAGCCCATAACGTGGCAGAGAGGACAAGGATAAAGTTGGTTAAGCTCAATTCAACATTGTGTTCGGCATTGTTTAACATATGACATTCAAACGACACAGCGCTACAGCACCGACTTAGTGTTTATATAAATTTCTGGCGAGCGGAGAGCTTTCGAAATAAGCGAGGTGGGCAGGCGACTTAGTAAACTGCCATAAACTGGAAAAATGAACACGGCAAATTTGTTACAGATATACCTATAATGGGGAAGTGGCGGTGAAAATCGATAGCGAATCAAGTCTGCAATTTTAGACTGGGATTGTGCTGAGGGACTTTTGTGTCCCAAATGGCACCCTATTCCCTATATAGTGCACTGCTTTTGACCAGAGTCCTGTGAGCCCTGGTGAAAAGTAGTGCACTACATAGGGAATAGAGTACCATTTGACCCTATAGAGCTATACACCGCTGATGCACGGTCACTGTCACACTGTGGACTGGTCAACGCAGCAGCATAGGCTGTGCCTGGTCCAAGTCATCAGAGTATATTTACTCACGCATACCAATACATGTTTCAGCTCCATCAATGGCCTTTATCAGAACAATATTTCAGATGAATGAACATTGATAGAACATACAGGTTAAAATAATGGAAACACAAGTAAATGAGGGACACAAAGCATATTTAAAGCAGGTGCTTCGAAACAAGTGTGGTCCCTGAGTTAATTAGGCAATTAAAACTTCCCATCATGCTTAGGGCCATGTATAAAAGTGCCCAGTTGTCCATTACTTTGACTACCATGGCAAGAAGAAGACATTTCAGTGACTTTGATAGTTGGGTCTTAGGGTCTTAAAGGAGAATGGGGAGGTTTAAAGTGTGTGTGTGTGTGTGCGTGTGTGTGCGTGTGTATGTGTCAGTCACCAGATAAATTGAACACGTATGGGAGATTCTGGAGCGGCACCTGAGACAGTGTTTTCCAACACCATCAACAAAACACCAAATTATGGAATTTCTCATCGAGGAATGGTGTTGAAGTCGGAAGGTTACATACACTTAGGTTGGAGTCATTAAAACTCGTTTTTCAACCACTCCACAAGCTTCTTGTTAACAAACTATAGTTTTGGCAAGTCGGTTAGGACATCTACTTTGTGCATGACACAAGTAATTTTTCCAACAATTGTTTACAGACAGATTATTTCACTGAATCACAATTCCAGTGGGTCAGAAGTTTACATACACTAAGTTGACTGTGCCTTTAAACAGCTTGGAAAATTCCAGAAAATGATGTCATGGCTTTAGAAGCTTCTGATAGGCTAATTGACATAATTTGAGTCAATTGGAGGTGTACCTGTGGATGTATTTCAAGGCCTACCTTCAAACTCAGGGCCTCTTTGCTTGACATCATGGGAAAATCAAACGAAATCAGCCAAGACCACAGAAAAAAATGGTATACCTCCACAAGTCCGGTTCATCCTTGGGAGCAATTTCCAAACGTCTGAAGGTACAACGTTCACCTGTACAATAGTACGCAAGTATAAACACCATGGGACCACGCAGCCGTCATACCGCTCAGGAAGGAGACGCGTTCTGTCTCCTAGAGATGAACGTACTTTGGTGCGAAAAGTGCAAATCAATCCCAGAACAACAGCAAAGGACCTTGTGAAGATGCTGGAGGAAACAGGTAGAGAAGTATCTATATCCATAGTAAAACGAGTCCTATATCGACATAACCTGAAAGGCCGCTCAGCAAGGAAGAATCCACTGCTCCAAAACAGCCATAAAAAAGCGGCACATGGGGACAAAGGTCGTACTTTTTGGAGAAATGTCCTCTGGTCTGATGAAACAAAAATAGAACTGTTTGGCCATAATGACCATTGTTATGTTTGGAGGAAAAAGGGGGAGGCTTGCAAGCCGAAGAACACCATCCCAACCGTGAAGCACAGGGGTCTTCCAAATGGACAATGACCCCAAGCATACTTCCAAAGTTGTGGCAAAATGGCTTAAGGACAACAAAGTCAAGGTATTGGAGTGGCCATCACAAAGCCCTGACCTCAATCCTATAGAAAATGTGTGGGCAGAACTGAAAAAGCGTGTTGGAGCAAGGAGGCCTACAAACCTGACTCTGTTACACCAGCTCTGTAAGGAGGAATGGGCCAAAATTCACCCAACTTATTGTGGGAAGCGTGCTACTATATACAGGAGCAATCATGCTTTGCATGCTCTAGTATTATTATTGTGGCCTTCGTTTAAAGCTTGGGCTTTGGGCTCCCGAGTGGCGCAGCAGTCTAAGGCACAGCATCTCAGTGCTAGAGGTGTCACTACAGACCCTGGTTCGATTCCAAGCTGTATCACATGATTGGGAGTTGCTTAAGGTGGCACACAGTTGTTAGGGTTTGGCTGTCATTGTAAAGAAGACTTAGTTTAACTAAGCAAGACAGTTAAGAACTAACTCATTAAATAAATAAAGCCCTTCTACAAACATCAATGATAGCATATCCTGAACACAGATTGAAAACTCAACATTCAGATCACAGCAAGCAGACATCTCTCTCACTCTCTCTCTTGCCCCCTGCCCTCCCTCTCTTGGACTGATGCACATTGCCATGACAACCATTCAATCCCATACCCTTCAAAACAATTAGAATTCAACGCTGTTGCTACTGGCTGCCGCCGCTGATGCTAACCACATATCCCTCGTTCTGCAGACGCGGGTTGAATTGCTTGTGTGTCAAATGCTCTTCCCGAGGATCCTAAAAGGTTATTAGGAAGAGAGACAGAAAATAATACCATAAAACCCCATCTGCGCAAATGTATCTTTATTAGAGAATAATCTGCTGGGCAAATGTTTGCGTTGTGCATATATCGGATGGGTGTCTTGTGCCAACTGTAGAACGCTGGCCATTAAACGGACTCCGGCTGGCACCCGGCTCATTCTGATCCACCACAATGAGAACATTCTCTGTTTTTACAGTCGTGTTTTCAGGCATGATTGTAGTTGAATCAATGCTCGTCTGAGCTGAGCTGAGCTTTCTTTCTCTCTCTCGCTTTCTCTCTCTCTCTCCCTCTCTCTCTCGCCTCTTCCGCAAAGAGGACAATGCTCGGGTTGATCACTTATTCTAATTACCCTCCCTCTCCCTCCATCTCTGCTCCCCCCCCCAAGTCAATTGCCAGCAGCTGAACAGATTGTTTGTAATGAGAAACAAATCTTGAGCTTCTAACGATTAATAATAATTTCGGGGCCACTTGTTATGCATTTGGCAAACTGTGAGCGGCATAAAGAAACGTGTTCAACGTACGCCCCTGTCTCAATGTATTGTGGCTACGTGATCTGCTCTGCCTGTGTGAAACAAATCAAACATCACACAGTTGCTGAGAGTTTAATAATAAAATGCCTCTGACGGGTTTTTTTGGAATGATTCATCTCTTCATCAAATGACAACCAGTTGACTTTCACATCCTTCCTTTGTCATTCAGCGAAAGGTGTTGTTATGTCACGCTCCCTTTCCGACGGTGTGATTTCTGGCTCTTTGCCTGGTCTTGAGGACTACTAACACCCCTGCAAAAGGTCAACAAAGCCTTTAGCCAAAGTCAACCGAGTTGTAAAGGAAGCACCATAGGCCTTAAGGTACCAAAAGCCTCTAAAACAGTGATTTAAAAGGTGGACCGATAGATTGAGCGCTTGATGTGGACGTGCTCCCGGGGAAAAGGAGGGGGCCTCCCGGCGCCACGAAGCAAGGCATCCCCCATCTGTGTGTCCTAAATCTGTTGTACTAGTGTCTGGTGCAGTGCACATTGTTTTCAATCGAGGTAGCAATTCTAAAGAGATTCAATCAGTTAAAGATAACATTACCTTAGCGTTGCTGGCAGTAGAATGGAAAAATTAAATGATCTACTTAAGTATTTTTTTGCTGCAATAAGCTCCAGAGCGGAGTGAGCCATTGCTAAATCCCCCCCAACCCCCCAACTCTGTTAGCTGGGGCAGTTAGTCACGGTGGCAACGCTGGTTCAGATTAATGCCCATAGAAGCATCCTAATTGCCTAATCAAGCTTTCACAAATGATGGGATCGCTCTTTGGAGGGTTTTGTCCCGATTTTGTCTCTCCCACAGTAGACGGAGTCCTTTCTTCATACAGGGAGAGTGAGATGTTGGTTTATGTATTGTAATTTCCATTTCTTATTAACACGTCCTTCCTCCAGAAGTTGAGAAGTGGTCTTGATCTATGACCTACAGTCATTCTGAATAATCTGTTTTGGGCTTCAGTTAGACTAATCTAAATAATTGGCATTTGTTTGTGACAGTGACTTGATTAACTCCCAAATCATGTCCATCAGAACGGACTTCCACTGCTTTAAGACGAAGTCAGACGTTTTGATTGACCGGACGCGCTGCATAAGCATTAGTCGTGACGCAAATCTTGTTCTGCATCGTCACTGTCAGGAGAGAGATTCAATTTCCTTCATTAACACTCCACTTGATACCTTCCGAAGGGTAAAAATATGCTGTTCTCCAGACTCCAGTGGGTACATTCTGCTCAGCAGTGCAAAGTTTTGTTACGAGACACGTCTTTAAACGCTTATCCGCAACCACAACAGCAACTAGCACACTGATGTGATTTGAGCTTAGCTCACTGCACCACAGAACCACCGAGCAGTGGCCCCTTTTCAAAAGTAGTGCACTAAATAGGGAATAGGGCTCATAGTCATGTCTACCATAGCAGCAGAGCTAAGGTATTTCAAAACGTTCAGAGATCCCGCTACACACCGCGCGGCACACAGCGATGTATCGTCCAGGCGTAAAAGTAACGGGGCTATCACGGATTACACCGATGATTGTAGTTGGCACTTGGCATGCTCCAGCCATAACTCCATACCCTCCGTCGCCCGCTGACTCGTCAATCTTGATCAGAAAAATAAATTAAAATGGGCTTTCCTGCCTTCAGCGACCGCCAGGCCAGTCTGGTCGGGTGTAAACAAAACAAATGATCACACCTTGGAAAGACTTGCTTTGCTTTCAAAAAAACCCAGAGGTACAGCAAATCGAGGCTCACCCCAGTGAAGTGATGGGGAGGTAAACTGGTGTATAACGTTTCACGCTGTCAGAGATTTTAATATGGCCGACTCAGCACAAACTGGACCGCATCGGATAAAGAGACGTGATAGGTTCTGTAAATGAAAAAGGGGGAAAGGTTTAGGTGTCTGTGAAGATGTCAGAAGATTTGATTGTCTGACTACTTTTCTATAGAGAGATGAGAACGATAAAATGTGAGTGAAAAGGGTTGCTGGAAACTAAACTGAAGTTGACTAAAGAAAGAGACTTTTGCTCCCACAGTTTAATTGTGAAGTGTTTTGACCTTAAGGTCTTCGTCAGACCTAATAACTAAACTGAAGTTAACAGTTCCCATGTATCCCTAAATGCCCAGTATCCCTAAATGCCCAGTATCCCTAAATTCCCAGTATCCCTAAACTCCCTGTATCCCTAAACTCCCTGTATCCCTAAATCCCTGTATCCCTAAATTCCCTGTATCCCTAAATGCCCAGTATCCCTAAATTCCCAGTATCCCTAAACTCCCTGTATCCCTAAACTCCCTGTATCCCTAAACTCCCTGTATCCCTAAACTCCCTGTATCCCTAAATCCCCTGTATCCCATGTATCCCTAAATGCCCAGTATCCCTAAATTCCCTGTATCCCTAAATGCCCTGTATCCCTACATACCCTGTATCCCTAAATGCCCAGTATCCCTAAATCCCTGTATCCCTAAACTCCCTGTATCCCTAAATCCCCTGTATCCCATGTATCCCTAAATGCCCTGTATCCCTAAATTCCCTGTATCCCTAAATCCCTGTATCCCTAAAATTCCTGTATCCCTAAAATTATTTTATCCCTAAAAGCCCTGTATCCCTAAAATCCCTGTGTCCCTTACCTCCTTATATGGTCGCATGGCAGCAAAATAGGACACGCTGTATAAGCATTAGTCGTCACTTAAATGTTGTACTGCATCGTCACTGTCAGAAGACAGATAAATGTTTGGACTCCTTCATTAACACTCCACTTGATACCTCCCCGAAGAGCAAGAATATACTGTTCTCCAGACTCCAGCGGGTACGTTCGGCTCAGCGGTGCAAAGTTTTGTTTGCGAGACACGTCTTTAAACGCTTATCCGCAACCACAACAGCAACTAGCACACCGATGTGATTTGAGCTTAGCTCACTGCACCACAGAACCACGAAAGCAGTGCCCCCCCCACCCCCCCGTACCGATCCAACCCAGCAGCACGTTCCACAAACCAAAGTGCATGATTGAGCGAGGTTCAACAAGAACAGGCCAAATTCTAAATAGGTGGGAGACATGCGGCACATGGCAATAGCATCCACAACTACGCCTGTCACATTCGCTAGCCTTCATACGCACTCACCAGAAAGCGTATTTACGTATTCATCACCGAACTGAGACTACATCTGACTCAGAATGTAATAAAGAAATTCCCTTAACTAATCCTCTCGTACGGGCTGTAAACATTTTTGAAGGGCGGTTAATGGGAAAATAGCATTTTTAATAGCTTCTAAACGTGCCATCTCACACGGTGTGCCAATAAATTATTCACCTCTTTATGTTATTCTGCTAAGGGTCAGGCAGGCGGAAAGGGGAAGGGAAGTCATTACCCTCTGATATCCAGTCGCTGTGCTTGTCTTTATTATACCCTGTTCAACACACAGCTTTTGAGCTTTTGAGGAGTTATGCACTAACACAAGAGCAATATCTTTACTTTATTTCACAGTATAGTTTCCATTAGTACTTACCAGACAATTAGGTGCTAATAATTAGTCATCTGGCAACAATGGGTACTTGCTGTGAAACCTTTCATAAAATCAACGACTGAAGGGAAGAGTGATTGATGAGTGCAAGGGCCCTCAATTACTGATTGGACAAGTAAACAAGAAACCTGCTAGGAGTGTGGTCTGCGGTACTGTCCGTAAGTTGGCAGAGTCAGCCCCTGTGACCAGGGGCTCTGGCTTTCTACCCAGAGCTCCCTATTAGCCTCTCCTCTCAACGAGCTGAGTGTGGCTGGGTTTAGCTGGGCCCCCGGGGAGCCTGCCGGTGGTGGAGGAGGGAGAATGTGTGCTGCTCTGTCTGAGCTGAGGCAGACTAATCTTTCAGCAGACTCACTGATTGTTGTTGTCTACAGCATTGAGGGCACAGTGGAGCGTCTTATTGTAGTCCCTCGCTTCCTCTGTCTGTCTATCTCTTACCCCAATCTGTCTGCCTCTCTCCCTCCTCTCTGTCTCTCTTCCCCCACACTCTGCCTCTCTCCCTCCTCTCTGTCTCTCTCCCCCTCCTCTCTGTCTCTCTCTCCCTCCTCTGTCTCTCTCTCCCTCCTCTCTGTCTCTCTCCCCCTCCTCTCTGTCTCTCTC
>QNTS01002177.1:412581-426560 GCA_003317085.1 Hucho hucho | reverse complement strand
GTCTGTCTGTCTGTCTCTCCCGTCTGTCTTGTCTCGTCTGTCTCTCCCATCTGTCTGTGTGTCGGTCTGTCTGTCTGTTTCTCCCCCATTTCTGTCTGTCTGTCTCTACCCCCTTTCTGTCTGTCTCTCCCGTCTGTCTTTCAGTCTGTCTGTCTGTCTGTCTCTCCCGACTCTCCTGTCTGTCTCCCCTGTCTGTCTGTCTGTCTCTTCTGTCTGTCTCTCCTGTCTGTCTCCCCTGTCTGTTTGTCTGTCTCTCCTGTCTGTCTCTCCTGTCTGTCTCTCCTGTCTGTCTCTCCCGTCGGTCTGTCTGTCTCTCCCGTCGGTCTGTCTGTCTCTCCCGTCGGGCTGTCTGTCTGTCTCTCCCGTCTGTCTGTCTGTCTCTACCGTCTGTCTTGTCTGTCTGTCTCTCCCGTCTGTCTTGTCTGTCTGTCTGTCTCTCCCCTCCCCCCCTTTCTGTCTGTCTGTCTGTCTGTCTGTCTGTCTCTCCCCCCTCCTTTTTGTCTGTCTCTCCCGTCTGCCTTGTCTGACTGTCTGTTGGTCTGTCTGTCTCTCCTCCCTTTCGATCTGTGTCCGTCTGTGTCTCCCCCACTCAATTGACAATTGAGTTTTGTTGGCATGGGAAACACACGTTTGCACTACCAAAGCAAGTGAAAATGGGCAAACAAAAGTAAAATAAAACAAATAGTGAACAGTGAATATTACTCACCCACCCCCCTCCCCACACGGCAGGTCGGTACAACTGTAAATCACACTCTCGACTGAGGGAGCACATGAGAATTCAAAACAATAGCCTTCCAGGCGTAATATATCGCATCATAGCTACTGTATTATCTCCCTGATATCTAGGAATGGGATTACCCTTAAAATATGAAATATTAATCACAAACACAAAACAAATCACTCCATTTATTCAATTGCGATCGCTAAAAGAGGCACGCAAAAAAAAAGGGTAACGTTTAATAAATAGCAATTTCGTTCATAAAGAGGCTTCAGTTGTAGAGTTGTTAGTATAATCTCATTACCTTGGGAGGAGAAGTGGATGAATATTCATCAACGTTAGTTAATACCTGCACGTATGTATTAGTGGCGCCGTTGATTCCTCAAACATTCTCAACAGAACTGTGATGAATCGGTGCCAAAGTGGGTATTAATTGACCGTACATGAGAAAAATGTCACAACCATCTCCCTTTTCCATGTCCTGATAGTCACTCTTTTGGCGCGGGTTATAGCAATTTGTCTTATCGGTGGCACGCTGGTACAGCAAACGCGTGATTAACAAAGACCAGATTAGTTTCAATACCAGGGATGAGGATCATTTTTCAATTGAACAATTAGTTCACGTCGTCTTGCGGAATGTCATGAGTTGTGGAGGACAATGCGGCTACGTGATGATGGATATATTGGCCACCTGACTCATGGTAGGGAAACAAGGGTCTGTACTGTACTGTAGTACCCCCCTGGGCTGGTAATGCAATCCCCCGATAAAGTTCTTAAGTCCTTTGTCTCGATTTCTCTGTGGTTTGGGAGACGATAAATAATGGTTTAACCACTTGACATACTTATTGAGTAAGTCGGGAAAATGTTGTCAATTGAACTGTTCCATTATTGGTCTGATTTCTCGGTCAAATTTCAAGTTTGTGTTTTTTTTTTGGGGGGGGGGTTTCGACTTGAGACCATAGTAGATATAAAGGGTTCTATACACATTCTTTTGTAATCCAATGGGATTTGCTCATAAAATAAAAACATGTTTGGAAGAGATTACAAAATTACAATTATAGCGTCATTAGCATAACATTCTACTCTTCACACAGGCCTCAAGTTTATTACAGTGGAAAATGCCACGTATTATTTGCCATTTGCAATATGCCTCTTTTCCAGTACCCCCGATTTTGTTCTTGATTTATAGCATTCATTTGCAATTGTATGACAAGCATACCTCGTCACGTTGGGTGTTTTGATTTATTTGAACCACTTATTTAGATTTACAAGGAACGTTAACAGCACTCTCAGAGAGCATGTATTTCAACCAGATTTCTTTAGTAGAATTTAAAGTGCCCCATTGTAGATGGTGTTCTTGAAACTACATCACGAGCTCCCATTTGAAGAGCTGTGAACAAAAAAAGATAAATTGTTTTCCTTTTGCTAAGATATTTTGGCAAATGTAGAAATGGCCAAGATTGGCAACTGCCTTCAAATTCCACACACTTACTCTTGATCAGACAATTGTAAGTTCTGAATAGAGCTGGCAAAATATTTAAAAGCCATGACAATTCACTCTATTTGAAGAGTGGTATGAAAGTCCCCATTCTGTAAAATGACTCCCTTTCTCTCACTGTTGTTGTCAAAAAGGTTCTCAGTTCCAATCATTCCAACAGCAATTTTTTTTGTCATGAATCTTGTTCTGGAGGCAGCTCTGCAGAGCACTAGCTGGCACAGCCGCAAAGGAAGACAAATCTGATTTTAAACCTAACCTTAAACCACACCGCTGACCCTAATGCATAACACTAAACTTAAGTCATTTTTTGTTGCTGTTGTTTTCATTCATTTTTTACAATATAATATTTTGACTTTGCAGCTGTCCTATCTAAAGGGGAAATCGCTCAGTTCTGCCTCCAGGACAAGACTCATGACAAAAAAAGTCAACCTGCATCATTCCAGAGTCTGTTATCACAACGCATCAGAGTAGGAGCTGAGAACTGAGAACCTAGAGACGAGGTGAAATGTGGCTCTTTGTCTCTAGACGCAAGCTCTTGCTCACCAAAGGCCTCACCATCACAGTCTCAAACCTAGACGCTACTAGTAGACATACACTGAGTGTACAAAACATTATGAACACCTGCTCTTTCCATGACATAGACTGACCAGGTGAATCCAGCTGAAAGCTATGATCCCTTATTGATGTCACCTTGTTCAATCCACTTCAATCAGGGTAGACGAATGGGAGGAGACCAGTTAAAGCGGCAATCAACAGTAGAAACAAAAACAAAGCAGGATCCCCACCCAAAGGAACGTGGCACAACTGTGGGGAGCATCGGAGTCAACATGGGTCAGCATCCCTGTGGAACGCAATATTAGGAAGGAAGGAAGGTGTTCTTAATGTTTTGTATATTGTACATTTTACAGTGTTGTTGAAAAGTGTTGTACAATCAATAGCCTCTTCTTTGATTTGTGCCGTACGATTTTCAATATTGTTTGGCCATTTTCATTTTTATAAACGTTTTGTGAGCCCTGTTAGATAGTAGCGGCTGTACGCTTAGGAAAAGACGGTTAAATAAATCAAATATTGTTTTTGTGTCAAGAATTATGCAGTACCTCTATGCCAGTTTGATTTCCTAAATAAGCCCCGTACTTGGTTCCCAAGTAACTCTCCCTAGTGCAATTAAACGACCCCAGATTGAACACTAATTTGTTTATGAGCCCCGCACAATTCAATAGTTTAGGGTAGATGGTGTGTTATATTATAGGCGATTGATTAAGTGCCCTGACCCGTTATGTACCGCCAAGCCGTAAAAAATAAGCAAGTCTCCCGGGATACCATTTAACCAGGCATGCATAAATAGGGGTCACCCATACATTCTCTGGGAATTGACAGGTTTATTAAAACGACAATGTAACGAGCTGTGTGGACTCGTCCGTATTAGATTCAGAGGGTGTGGCCTAATAAGCAGTCTCACAGCAGCTGCTGTGGCCCCAATCTCTCTCTCTCTCTCTCTCTCTGTCTCTCTCTCTCTCTCTCTCTCTCTCTCTCTCTCTCTCTCTCTCTCTCTCTCTCTCTCTCCAACAAGTATGAATTGCTTGTCCTTAATAAGGGTTTATTGTCTTTCCCCAATAAGGTCAGCAAATATGTGTAAATTAATGAGTCCACCTACACGGCTGCGGGTGTCCTCGTAATACCACTCTGTTTGGGGTGGCATTTGTATCAGAAGTAGGACAAAGCTTTCTTTTCCAGCGTTCAATGTGACACTAATCCATGTTTTGATTGGTCTATATGGATGTTGAAAAGAATTGTTCAGGGTCCGTCTGTTATATCTGGAGTATTTCTCCTGTCTTATCTGGTGTCCTGTGTGAATTTAAGTATGCTCTCTCTAATTATCTCTCTTTCTTTCTTTCTTTCTTTCTTTCTTTCTTTCTTTCTTTCTTTCTTTCTTTCTTTCTTTCTTTCTTTCTTTCTTTCTTTCTTTCTCTCTCTCTCTCTCTCTCTCTCGGAGGACCTGAGCATTAGGACCATTCCTCAAGGCCTACCTGGCCTGATGACTCCTTGATGTCCCGAGTCCACCTGGCCGTGCTGCTTCTCCAGTTTCAACTGTTCTGCCTGTTTTATGAACATTTTAAAATCTTGTCCATGTTCTGTTATAATCTTCACCCGGCACAGCCAGAAGAGGACTGGCCACCCCTCACAGCTTGGTTCCTCTCTAGGTTAGGTTTCTTCCTAGGTTCTGGCCTTTCTAGGGTGTTTTTCCTAGCCACTGTGCTTTTACACCTGCATTGCTTGGTGTTTGGGGTTTTAGGCTGGGTTTCTGTGACATCAGCTGATGTAAGAAGGGCTTTATAAATACATTTGATTTGATTTGATGTAGCTGTATTTGTTAGGTCTAGACTTCCTAACGGAAAAGAGAATCTACAGCTTAGTTAAATCCACCTCTTTTGTACCCAATCAAATTGAACCGAAACACAGACTGGAATGGAAGTGGAGGCCCGATACGATAGCCTTCGCATCCCCCCTGCGGGAAATCAGACTCGTCTAGCGTTGTTGACCATTGTTATAAGAGCTGAATGGCACCTCCACTACAACACAGACTACATACAGTAACAAAGAGCAGTGCTTTCAGTTATCTGAGGTTCTTTTATGTGCCGCGAGTAGAATTAAAGATAAGAAAACCTTGAAAGAGAAGTTGCAGAGAGAGAGGGAGAAATGTACCATGTATTATGGTGGGTTATTTTCTCACAGTTTTTCTTTCAAGGATGGAGAGAACACAAAGGAAACTTTTTTTTCCTGATTACAGTTTTCTGTAATTTGTGAATTTGTCTCAGCGGTGTGTGTGTCAGTGTGTGTGTTTACATGCGCGTGTGTGTGTGTGTCAGTGTGTGTGTTTTCATGTGCGTGTGTGTGTGTCAGTGTGTGTGTTTTCATGCGCGTGTGTGTGTGTGTCAGTGTGTGTGTTTTCATGTGCGTGTGTGTGTGTGTGTGTGTGTGTCAGTGTGTGTGTTTTTATGTGCGTGTGTGTGTCAGTGTGTGTGTGTGTGTGTGTGTGTGTGTCAGTGTGTGTGTTTTCATGTGCGTGTGTGTGTGTCAGTGTGTGTGTTTTCATGCGCGTGTGTGTGTGCGAGCAAATTTTGTTGGTTGATTCTCATTTTCCGCAAACATTTTCACATTTTAATTTTGTACTTTTTACCTTTTGTTGAGACATTTTTGGCCAACCCTTGAATCTTAAGTTTGATATTTGGGTAACACTTTGAATTACAGTGCTCTTATTAAAGTGTGGATATTCATATAACAGTAACAAGAACACTGTAATGCAAAGTGTTGCTGAGATTCGATTCTCATGTTCCATGTCAGTCTTATTAGGAGGATTATACAATTCAAATGTCCCAAATGGCACCCTATTTTCTATGTGGTACACTTCTTTTGACCATGGGCCCAGGTCAAAAGGAAGACCCTACATACGGAATAGGATGTCTTTTGGGACTCAGACTCAATTTCTTAGAAAAAAGTATACATCTCTAATGAACATTTATTTGATTCTTAGAAGGATGCCATATCCCTAACGAAAATAGGTCTGCATATTTTTTTGTCATTATGGTCGTATTCATTTCCTTCCAACTTCCCTCTCTCTCCTCTTTCCATCTCGTTAAGAATGACTATTGCCATTTCCCAGGCTGACCATACAGTACAATACGCTCACTGTCTGATTCAGCTATTTATGCCCGTAACGATCATTGATCAAATGGCTATCACTGCTTCCCTCTCTGCCAAAGTGTTACAGAGAAATATATCCCAGCTCACCAAAAAAAAATGGTGTTCGGCTGTGATCGGGCCAGATAGACAGTCCAAAATGTGTAGCAGGACTGTAATACACAACGTAGTATGAGGATGCACTGAGATCAAGGGAATCAGGCCTGCAGTGGTGCAAGTGGATTGGAGACCCCAGGAAGACTAGCAGTCGCTAAAGGGGATCCAAATAAAGAATAAAGGTGACATGTAGGGAGGCTTTCAATAACAATATGACTAGTATTCTAGTGATAGTATTACTGTTTTCATGTGGGGTGTGATCAGTGTCCCTTATCCACAGAAGTCTGCTGGCAAGGTTATTGGGATGGAAATGTTGATTTTGCATAGACATGCACTGTGCGAACTTTAAAGTGGCCAGTAAAAGCCTTGGGGCGACACAAACTCCACGGTTCAATCCCTTCACCGTCGTATATCAGGGAAAGCACAGGATCACGACCCGATGTACTCACTCCATTTTTAACAAAGTTATTTTTGGGATTTAATAGTGACAGAATTTATGGAAACGAAGACTCATTTCATCCATCCCGCTGGCGTGAGTGTGAGTGTGAGTGTGAGTGTGAGTGTGAGTGTGAGTGTGAGTGTGAGTGTGAGTGTGGGCGTGGGCGTGAGTGTGAGTGTGAGCGTGAGAGCGGGCGTGGGCGTGAGTGTGTGGGTGTGTGTGTGGGTGCGTGTGCTTGTCTAGCCAAAGAAAAGCTTCAAAATTGAATATTGTGGCGATGACTCCCAAAAGTACACACCATTACGAACTGCCCTGTCCCTAAGGGAATATTTGCAGAGCTAACCAACCCCGGATCATTCTTACCGTCTGTTAGCTAAGCCATCAGTAGTCGCTTGCGTTTAATTCTGGATGGAAGTCTACAGAATATTCTGTGTGAAAAAAATATCAAACGGCAACATGCAACAATTTCAAAGATTTTTTTCCGTTAGAGATCATAGGAGGAAATCAGTCATTTGAAAGAAATTCATGAGGCCCTAATCTATGGATTTCACATGACCGGGAATACAGATATGCATCTGTTGGTCACAGATACCTTTATAAAAAACAAATAGGCCTCACAATGGGCCTCGGGATCTCATCACGGTATCTCTGTGCATTCAAATTGCCTGCCCATAACATAACCCCACCGCCACCATGGGGCACTCTGTTCACAACATTGACATCAGCGAACCGCTCGCCCACACGACACCAGACATCTGTGGCATTGTGCAGTTTCTGTCACACAACACATTTTAGCGTGGCCTTTTATTATCCCAAGCCAAGGTGCATCTGTGTGATGTTCATGCTATTTCATCAGCTTCTTGAAATGCCACACCTGTCAAGAGACGGCACAAAGGGCTGTTACAGGGCTCCCGAGTAGGGCGCAGCAGTCTAAATCACTGCATCTCAGTGCTAGAGGCATCACTACAGACCCTGGTTCGATCCCGGGCTGTATCACAACCGGCCGTGATCGGGGAATCACATAGTGCGGCGCACAATTGGCCCAGCGTCATCCGGGTTAAGGGAGGGTTTGGCCGGGGAAGGCCGTCATTGTAAAATAAGATTTTGTTCTTAACTGACTTGCCTAGTTAAATAAAAAACGTAATTAAAGAACTCAGCCTAAAACCCCAAACAGCAAGCAATGCACACGTAGAAGCATGGTGGCTAGGAAAAAAACCTATAGTGGTACCAGGCTCTGAGGGGTGGGCCAGTCCTCTTCTGGCTGTGCCGGGTGACAGTGGGGCGAAGTGGCTTATCTCATTCAGTTATATCAGACCAAGTTCTGTCTCCAACTAACCAACAATGACTCACCGACCGTAAAACTTAAAATAAACGCAGTCTCAAATAGCCGCCTGTCCCTTTAAATAGCCAGGCAACAGCACACATTTCAACATATACACGGCTGTTTCAAATAAGCACTGGGTCTAAATTAATTGTTTTACGAGGTTACCATGAATTAGCGTGAATTGTTTGAGGTTTAATGTTTGATTTGTTACATTAAATAATTCAGTTGTGACAAAAAAATATGAAGTAAATCATCCGTTTTTTTGTCGGCAGTAAGAAACTGCTAGCCATTGGCTGCTAACAGCTGAGAACTGCTAGCCATTGGCTGCTAACAGCTGAGAACTGCTAGCCATTGGCTGCTAACAGCTGAGAACTGCTAGCCATTGGCTGCTAACAGCTGAGAACTGCTAGCCATTGGCTGCTAACAGCTGAGAACTGCTAGCCATTGGCTGCTAACAGCTGAGCACTGCTAGCTAACTGGCAAGCACAAACACAGTCAACGGCTTCAGGAGTACAGACCCCGAGCCCTACCGCCCTGTAGTGACGTTAATGCACAGTCAAAAAGGAGAATAATTATTCTGTCAAGGCATGCATACTAAGATAAAATAAACATGAAACAGTGTGTAAACGATAACACATTAGTGCAGGAAATGAAGAAATGTATTAAAATGCTGGAAGTGAATGCTGGAATTAAACAATTAACTAGGCAAATGAGAAAAAGCGGGTTTGCATGAAAGGAAATAGACGCCTGGCTCAAATAGAAGCCTGTTGTGTTCAGTAATTTAACCAAATAAACAAGTTTCATGGTACATACATTAAGCACTGGAAAAGGCGACGGGTTTAAAGATGTTTGCCTTAAAAGTTATGATGACCTTGTAATAACATGATAATACACCGTGTAGCGTCTTCCAGTCCAAAAGATGACGCAATCATTGCTTTTGTACTTTTGGCTCGGGCAATGCTTTTAAGGATGACTTGGAGGAAATTTCACTGTGCTTGGCTGTCGTAATGCACTGTGATTACACAGGTATTAGTGTGTGTGTGTGTGTGTGTGTGTGTGTGTATCTTTCTCTCTGTGTCTGTGTGGTGCGATCTTACTGAAAAAAGGAGCTTGCAAATCCTGGTCAAAGCATACAGACAGAACCACCAGGCTATGCAAGCCCATGATGGTCATTTTGGTTATGAATTTCCATTTAAATCCTAGATCCGAAAAAACGATTCATCATTGAGGAACGGAAGCCTTGAATAAATATCACTCTGCCTACACAAGATCATAGTGATTCCTGCCGGGCACACACTTTCTCCTGCCATGGGGTTGAGTCACGGCGTCTTCCTGTCTTTTTAAATCAACGTGTTTCACTTTCAGTATTTGATTTGAATCATATCATAACTACATGTCATTATAATCAATCATTAAAAAAAAAAAAGAAAATATGAAAAGTAAAACAACGCTTTAATGTTAAAGTAAAAGCATTTTTATTTGATGCCATGAAACTGTCATTCTTCAACAGTTGCCATAGTAACACATCTTCTTCTTTCCTACCCCACTTCTCTAGTTGATCATTTCTCTCCGTCTTTCTGTCAATGACTCTGACATCACGTCAAGCTTCCTGATCAGTAGAAACACAGTCGATACATGTGATCAACATGATTACCACTTGTTTTTTCTTCGGGCTAGATTTCAGATTTTTAACGAAAACAATTTCCAGTGATTCACTTTTTTGTGTCAGTAGCTCATCACCAAGAGTGGATTCTGAATGTTGTTATAGATAAAAAAGGCCTAATTATTTCATACGTATATTACTTTTATTTGCAAAATATTTCCAAGTAGAAATTCTGTGCTTGAACACAGGTTGAGTTCCAATTCATTTCGGCATTCATTTGTGTGTGCATATTCAGACCTGCTTAGGGACCGCTGCACTGCAATTCAACCGTCTCCAGAAATGAAACTTCTTAAATGAGTGTGTTGCATTAAATGTGATTTGATAAAATTAAGATGAACAGTACTGCCATTTTCTTCTGCAGTCTTTTACATGCAGATTAACCTTCGTTCTGAAAATGGGTTTACAGCATTAATGTGAGAGGTATTCATGAATTAGACAGACTTACTTTTTCAATCTGTATTTAGGTAATAGTAACATATGACCATTTGATACTTTTCTAGTGCAATGATAAGTTATGTGTGTACAAATAGTTGTCAATACATATTTAAAGGATAGTGTTTTCCCCAGCGTTGTGGCAGCTAGACAATATTTTTCTCACACCCCCATAGCAAGATGATGTACAGTATGGATTTTGTTCTCGGGAAGGAGCGCCTTACGATTTCTCATTCAGGTGGAGAAAGATTTTAAATACACTTTTGTTGCAAAATCAATTGGAGCTCTCTCTCTCTCTCTCTCTGAGCGCCGTGCATTTTGTTTTTACCTCACAATTTGTTCGCCACCTTTTCCTTTTGATAAATTGCACCACGCCGCAAACAATGTACGGCTGAGTCCTTGGCTTTTTTGCTAGCACACACTTTCCCCCATGCCCTGAATTAGTCTGGCATTTCATGCCCGAATGGCTCCCTGACATTTAGTTTAAGGAAATATCATGGTCTGCTGAACTGTCAAGGCCTAAACCTGAAAACACAGATGAATAAGGAATGAAGTAAATACATAATGCAGTACTGAAATGGTGGGCTGAAATGAATACACATACACTATACTGAAATGGTGGTTTGAGTCAACCACCTGAAATACAACACGCGCTATACTGAAATGGTGGTTTGAGTCAACCACCTGAAATACAACACACGCTACACTGAAATGGTGGTTTGAGTCAACCTGCCACATTACCAGTTTAGTAACGAAGTCTTAATTGTCTCTTTATTGACTATATTGGTTGAGTGGATTGTTTTTTGTGAACAACGCTCCAACTTATTTCATCTTGTGGTTCATTCACAACTGCAAGATGCCTGTCTGTATCTCAACTGATTGAATTCCACTTCCTCCTCTCGTTTTGGGAAAAATGTAACAAACTGATGTGCATGCATTCAACCATCCTCTGAATATTTCCAAAAAGCCTTTTTTATATGATTGCATGCATAATTAATTTATTTTCTGTCATGCGGAAAAATTGGATCTTTGGAAAATGATAAAAGGGCCTCTTGATTGCTTTGAGATTCGGAGTGGTAATTGTCTTTTTCAAAACGCTTTTTTTTTTTTTTTTTCTCAAGTTTCACTCCGTATAACCAATTCAATTTCAATTTTTTTCCCCCCCCTTTCCCGGTCCTATAAGCATATCCTCCCTCATTGCGATGCACCACTGCTCATGTGGGCCATTACCGCAAACATCAGATAGGATCCACAAGTGTTGTCATACAAGGCATTGAGTCTTCATCTCAGCCCTGCAGGTGACGTACGAGATTAATATACACTTTTATCCTCAACGTTCTGTTATTTGCATCCTAATGTAGCCTGAGAGAGAGAGAGAGAACAGCGGTCACAATAGGCTGGGTCTTAAGATCCTGTGGTGCAGGGAGACAAGTGCTACTCCCTGTACCACAATAGCCCAGGCCGGGGGTAGAAACAGATGAACACTCACATACTGGTACACTGTGTTTACAATAAGTTAAGAGATACGATGCGTCCCAAATGGCACCTTATTCCCTATATAGTGCACTATTTTTGACCATAGGCTATAGGACTCTGGTCCAAAGTAGTGCACTATGTAGGGAATAGGGTGCCATTTGGGATGCTGACTTAGTGTTGTACATCTACGGGTCTGCCATAGAGATCCTATGAGTGCATGTATAGACATAGAACGAGGGTAGTGTCTGTTCCTCTCAAATAATCGATTGGATTTATATTTAGTGCTTTTACATAGTAACGGGGAACTCACTTGAGATGGAATTATATTGCAGGGTACTTCTATGCTACATCTCATGAGTCAAACACCGTTTTAGTATCATTTGTTTTGGGGGGGGGGGGGGGGNGGGGATCTCGCTATTGCATGTACAGTACAGCACAAGAAAAAGGTCACCGCCATTACCCCCCCCCCGACCTCAAAAACCTGATGATGCATCAATGAAGATCACACACCTAGTTCTCTTTCAAATACTAGTTTCAGTATCTCACTATAGATAACGACATTATCAGAGTAACCTTAATGTTTATCTTATGACATTATACAGTGCACTCTCTCTCTCTCTCTCTCTCTCTCTCTCTCTTTCTCTCTCTCTCTCTCTCTCTCTCTCTCTCTCTATACAGTCCAGAAACACAGCGGCGAAAAAACGTAAACCACCAGCAGAACCAGAGTCTTTTGAGGCTTTACTCATGACAGGGCTACAGTACCGTAGCCCGCGGCAGCATTAACTACTCTCTGTGTCTTGTTGAATAGGCTCTATTATTCCGCCGTCGCGGTCGTAACGCCGAGGGAGCAGACAGCAACGCTTCATGTCAAGCCTGTGATACCAAAGGTGAAGGCGAGGCAGCGCAGTGTTTTTATTTATATATATATATATATATATATATATATATATATATATATATATATACACCCCTGTGTTGCAGGTTAATTACTTACCCAGAAGATGACAGAAGACGGCAATTAAGAACGCTGGCGTGGAGCGAGGGAGGGAGGAGGGGAGGCGTAACTGTAGAGTTTACCAGGAGGGGACGGAGGTGGTGGCGTCAGTGGTTAATATCCTGCCACCTGCTTAACAACTCCCCCAACCTTCCTGTCGCGAGCTATCAAGTGTCCCCGCCGAGGGCTGAACTCTGCCTTTATCAGTGTTAATTCACATGCGTGTTTCTCTCTCTCAAAGGGCTTTATTGGCATGGGAAACATATGTTTACATTACCAAAGCAAGTGCAACGGACAATAAACAAAAGGGGGAAAAAAAACGATCAGAAATTATCCGTGAAAAATTACATTTCGGTGATGTAACAATGTGCAAATAGGTGAAGTATGACAGGAAAAAATAAATAAACAGATAAATATGGGTTGTATTTCCAATGGTGTTTGTTCTTCATTGATTGTCCTTTTCTTGTGGCAACAGGTCACAAATCTTGCTGCTGTGGTGGCACACTGTGGTATTTCACCCAGTAGATATGGGAGTTTATCAAGATTGGTGACCTGTTGCCACAAGAAAAGGACAACCAGCGAAGAACAAACATTTGTTTTCAAATTCTTTGTGGGTCTGTGTAATCTGAGGTAAATATGTGTCTCTAATATGGTCATACATTTGGCAGGAGGTTAGGAAGCGCAGCTCAGTTTCCACCTCATTTTGTGGGCAGAGGGCACATAGCCTTGCATCTCTTGAGAGCCAGGAGTCTGTACGTAGTCAAAGCTTTTCTTAATTTTGGGCCAGTCACAGTGGTCAGGTATTCTGCTACTTTGTATTCTCTGTTTAGTGCCAAACAACGTTCATATCAATTTTTTGGTTGATTCTCTTTTTGTTTTCTTCTGATTTGGTTGGGTCTAATTGTGTTGCTGTCCTGAGCCTCTGTAGGCGTATGTTTGTGTTTCTGAACAGAGTCCAAGTACCAGCTGGCTGAGGGGACTCTTCTCCTGGTTCATCTCTCTGTAGATGTTATTGTATTTTATTTCACCTTTATTTAACCAGGTAGACCAGTTGAGAACAAGTTCTCATTTACAACTGCGACCTGGCCAAGATAGAGTAAAGCAGTGCGACCCAAACAACACAGAGTTACACATGGGATAAACAAATGTACAGTCAATAACACAATAGAAAAGTCCATATACAGTGTGTGCAAATGTAGTAAGATTAGGGCAATAAATAGGCCATAGTGGCAAAATAATTACAATTTACCAATTAAACACTGGAGTGATCGATGTGCAGAAGATGAATGTGCAAGTAGAGATACTGGGGTGCAAAGGAGCAAAACAATTAATAACAACATGGGGGATGAGGTAGTTGGATGGACTATTTACAGATGGGCTGTGTACAGGTACAGTGATCGGTAAGCTGCTCTGCCAGCTGATGCTTAAAGTTAGAGAGGGAGCTATACGTCTCCAGCTTGAGGGCTTTGTTATGGAAGGTTTGAGAATCGCTTCCTTTTAGGTGGTTGTAGAACTTAACTGTTCTTTTCTGGATTTTGATAATTAGCAGGAATCATCCTAATTCTGCTCTGCATGCATTATTTGGTGTTTTAAATTGTACACGGAAAACTCCAAATAAAACATGCCCCCCCCCCCCCCCC
>QNTS01002177.1:389585-405435 GCA_003317085.1 Hucho hucho | reverse complement strand
CCTGTGTGTGTGTGTGTGTGTGTGTGTGTCTGTTCCTGCATAGCAATAACAAGTAAACTTCAGTATGTCTCTTCCTTAAATCCCATATGAAAAACCATGAAAGAAATTTAGCTAAATGAGGAGAGGAGAAAGCAAAGTTGTTTTTTACTAAAGCAGCAGTGTAATTTTCCATCTTGTTTGCGATAGTTACATTACATTGTTATCCAGATGAAAATAACAAGGGCCCCATAGTCGATCAATTGAGGTTTTAATATAAATGACACACATATAAATTACACAAACATACATACTGTAATTTGCTTAATTAAAAGCGAATTTGCATTAGAAACATAACCTACCTTTACATGTTAAAACATATACAATCGCGCAGGCTGTTGTTTTTCTTCGTAGACTATAATATACTTTAGGGAGGAGTCACTAATTTACATGGCTTTTTCAAGTTCATAGAGAATAGCACGTTCGACGCTACACCTCTAACCATCCATTATTTGGTGAGAGTTTTGCTTACAGACATTAAATTAAACATCCGACATCTGGTGATGTTCATCTGTGCGTCGCTACCGGGAGGTTTCGCTTTTATGACATTCACTTTCATCTTGTCACATTCCATGAATATCATTTCTTAACATTCATTTGGATTGTCCCAAAAAAGTGGTGGGTCTGACTTAATTTGTATGCAAATGGCCCATTTTACTTCATTATGACATCACTATGAAACGGGATTGCTGCTGGGTTATTGAGAAAACAAATACCTCGGGCCAAATACGTTTGGGATTCAACACGTGATTTTGAATCACCCTTTGGACAGAGAGCATATTTTGTTCGACTTTTTGCTATATTGGCCCACTGAATCCATTTAGCTAGAGATATCTGCATTGGATGCGTCTCAAGCCAATGCATCCTCCAATGTCGCACTTCTACATCTGCGGTGAAAGGTGACAGTGATAGAGCGGTGTTTTTTCAGACCATGAGACAACCCCGAAAATCGGTCTTCTCAACAACAACAAAAACGTCTGTAGTATCCGAAAGGTTTGACCTGCAAACTCTACGGAAAGGGGAGATTCTCACGAACTCGATGGTGTTCTCCGGTTTGCTCTGCAACCCCCACGAGTGTCAAAGTGTTCACGGGACTTCTCTGAAGGTAACCAGTACCAGTTTAAAAACATTTATGGAAGAATGAAGGTACTTTTGTGCCTACCAATTTCATTATTTAAATTAGTTTAATTTAAATTACTTGTTTAATTTTAATATTTCCTTGTTTCTTATGATTTCTTTTTTTTGACAGTCTTTTCATTTGCCATTTGTGAATGTGTTATTCAATGTGTCTATCTGGGCTATAGAAGTAAAGGCCAAACTCAATATTTTGTGTATTTATATATATAATATTTTATATAATGTAATAATTTTTGTCTACCTAAAGGGGTTACAAAATTCCAAATCAAATAGCTAAATTATTTTTGACCATCTTAAAACAATTCCCATATGTAAATTTAAGAATGAATAATTCCTGCTCTTGTTGCTTGATACAACGCATCATCACACATCCACGCATTCATCTCCTTTTCCAAACGTTAGGGAGTTTTTTTACATGGTCAGAGAGCCGCAGTAGAGAGCAGCCATCTCTCGTTAGGACTGCAGCGCTGTGAGTTTCCTCAACCAAGGATGTGATCCGACTGCAAAAATGCCCATTTCGCCTGATCACATCACATCCCAAAATGACTCCTCTCCCTCCACCGAGTGCTTGATAAATTGTCGCGCCTCGCCGGCAGCAGGCCCTTTTTACACCTTGTCAATGACTGAGCATTTCTTGTACGTGGGTCGGATTTTATTTTATTTGCACCCCCGATTTTCTCCACTCTTTTTCCTAAGCTCTTTTTCCCCTTTCCTTTTTACAGTTTCCTGGTTACATGACATAGCAAATTCATAGTGAGAGGCACTGAAGACAGCATGTTTTGTCTGCATGTTCTCCCCAGTGATCTCTCACTCTGACACTCCCAAGATGTATAAATGCTAATCCCTATGAATATTTCCATCCAACTGTTCATCCGTCCCTCCTCTACCACTGTTATTGATGCTTCTGTTGCCTCTACCGTATAATAAAATGGCATAACCATTACATATAACATGCAATATACCAAAGCATTAAAAAACATAGCCTAATATAACATACAGGGGCTTGCGAAAGTATTCACCCCCCTTGGCATTTTTCCTATTTTGTTGCCTTACAACCTGGAATTAAAATAGATTTTTGTGGGGGGTTTGTATCATTTGATTTGCACAGCATGCCTACCACTTTGAAGATGCTAAATATTTTTTCTTGTGAAACGACAAAAAAACTGAAAACTTGAGCGTGCATAACTATTCACCCCCCTAAAGTCAATACTTTGTAGAGCCACCTTTTGCAGCAATTACAGCTGCAAGTCTTGGGGTGTGTCTCTATAAGCTTGGCACATCTAGCCACTGGGATGTTTGCCCAGTCTTCAAGGCAAAACTGCTCCAGCTCCTTCAAGTTGGATCGGTTCCGCTGGTGTACAGCAATCTTTAAGTAACACCACAGATTCTCAATTGGATTGAGGACTGGACTTTGACTAGGCCATTCCAAGACATTTAAATGTTTCCCTTTAAACCACTCGAGTGTTGATTTAGCAGTATGCTTAGGGTCATTGTCCTGCTGGAAGATGAACCTCCGTCCCAGTCTCAAATCTCTGGAAGACTGAACAGGTTCCTTAAATTCTGACCAGTTTCCCAGTCCCTGCCGATGAAAAACATCCCCACAGCATGATGCTGCCACTACCATGCTACACTGTGGGGATGGTATTCTCAGGGTGATGCGAGGTGTTGGGTATGCGCCAGACATAAGATTTTCCTTGATGGCTAAATTTTACTCTCATCTGACCAGAGTACTTTCTTCCTTCAGGGTTATCTTTGGTCTCTTTGTTGCCTCTCTGATTAATGCATTACACAAAAAACATTTTGTACGGGTTCCTTAGCCAACATATTTGGGGGTCCTTGACATAAAAAAAAGTTGGAAAACCCCCCCTGCCATAAGAGACACCTACACACACATAACATATTCAATGCATCAAGGCCTTATTTAACCTTTATTTAACTAGGCAAGTCAGTTAAGAACAAATTCTCATTTACCCCGGCCAACCCCTAACCCGGACGACGCTGGGCCAATTGTGCGCCGCCCTATGGGACTCTCAATCAAGGCCGGTTGTTTGCTAACATCTGTCATCTCTCTTCCATATCGACAGACACGATGATCCAAATCTAAATCTCCATCCGACTGAAAAACACCCGTCCTGCTGTTTGTGTTTATAGTACCACTGTGCAAACCAGCCACCCGGTAACCTCCCACCACTGGCGTTGCTGTAGCCCCAGGGCCTCTACACTAGGGACGACGGGCCTCCACAGGGTATACCCTCGCTGGAGCATTGAGATGAGAAGCAGAGTCTGTCTATTTGAGTGAGCGGCGTGTTACAGCTTTAATGCAGCAAGGCTGTAAGCCACTAATACGCTTTAGCTGCTTGCCCACAGCATGTTGCATGTTAATATTGGAAATATCTTGTATCCACAATTTCTCCCATGATATCCTAAAGGTAAAAGGATTGAAGGGATGAAGCTTTTAATTCCAACATTACTTCTTTCTTTCTTCTTCAAGCAGAAAGTATTCACACCCCTTGACTTTTTCCACATTTTGTTGTTACAAAGTGGGATTAAAATGTATTCAATTGTCTTTTTTTTTTGTGAACGATATACACAACACGCTGTGATGTCAAAGTGGAAGAAAAATGTCAACATTTGTAATAAAAAAACATGATTATTCAACCTCCTGAGTCAATATACAGTGGCAAGAACCCTTTAGAATTACCTGGATTTCTGCATAAATTGGTCATCAAATTTGATCTGATCTTGATCAGTCACAATAGACAAACATAGTGTGCTTAAACTAATAACACACAAATTATTGTATTTTTCTTGTCTATTGAATACATCATTTAAACATTCACAGTGTAGGTTGGAAAAAGTACGTGAACCCCTAGGCTAATGACTTCTCCCAAAGCTAATTGGAGTCAGGAGTCAGCTAACCTGGATTCCAATCAATGAGACGAGATTGGAGATGTTGGTTAGAGCATTGCCTGATGTGAACCATGCCTCGAACAAAAGAGATCTCAGAAGACCTAAGATTAAGAATTGTTGACTTGCAAAAATCAGGAAAGGGTTACAAAAGTATCTCTAAAAGCCTTGATGTTCATCAGTCCACGGTAAGACAAATTGTCTATAAATGGAGAAAGTTCAGCACTGTTGATACTCTCCCTAGGAGTGGCCGTCCTGCAAAAATGACTGCAAGAACACAGCACAGAACGCTCAATGAGGTTAAGAAGAATCCTAGAGTGTCAGCTAAAGACTTACAGAAATCTCTGGAAGATGCTAACATCTCTGTTGAAGAGTCTATAATACGTAAAACACTAAACAAGAATGGTATTCATGGGAGGACACCACGAAAGAAACAACTGCTGTACATCTGAAGTTTGCAAAAGCGCACCTGGATGTTCCATAGCGCTACTGGCAAAATATTCTGTGGACAGATGAAACTACAGTTGAGTTGTTTAGAAGGAACACACAATACTATGTGTGGAGAAAAAAAAGCACAGCACACCAGCATCAAAACCTCATCCCAAATGTAAAGTATGTTTGAGGGAGCATCGTGGTTTGGAGCTGCTTTGTTGCCTCAGGGCCTGGACAGATTGCTATCATCGACAGAAAATATAAATTCCCAAGTTTATCAAGATGTTTTGCAGGAGAATGTTATGCTATCTGTCAGCCAATTGAAGCTCAACAGAAGTTGGGTGATGCAACAGGACAACAAACCAAAACACAGAAGTAAATCAACAACAGAATGGCTTCAACAGAAGAAAATACACCTTCTGGAGTGGCCCAGTCAGAGTCCTGACCTCAACACGATTGAGATGATGTGGCATGACCTCAAGAGCAGTTCACATCAGACATCCCGAGAATATTGCTGAACTGAAACAGTTTTATAAAGAGGAATGGTCAAAAATTCCTGACCGTTGTGCAGGTCTGATCCGCAACTACAGAAAACGCTTGGTTGAGGTTATTGCTGCCAAAGGAGGGTCAACCATTTGTTAAATCCAAGGGTTCACATACTTTTCCCACCCTGCACTGTGAATGTTTACAAGGTGTGTTCAATAAAGACATGAAAACATATAATTGTTTGTGTGTTATTAGTTTAAGCAGACTGTGTTTGTCTATTGTTGTGACCTAGATGAAGATCATATCAAATTTTATGATGAATATATGCAGAAATCCAGGTATTTCCAAAGGGTTCACATACCTTTTCTTGCCACTGTGTGTTAGAATCACCTTTGGCAGCGATTACAGCTTTGAGTCTTTCTGGGTAAGTCTCTAAGAGCTTTCCCCACCTTGATTGTGCAATACTTGCCCATTATTCTTTTTAAAACTATTACAACTTTGTCTAATTGGTTGTTGATCATTGCTAGACAACCATTTTCAGGTCTTGCCATAGATTTTCAAGTAGATTTAAGTCAAAACTGAATTAATCTCCCAGTGTCTGGTGGAAAGCAGACTCAACCAGGTTTCCTTCTAGGATTTTTCCAATGGCCTTCTTTCTTCTCCAGCAACTGAGTTAGAATGGATGCCTGTATCTTCGTAGTGACTGGGTGTATTGATACACCATCCAAAGTGTAATTAATAATTTCATCGTGCTCAAAGGGATGATCAATGTCTTTTTTTTTGCCAGCTACAGTGGTTCCTCCTTTAAAAGTTACGACCGCGGGACTTAGAGGTACCCAGCATCACGGCTTCATTGCTCCAGACCACCGCAAGGGGGAGTTAGAGCACTCGTTATGCATTTGGGTTCCAATGACGAATTTGACACGGAGCCACCCGTCCCTGGTGACTTTCTTCAGCAAAGATGGCTGACAAAACATTATGGTGGAAGCAAATGTAAGTAATTATAACGTCATAACGAGTCAAGCAAAACATTTACAATTGAGAGGAATATGTTAGTTAATGTAGAGACAAAGATTTTTTGTCATAAAGTTAATTTACGAAAATCGCTATTTACCGAGTTTCTTTCAGTCATATCCAATGCCAGGTGGATCAAACTCCATTATTTGAATGATGCTGTGTCTGCATGTGTGTATTACAATTATACACTTCAACAGTGTTTACCATTCCTGCTCCTGGGACATCAATGATTACACATTGTAACTATGCAGTAGAAACATGATTTAAGTAAATGCTGATTTGTTATTCATATATACAAAAAAAAACAGTACACTACACTTCCTATGCATATCTTACTCCCTTCATCTGCATTAATCTGAGGAGGAACTCCCAGCCATGTGGACGATTGAAAACAGGCCAGCAAAGTTTGTTTGTCACCAGAGCGGTTTAGAGCATATTACTACTTGCCTGTAAATAACCAGACCTTCATACAAACTTGCTACGCTGAATTCTTGACGCACAACTGACGATTCTGCCATATCCTGTCAGTACGCCCACAAGCAAACCACTCAGGCGGAGAATGACGCATGGAAGAGGGCGAGGAACGAGATGGGAGTAACAATCCAGGCTATTTGCTCTGAGACCGGCATAATAATGTAATGAACATTCTAGCCCAAAGTTCAGCACACTATCGACGGTGCCCAAATGTATTAATTGGTGTTGGTGCCGACTGTGGCTAAAAACACTTTATCAATTGGAATATTTAACATGTGGAAAGGGGAGAAAGTCTCACTAGTGTTGAGTAATGTGCTGTTAAAAGTGGTTTAGGTATTATTTATTTAAAGAACATATTGAAGTTAGAAGCAAAAGCCTACAACTATTTTAGCACAGTTTCGCACTGCTCTGAGACAAGCATGGGGACTGGTCTTGATAAATCAATTCGATTTTATTTTCACTTATTCTCCGTTTGGGTATTGGTTAGACTAGAATTTGAAAATTAGGGTGCAGAAATGCTATGCTCTTAGTGTAACCTTTATTTAACTAGGCAAGTTAGTTAAGAACAAATTCCTATTTGCAAAGACAGCCTACTCCTTCCTCCCCATCGGGGAATTGAACCCCGGTCTCCAGGGTGCCTGCATTCTGTAGCACAGACATGGCCTGCTCTCCCTTTTGTAAGGAATTAGGCACTTTCCCATGTTTACTACAGTATGTATTGTAGTCTATGTTTTCTTGTCAGAATGCAAAGTAGCCTTAAACAAATGCAGGTGGCTTATATCTTCAAAATGCTTAAATTGCTTTATTATCCAAATGTAAAAGCATACACTGTACAGAGCTGTACTTACATTCCATCTTAATGGAAACCCTGAGGGTTTAGTTTTTCGTTTTTCTCGGAATAGAAATTCCATAATATTAATCCAAATAATTAAGCCACACTTCTTAAAATCAATCCCATATACTATGTTATTACAAAAAAAAGTTTTAAATTATTTGGTAACGCCAATATGGAAGACTATCAAATGCTTCTCAAATATGCCCTCTGGTGGTCAAACTAGCACTAACTTGTATTAACAGAAAAAATGTCTGACAATTAGATAACGTGATAGAGAAGGCTGCGGCAGGCCGCAAGGTACGCTGCAGTATGACGCACCTTTTACAGGAGCAACCACTGTACCAATAGGTGTCCTTTGTGAGGCATTGGAAAACCTCCTTGGTCTTTGTGGTTGAATCTGTGTTTGAAATTCACTGCTCGACTGAGGGACCTTACAGATAATTGTATGTGTGGGGTACAGAGATGAGGTAATCATAAACAAAATCATGTTAAACACCATTATTGCACACAGTGAGTCCATGCAACTTGTGACTTTTTGAACACATTTTTACTCCTGAAATTCTTTACGCTTGCCATAACAAAATATTTCAATACTTGAATACACTTATTGACATTTCAGCTTTTCATTTTGCATTAATTTGTAAACATTTCTAAAAACATAATTCCGCTTTGACATTATGGGGTATTGTGTGTTGATCAGTGACACAAATCTAAATGTAATCCATTTTAATTTAAATTCAGGCTGCAATAACAGCAAAATATGGAAAAAGTCAAGGGGTGTGAATGCTTTCTGAAGGCCCTGTATGCTGCTGCTGTATTCCGCTGTGGGCAGCCTAGTGGTTCAGAGCATTGATGATGTTAGTTAAGACAGCCCCCCCACCCCCACCACATATCTCTTATTCAGAGGGGTTGGGTTAAATGTGGAAGAATTCACATTCTGTTTGAATGCATTCAATTGTGCAACTGACTAGGTATCCCGTTTCCCTGCTATTCTGCTTCATCTAGCCATTGGAAAAACAATATCTGAAACTGGAAATGATAGACAGCGAATATCGCCGACGGCGATCCTAAGTAGCCAGAACAAGACGTGTGAGAGAAGCGAGGCATTCCAGTAAAATCACTTCCTGCCCCCAGACAGTTCAGGATTTTGTTCATTAGAACCATAGCTATACCGTATGGGGTTATGGGTAAACAAATGTTGATTTCTACAATAAGTCTAATTACATTGGACATACTGTTGTAGTACGATGACGTACAATATCACACCACATATGCTGCCACTCCACATGTTGACACTGTTTAGCGCTGTAAATGGTTTTTGTACTCAGGTTCTGAGTGGTACAGCGTTTTTGAAGGACACCATTACGATGCCAGTGTTTGCATCGCAGTGTTGTGCATTTTAGGGGCAGACTGATGCAGTTAGCGGGATGTCCAGATTGCTAATTGACATTGAAAAGCAACATGAAATTTGGCGCCCGATCTTCCTTTCGCAAAATGTTTTCTCTTGTCGAGCTTCAGACATGACTTTCTTTTTCCTTGCATTCTATTTGCACGTGCTGCTGCTGGGGTTGGCAGACCGAGGCTTTGGTAATCTGGCATGCCAAGATTAGCTAAATCTCACATGCTAATAATCCCAGGGACAAAGATGCTATGAATGTGATCAGCTGTGGAAATTGTACTGACACTGATTTGTTTAGTCAGTGGGAGAATGATCATGGATGATACACTTGCTATATACAGTAGTTGGCCATTTTCCCATTCGTGATTATGACTGTGTCCTTATGTAACTAACTACAGTTCAAACCCGTGGCTCCTGTGTGCCACAATCATGTACAGGGCATTCGGGAAGTATTCAGACCCCTTGATCTTTTCCACATTTTGTTACGTTACAGCCTTATTCTAAATGTATTAAATTGTATTTGTTTTAAGGAGTGGCTTCTGTCTGGCCACTCTACCATAACTGCCTAATTGGTGGAATGCTGCAGAGATGGTTGTCCTTCTCCCATCTTCACAGAGACACTCTGGAGCTCTGTCAGAGTGACCATCACGTTCTTGGTCACGTCCCTGATCACGGTCCTTCTCCACAGATATCTCAGTTTGGCCGGGCGGCCAGCTTTAAGAAGAGTGTTGTTGGTTCCAAACTTCTTCCATTTAAGAATGATAGAGGCCACTGAGGCCCTTCAATGATGCAAAATAATTTTGGTACCCTTCCCCAATCTGTGCCTCGACACAATTCTGTCTCGGAGCTCTACAGACAATTCCTTTGACCTCGTGGCTTGGTTTTTGCTCTGACATGCACTGTCATGAAATGTTCAGAAATGTTCAAAAATGTCTAAACGGTTTTTGCTTTGTCATTATGGGGTATTGTGTGAAGATTGAATTTGAGAATAAGGCTGTAACCTAACAAAATGTGGAAAAAGTCAAGGGGTCTGAATACTTTCCAAAGACACTGTATTAGCCTGCTGAACTAAACCCTAGGCCTGGTCACAGAGTCGACGCAGCCAAAGTAACTCATGTTACACTAAGAGCACTGTCACCATGGTGTACAATGAAAACAATTTACTCTTTGTCATGCATTGGGGTTGTGCTGCAGAGCATCATGGGGGTTGAATGTGTTGAGATAAGCACGTTCTAGATAAACGGTTGAACTGATTCCTGTCTCCCGTCCCATCATTATTGAATTGTTATAAAGACATGGTTATATAACCAACAAACCATAACATAAAAGACTGGCGACGAGGAAGTCTGAACCTACGGGAAACTATTTTGTCGGGAAGAAGAAGACGGTTTCTACAAGTTTAAAACTTATTTTCCATGGTTAGCACAGTGTATTACTAGCAGAGGCAAGTTCTTACTCGAGCTAGCTAGCTAAGAGTGAGTTAGCATTGTCATGGACGACAAAAAGGGATCTGAGACAAGCGTCGGAGCGTGAAAACAATGTGATTAAAAAGGGAGGAATGAGTAAAGGAAAGAACATTTACTGTGAAGACAAATTTGTAATTAAAAACTGCTAAATGAGAGAACTTAAGGATGAGACGTCAGTGAGTGAAATGAATGAAGATACGTGGCTGAGGAAAATATTGACCTGAGTGACAATCAGGAGCCTATAGAGAAACAAAACATTTATTGAATTGTTGGAAGCATTGGACAGCTTGATGAAAGTGTTGAGCAGTGGAGCTCATATTCAGAACGGTTTGGATATTTTGTTCTATTTTGTTTAGGAAGAGGGAGAATCGGTGCCAACGTCTGTTGCTGCATTAATAAACTATCAGAGCACTGTGAGTTGAATGATGTTCTAAATGACACCATTAGAGACCGACTAGTATGTGGGCTACGGAGTGAAGCTACACAAAAATCGTCTATTGACTGAAAGTCACCTGACCTTGGCAAAGGGCCATTGAAATCAGCGTGTGTCCAAGGAACTAGATGCAAAAGAGGCTCAGCAGTTGAGTTCACCAGGACGAGTGCGGCAGAGTTGAAACTGAAAATCAGAGACAGGTGAAATCAAGGCACATGCTTCCGCTGTGGTAAAAGGGACGTCAGTCAGTCTATTTGTATTATATTATATTTATATTTACATTCTGGTGCAAGGACATGGATTGCAGAGTCTCTGGTAAAAAAAAAAAAAAAAGGTCCTCACGATCGAACGAGCTTGCAGAAACTAAAAAAATCTCTGAGAAAACGTCAGACTGAAAATAACTAAGGGACATTCCAATGAAAGAAAAGAGACAGGAGAACATTGAGGTGAGTGACTATTCAGATGAGGAAGTCACACTGAACGTACTGTTTGCTGCTAGGACGCCGCATGGGTACTATGTCTCAACCTTGCTAGAGGGGCATCCGGTGCGTATAGAGATTGACACAGGGGCAGCTGTATCCCGTGTCAAGTCTACAAAAAAAGACACTAAAACACCTCCCACTTCAGACAGCACACTTTGTGTTAAAGACTTATACAGGTGAATCTGTTGCTGTGAGAGGCATCACTGAGGTGAAAGGAGACAATCCATCCCTACTGGGATGTTCATGGCTAGAGAAAATCACACTGGACTGGCCATCAGTGCGTACAACGACATATGGAGACGCAGGCCTCTTAAAGAAACAAGGAAAATTATTTAATGGAAAGTTGGGTAGCATGAAATACATTACAGTGCAGCTTAGCATTATTTTACCAGGCAAGTCAGTTAAGAACAAATTCTTATTTTCAATGACGGCCTAGGAACAGTGGGTTAACTGCCTGTTCAGGGGCAGAACAACAGGTTTGTACAATGTCAGCTTTCGGTTACTAGTCCAACGCTCTAACCACGAGGCTACCCTGCCGCCCCGAGTAAGACAAACAGCAAACCAAAGTTTCTGAAAGTACGACGCGCACCTTATGTTATCAGACAAACTCAAGGCTGGCTTGGACGCTTTAGTTAAGAACAAAGTACTGGAGCCGTTCAGCGCGAGTGAATGGGTAATACCATCATACCAGTCCTTAACAAGGATGGTGGAATCAGGGCTCTCCAACCCTGTTCCTGGAGAGCTACCCTCATGTAGGATTTCGCTTCAACCCCAGTTGTAATTTACATGATTCAGCTTATCAACCAGCTAATTATTAGTATTTGGTAAATTAGGGTTGGATTGTCATTATGTAGACTGAAGGATAGTTATAGATCTACAGCTGGACATTTTTGATGCATTTAGCAATGCGTAGAAAACATTTTCATTCCATCAAGTGATCCGTTTTGATTGGATTTTTGTCTCCCTCTTATTTGTACAATTTAATTGATGAATATGGTTGTTCTAAGGGCAATTGGTTGCGGCGGGTCCCCAATTAAACAATCCCATCCCCTGTACCACTGCGTACACCCCGTGTCTCACGTCTGGTCGAATTAACTATCAAGGAATAAATGATGAAATCAAACAACTGCATATCGAGCCGGGGGAAATCATTGCCACTTGCGCTCAGCAGTAAGTGCAGAAATGGCATGGCGCAGTAATCCAATACTATTAGCTTAATAGCGTATGGCAGGCATAAAGGAGGACAACATTGGCATGCGTGTCATGAGATCCTGTGTGGTAAATGATTGAAATGAATAACATATTGCGACGCCCCCTCCCCTCCACCCACTCTCCTCACCACATTAAAGATGGGTTATTCAGAACAGTGATGTATATCACAGAACGAAGGGCCTTGAGCATTTAGACAGAGGCTGCTTCTGAAATGGAACCCTATTCCCTATAGAGTGCACTACATTCTACCAGGGCTGAAAGGGCTTTATAGGGAATAGGGTGCCATTTGGGACGCAGAGCCTAGGGGTGAATGACGTACTGTAGGCCTACAAAAGCCTAAAGATAAAAAAAACCCGGCTGTCGCTGTAATTTCCTGCCAAACATATGACACACTTGATCTAATGTCTTAATCGGAATGCATCTGCATATACAATTTGTGGTAACTGATTAATCGTTTAACATTTGATTTCTTAAGGTCTGCATTCTCTGACTAAATTATACACATCCCACAATGCGTTGTGAGTTGTAAACACGGACGTTTGAGGGTGTAGCACTAAATAATATTTAACAATCTACATTTGATAAACCTGACTATCTGACTCCATTTGATATTATAGTAAAACCATGTGCAATCAAGAATTATGCCTTTAGTTGACTAATATCAAGAAATGATCATGAGAAGCGAATTTTAAATACAAGCAATAATAACTGTAACATTAATGAATTCACATACAAGGTGTTAAGTTACAAGGCATTATTCTAGGCAGATCTTAAGGTTAATATACAAGAAAAAGTCTGAACTAATCAGACCTACTCAGGCCATGGGCCTGGGTCGCACGCAAAGTAAACATTTCAATACAACCTGGGTCGCACACAAAGTCAACTTTATTTCATGGGCAGGATACAGGAGAAGACAGAGAACAACAAACCGTTCCATTAATTCCAGATCTGACTTTTTTTGGTATTCAAAATCAATTGTTGACCAATCCACAGACCAAAGGTAGTAAAACTAAGATATCCAATCATTTCAAACCAGCCAACATCCTCTAGGAAGGGGGTCACAGAGTTCACTCTGAACAACTACAAGTAACCACAGAGGTCATACATTCATATAGATGGCATCAGAGTCCTCCTTAGGGGACAAGTTTGATATATAATAATACTATAGTATCTATGTCTAGTTTGTCCCCTCAGAGGCAGGGAAAGACTGACTGGTCCTTGGTCATTGTCTGCCGTGTTTTGTTGAACCATTTGCCATGCAGACGAAGGTGACAGAGAGCACATAGATTAGGCCCGAACCTACAAATCCCCCTTGGACAGAAGCTGTACATAACTTTGCATGAACAGCCTGTCTCCAATACGGGAAGAAACGGCCTACACCACATGAGAGTTTGTTCTTGAGTCTTCAGTCCAGTTTATGCAAGCTAAATCTGGCGAGTGTAGAGAGTATAGGGATATTGTTATCCACGTCGGCACCAACGGTGTTAGGATCAAACAGTCAGAGGTCACCTAGCGCAACATAGCTTCAGGGTGTAAATCAGCTAGAAAGATGTGTCGGCATCGAGTAATTGTCTCTGGCCCCCTCCCAGTTAGGGGGAGTGATGAGCTCTACAGCAGTCTCACAACTCAATTGCTGGTTGAAAACTGTTTTCTGCCGCTCCCAAAAGATAGAATTTGTAGATAATTGGCCCTCTTTCTGGGACTCACCCACAAACAGGACCAAGCCTGGCCTGTTGAGGAGTGACGGACTCCATCCTAGCTGGAGGGGTGCTCTCATCTTATCTATGAACATAGACAGGGCTCTAACTCCCCTAGCTCCACAATGAGATAGGGTGCAGGCCAGGCAGCAGGCTGTTAGCCAGCCTGCCAGCTTAGTGGAGTCTGCCACTAGCACAGTCAGTGTAGTCAGCTCAGCTATCCCCATTGAGACATGTCTGTGCCTCGACCTAGGTTGGGAAATATTAAACATGGCGGTGTTCGCCTTAGCAATCTCACTAGAATAAAGACCTCCTCCATTCCTGCCATTATTAAACAAGATTGTGATACCTCACATCTCAAAATAGGGCTACTTAATGTTAGATCCCTCACTTCCAAGGTAGTTATAGTCAATGAACTAATCACTGATCATAATCTTGACTGAAACATGGCTTAAGCCTGATGAGTTTACTGTGTTAAATGAGGCCTCACCTCCTGGTTACACTAGTGACCATATCCCCCGCGCAGCCCACAAAGGCGGAGGTGTTGCTAACATTTACAAAAAAAAACAGACGTTTTCGACTTTTGAGCTTCTAGTCATGAAACCTATGCAGCCTACTCAATCGCTTTTTATAGCTACTGTTTACAGTCCTCCTGGGCCATAGACAGCATTCCTCACTGAGTTCCCCGAATTCCTATCGGACCTTGTAGTCATGGCAGTTAATATTCTAATTTTTGGTGACTTTAATATTCACATGGAAAAGTCCACAGACCCACTCCAAAAGGCTTTCAGGGCCATCATCGACTCAGTGGGTTTTGTCCAACATGTCTCCAAACCTACTCATTGCCACAGTCATATTCTGGACCTAGTTTTGTCCCGTGGAATAAATGTTGTGGATCTTAATGTTTTTCCTCATAATCCTGAACTATCGGACCACCATTTTATTACGTTTGCAATTGCAACAAATAATCTGCTCAGACCCCAACCAAGAATCATCAAAAGTCATCCTATAAATTCTCGGACAACCCAAAGATTCCTAGATGCCCTTCCAGACTCCCTCCGCCTACCCAAGGATGTCAGAGTACAAACATCCGTCAACCACCTAACTGAGGAACTCAATTTAAACTTGCGCAAAACCCTAGATGCAGTCGCACCTCTAAAAACAAAAAACATTTGCCATGAGAAACTAGCTCCCAGGTATACAGAAAATACCCGAGCTCTGAAGCAAGCTTCTAGGAAATTGGAAGGGAAATGGCGTTACACCAAACTGGAAGTCTTCCGACTAGCTTGGAAAGACAGTACCGTGCAGTATCGAAGAGCCCTCACTGCTGCTCGATCATCCTATTTTTCCAATTTAATTGAGGAAAATAAGAACAATCCAAAATTTATTTTTGATACTGTCGCAAAGCTAACTAAAAATCAGCATTCCAAAAGAGAGGATGGCTTTCACTTCAGCAGTGATAAATTCATTAACTTCTTTGAGGAAAAGATCATGATCATTAGAAAGCAAATTACGGACTCTTCTTTAAATCTGTGTATTCCTCCAAAGCTCAGTTGTCCTGAGTCTGCACAACTTTGCCAGGACCTAGGATCAAGGGAGACACTCAAGTTTTTTTGTACTTTAATATCTCTTGACACATTGATGAAAATAATCATGGCCTCTAAACCTTCAAGCTGCATACTGGACCCTATTCCAACTAAACTACTGAAAGAGCTGCTTCCTGTGCTTGGCCCTCCTATGTTGAACATAATAAACGGCTCTCTATCCACCGGATGTGTACCAAACTCACTAAAAGTGGCAGTAATAAAGCCTCTCTTGAAAAAGCCAAACCTTGACC
>QNTS01002177.1:363891-378984 GCA_003317085.1 Hucho hucho | reverse complement strand
GGTGCATATACGTTTATACCAGTGAGTATCCATGCGTACTTGTTTGTGCATGTACGTGCACGTGTATGTGCTTGTTTGCATCTATGCGTATGCACGTGCACATCGGACGTGTGTGAGTGTGCCCTCTCCCTCATCCTATCCAACTACTCCAGTCAAGGGCTGCCTTATCTCTCAGAGCAGAAGTGTCCGTCAGACGGGTGTCTGCGTCCCAACTGGTACCTTTTTTTGCCCCGGGCTCATAGGGCTCTGGTCAAAAGTAGTCCACTATATAGGGAATAGGATGCCAATTGGGACGTATCCCCAGTGTGATTTAAGCAACAACCCCACCAGATCCAACCCCTCAGAGGCCGAACAGAGCAGAGACATGACAAATCCATACGTCAGTCTGATTAGGACATTCCGTCTGCTAACCGACCGTTGGCTATACTTTCTTAATTAGCATGATTACAATTCATTACCAAAGGAGACGTGGGATTCACTTCGCAGCTCAAAGTTTTGACACTTTCCAATTGAACAGATGGAGGCCTCACTTAAGTTCTCTGACTCCCTGAAGACGGATAGACTGCTTCTCAAATGGCATCCTATTCCCTACAAAGTGCACTACGTTAGTCAAGAGCCCTATGGTCAATAGGATTAGGGTGGCATTTAGGATGTAGACATAGTGGTATGGCAGTGTTGGATTAGATTAGTGAAATGTTGGAATTGTCTTAGCGTGTTGTGCAGTGTTTTCCAAACTCGGCCCTCGGGACCCCAAGGGGGGGTGCATGTGTTGGTTGTTGCACTACACAGCTGATTCAGATAACCAACTAATCATCAAGCTTTTATCATTTGAATCAGCTGTGTAGTGTTAGGGGCAAAAAACGAAACGTGCAACCCCCTTGGGGTCTGGTGTTGTGACACTGTACATGGAGATATTGTACTGTATCTGTAGGCCTCCTGTAGACCTGGCTGTATGCTCAACTAGCTGTTGTTTCCCACAAGTAACATTGTCTTTGTGTGGTATTACCCTCGTGTGTGTGTCTGTGTGTGTGTGTGTGTGTGTGTGTATGTATGTATGTGTGTGTATGTGTGTGTATGTGTGTGTATGTGTGTCTGTGTGTGTATGTGTGTCTGTGTGTGTGTGTGTGTGTGTGTGTGTATGTGTGTGTGTGTGTGTTTTTTCCTCCTCATTTTCTATTAGCTGTTAAGTCCAGAAAAGGAGGTATGCAAGAGGAGGAAACGCTTGGCTTGAGGAAGCTAATCCAAAGCATGGGGGAGGAGATAGGAAGAGCGAATTAGGAGAATGGAGAAAGAGGGAAGTAGACGAGGTAGAGAAGGAGTGCGTCCCAAATGGCACCCTATTTCCCTAATAAAAAGCTAATTTAGACCTGGGCCCAATAGAGCTCTGGTCAAAAGTAGTGCACTATATAGGGTGCAATTTGGGATGCATGCAGAGAGGTGGAGGAGAAGTACAGAGGAATAAGACTGTCCTCATCTACATTCCACAGAGAGACCTATCAGGCTATCCATGGGTGACCACGACCCACCGAGCACGGTGCCTTCAAATCTCACGTAGCACGCCGCTGCCTGCCTGCCTGCCAGCTCCAGTCATCCGTGACCACCACTTTAATTGACCAACACTCGAGATGCAACACCGTGGAGGGAGAGGCGTGGAGGCACGGGGGCACTCTCCTTCATCAGGCCTGACATTAAGAAGGTTTCGTATTGCACCAGGGTCTCAAATGTAATTACTTTCCCTCTCCCTCTCTCTTGTTTTTTCTCTCTCTCTTTCTCTCACCCAGTCTCTCTCTTTCCTCCCTCCTTTCTCCTTCCTTACTCCCTCTCTCTTGTTTTTTCTCTCTCTCTTTCTCTCACCCAGTCTCTCTCTTTCCTCCCTCCTTTCTCCATCCCTTATTTCTCTCTTTTACAAAGTCTCTCATCCTCTTTCTCCCTCTCTAACCAGCCCTTGTCACTCAACCGGAAACTTCAACATTTTCTTCCTCCGTGGTCCATGGTTACTTAAGGCCTGACATCTGTGGAACAGGCACTGATTATGAAAAATTAGCTTCCTTTGCGAGCCGCTACGGTGAGCGACACCAGAGCCCGCACACAGCACACATACATCCAAATGCTTTGGAGCTGCTCCAGCGGTTCGGTTTGGAAACTGCCTTTCAGCTAGCTCCGCCATGAATCCTAGAAACCATCCCAGATCAAAATGCACCATCGACCTGGAGGTTATATTTGTAGTGGTGGAAGACAAAAGTATTGTAGTGGATGGAGGTGGCTAATAAATGGAAAGCAAAGCAGCGGTAGTGCAGACCTCGGGAGTTTCCCTCGACAGTTTCTTTGTAATGCAAGTCAGTGCATTCCTCTGGGCTTTTGCATCCAAAGAGCTCTGCTTTGAATCAGCAGAAGGACGTGTGTATTATAAATGAATGGGCAAGGGGAGAGCGTGTTGAATGACTGTCAGCGGCACCTTTTGTGTATGTTATCATGATGTACTGTACGGCAATCACATCGCTCAGTCTTCCAATCTTGACTCATTCAAAGCGAACGCATAAACCACTCAACTTGTCATATCCTGCGTACTGTAAATGTACTCTATACATCTTCAGTCTACTCTAGAGTGAGCAGCATGATATAATCATATTAAATGGTCTTACCTTCTACTTACAGTAGCATTAGCAATAACAGTTGAAGTCGGAAGTTTACATATGCCTAGGTTGGAGTAATTTAAAACTCGTTTTTCAACCACTCCACAAAATGTATTGTTAACAAACTATAATTTTGGCAAGTCGGTTAGGACATCTACTTTGTGCATGACACAAGTCATTTTTACAACAATTGTTTACAGATTATTACACTTATAATTCACTGTATCACAATTCCAGTGGGTCAGAAGTTTACATGCACTAAGTTGACTGTGCCTTTAAACAGCTTGGAAAATTCCAGAAAATGATGTCATGGCTTTAGAAGCTTCTGATAGGGCTAATTGACATCATTTGAGTCAATTGGAGGTGTACCTGTGGATGTATTTCAAGGCATACCTTCAAACCCAGTGCCTCTTTGCTTGACATCATGGGAAAGTCAAAAGAAATCAGCCAAGACCTCCGGAAAAAAATGGTAGACCTCCACAAGTCTGGTTCATCCTTGTGAGCAATTTCCAAACGCCTGAAGGTACCACGTTCATCTGTACAAACAATAGTACGCAAGTATAAACACCATGGGACCACGCAGCCGTCATACTACTCAGGAAGGAGACGCATTCTGGCTCCTAGAGATGAACGTACTTTGGAAAAAGGGGGAGGCTTGCAAGCCGAAGAACACCATCCCAACCGTGAAGCACAGGGGTGGCAGCATCATGTTGTGGGGGATGCTTTGCTGCAGGAGGGTCTGGTGCACTTCTTAAACTAGATGGCATCACGAGGAAGGACAATTATGTGAATATATTGAAGCAACATCTCAAGACGTCAGTCAGGAAGTTAAAGCGTGGTTGCAAATGTTAAGTGAATATTCATTTAGACTTGCTTAGGTTTCACTTTTGGCAGTGTCCCCCCAATCATCATCCACACTGGTATTCCAACTACGTACTTACTTTGCACATCACAACATACTCCCATACCAGCAGCCCTCTAAGTGAAATGCCATTATCCTTCCAAGCTGAAGCCGCCCAGTCACCCAGCTGTCAACCTTGACAATGCAATTTCACACATCTGTCATTCAGCAGCAACACACTGATCTCCCAGTGCTCTCCAGCACTTCTCAATGACTGGATTGGCATCCCCAGTCTCCCTCTCAACACAACACACGTCACGCTCTCTACCAAATAGGATTCCCCAAGCCTTCCAACAATGCTTCATCCTTCCAGAGCTCCTGGCATCGTTGTTGTCAATTCCCTATTGGAGGCAAAACGGCCGCTATTAGCTGAGCCAAAGGGGCGTTCGACGTAAATGATAACAAAGGCTTAATCGGCCCGTAGTGTAGGTTGATGAGCTCCCTGCTGTCTGAGTGCCTAACGCACACAAAACCAAACCCATAAAAATAGCAGTGTGGCATTCAATATATGCGTCTCAAATGGCACCCTATTTCTGGTCAAAAGTAGTGCACTATGTAGAGAATATGAGGCCATTTGGCCAACCTCAAAATGGGGAACACTCACAGGGGCTGCTGTACATGGGCAGGTAGCCTAGTGGTTAGAGCGTTGGACTTGTAACCAGAACGAGGTCAAATCCCCGAGTTAACAAGGTAAAAATCTGTTGTTCTACCCCTGAACAAGGCAGTTAACCCACTGTTCCTAGGCTGTTGTTGAAAATAAGAATTTGTTCTTAACTTACTTGCCTAGTAAAATAAAAAATTGAAAGTGGGTTGGAGACTAGCAGAAATGTTATTATCAGTGTCAGCCCTTGTTGGTCAAAATAGTATTGTTTTTTCCCCCCTCAAATACTGCTCAATATGTGTAGTCTGGCCCAATGGAACAGGTGGAATAGTCCCAAAGTTATCTACATTTTTTTTGACAAGATGGAGTATGGATAATGAATAAGGTAAATACTATATGTCAATCTTTTTAAAACGCTTTTGGGCTGTTGTTAAAATTTGTTTCCCCACACCTGTGTTGAATCATCATATTAGCCTGGAAACAAAAACAACAGCGGGTCCACCTTTTCTCACATTGCTGCTGAATAAGTAATGCCTTCTGATCTTTTTCCAGTTTTAAGTTATTCAATAACGCAAGCTCACATTTATGAATAATTTGCAATGTTTTGGAAACAGCCAGCTGTGGTGCTTGTAGCCATGCGTTTGCCTTGTTTCCCCGACACCCCGCTGCGCGTCGACAACACTCTCCCCCCCCCCCCATAGACTTAGCAGAAAACTTTAAAGTACTTAGTTCACTAGACAGTATACTGAGAACGTTCAATCCCAAAATAAACTGGCATGATTCTCACCATGTCTGTATTTGTATGTACAAATTTAGGAATTCATCAATGGATTTAATTAATATAAAGCTTTTCCAGGTGCTCAAATAACTTTACATTGTATGAAGGAAAATGTACTTCATCAACCTGCTAAACTCTGATCTTACAGCTGGCAATGTCATAAGAATCTCATATTCATAGAGTATGCAATGTACGTCAAGCCACCAAAAGTACAAACACTTAGAAATCATGGAAAGACGGTAATTGTGCATTTCCTTCTCCATCCTTGTATGCATCCTCCACACGCACCATTGATCTAGCTCATCGTTTACACGTTGACCAATAGGAAAAGTGAATAAGAAAGTACGTTTGAAGTTTCCTCACCTGTGCCTTATTTTAAAAAACGAACTCCCTAACTTGAAAGGCCCCGATTGCTAGTGTCATTTTAAGATGTCAGGCTTGAAAATCCATTCATCCATTTCAGTGACTCAATTTGCACATGTTTAGAGTGCTACCATTAGTTAAAATATTTGAAAAATAAACAAACAAAAAAAACATTTTGGAACAGTAATTGGTGACCTTTTATTCTCAGGCTCTGTATTTTTCACCTTTATCAGAATCTTTCTGATATTGCCTGTCTAACAGTACTAATGATCTGTAGGACTTATAGCTTTGAAACAGAAAAGTACTTCATGATGGTAGAATACACTATTATGCATTGGTTACAAAAGTACCCCCGGAGGGCTTCAGAGTTTGAGGTTTTTAACATGAATCCACTATCAACAAGAAGGACCAAACTGTGTGATGAAAACTGCCGTATGATTGCACAGAGCAGTGGGCCTGGAAATTGAAGATCTGGCCAGCGGAAGTTGGGTGTTGTGGATTTGTGACTTCAGGAGCTGCTGAAAGCTAGTGGCTCTGGCTGAAGACTCCAGATGGGTCTCAATGTTGTCAAGAAGGAGGCTGGGGGAGTTTAAAAGTGGAGTGGTTCTGGAATCGACTGTTGACTCTTCTGGAGTTGTGGCTTAATCAACGAAATGTTGATGGTGGAAGGTGCCCTCTTGAAACCCCAATGAAATGGGTGTTTTCATGGGTGTTGCTTCTGCTGAGAACTCAGATTTTCCTGGTTTTCTATTCTATTCTATTCTATGTATTTCTATGTTTTCTATGATATTTCTCTCCTGCGGCGAGTTCAACAAGGCGTCTGTTTGCGCAGAATGTCACTTAATTATTTTTTGCTGCATTTCAGACCCGAAACAGATACTAACGTTCACACTACCTTCTCAGACTGTTGGCTAACGTTAGCTAACTGTTGCGGCTAACACAAAACAAAATGGAATATGTCAACTAACTATTTCCCTTGTTGAACTTGTTTGTGGTTATTTGTTTTAGTGTGGAGTAGTGTAAATCAAATCAAATTTTATTGGTCACATACACATGGTCAGCAGATGTTAATGCGAGTGTAACGAAATGCTTGTGCTTCTAGTTCCGACCGTGCAGTAGTATCTAACAAGTAATCTAAGAATTTTACAACAACTGCCTTATACACACAAGTGTAAAGGAATGAATAAGAATATGTACATATAAATATTTGGATGAGCGATGGCCAAACGGCATAGGCAAGATGCAGTAGATGCAGTCTCTCGGTCCCAGCTTTGATGCACCTGGACTGACGTCGCCTTCTGGATGATAGCGGGGTGAACAGGCAGTGGCTCGGGTGGTTGAGTCCTTGATATTCTTTTTGGCCTTCCTGTGACATCGGGGGGTGTAGGTGTCCTGGAGGGAAGGTAGTTTGCCCCCGGTGATGCGTTGTGCAGATCTCACGACCCTCTGGAGAGCCTTACAGTTGTGGGGGGAGCAGTTGCCGTACCAGGCGGTTTGTCTGTGATGTGTACGCCGAGGCACTTAAAACTTTCCACCTTCTTCACTACTGTCCCGTCGATGTGGATAGGGGACGGCTCCCTCTTCTGTTTCCTGAAGTCCACGATCATCTCCTTTGTTTTGTTGACGTTGAGTGTGAGGTTATTTTCCTGACACCACACTCCGAGGGCCCTCACCTCCTCCCTGTAGGCCGTCTCGTCGTTGTTGGTAATCAAGGCTATCACTGTAGTGTCGTTTGCAAACTTGATGATTGAGTTGGAGGCGTGCGTGGCCATGCAGTCATGGGTGAACAGGGAGTACAGGAGAGGGTGCTGTGAACGCACCATTGTGGGGCCCCAGTGTTGAGGATCAGCCTGGTGGAGATGTTGTTTCCTACCCTCATCACCTGGGGGCGGCCTGTCAGAAATTCCAGGACCCAGTTGCACAGGGTGGGGTCGAGACCCAGGGTCTTGAGCTTAATGACAAGTTTGGATGTTTTGGAGGTACTATGGTGTTAAATGCTGAGCTGTAGTCAATGAACAGCATTCTTACATAGGTATTCCACTTGTCCAGATGGGTTAGGGCAGTGTGCAGTGTGCAGTGTGATTGCGATTGCGTCGTCTGTGGACCTGTTGGGGCGGTAAGCAAATTGGAGTGGGTCTAGGGTGTCAGGTAGGGTGGAGGTGATATGATCCTTGACTAGTCTCTCAAAGCAATTCATGATGATGGAAGTGAGTGCTACTGGGCGATTGTCATTTAGCTCAGTTACCTTAGCTTTCTTGGGAACAGGAACAATGGTGGCCCTCTTGAAGCATGTGGGAACAACAGACTGGGATAAGGATTGATTGAATATGTCTGTAAACACACCAGCCAGCTGGTCTGCGCATGCTCTGAGGACACGGCTAGGGATGCAGTCTGGGCCGGCAGCCTTGCGAGGGTTAACACGTTTAAATGTTTTACTCACGTTGGCTGCGGTGAAGGCGAGCCCGCAGGTTTCAGTTTGTGGTAGTTTCCGGGTGGTGCGGAATTGAAAATGTGGTACTGGTATGTGCTAGGAGTATATTACATGGGCCTAGGCTACAGTATACTATGTATAGTAGCTTGTACAGTAGTACTACATAACTATTGCCCTTTTCAGACATGGAATGTGGTGCCTTGAAAGCATGTTTGTCTGTAAGGCATGTTTGTCTGTAAGGCATGTTTGTCTGTATGTAAGGCATGTTTGTCTGTAAGGCATGTTTGTCTGTAAGGCATGTTTGTCTGTATGTAAGGCATGTTTGTCTGTAAGGCATGTTTGTCTGTAAGGCATGTTTGTCTGTATGTAAGGCATGTTTGTCTGTAAGGCATGTTTGTCTGAAATGCCGATACAACTTTATCTGGAGATAGTTTCGACGCGCCACTGAACGGACATTTCATTTGTATGTAAAGGAATGTCGCTTCTGAAGTGGAACTATCATCAAAAGGCTACCAGAACGTTCAATCAATTAATCTCGAGCTGCCTGCCTGCTGCTTGCGCGCAAACCACTCTACACTCTTTCCTAAAGTATGTTACAGTTTGTTAGATAACTACTTTAGAATTCTCTGCATATGACATCAAAGAGATAGCTAGCTAGCTACTACCCTTATCTCCAAGGAGATTCCCTCCATCTCAATCATGACAATGCAGGTAATCCCAGGTTGACGTTTAATGCCTAGCCTAGCTGACATGATTCACTTTGGTTTGGTATCAGACAGATTAGGGAATCCCATGTTGTCTTCACAAATGATGACAGGCAAAATGACCTTTCTATTAAAGCTACCTAGCTAGCTACTTCTTGCAACCATCAACTAACTATTAGCTAGTAATAATAATAATTAATTAATAATTAATTAATAATAATCCATCATTTTTATCACCGAGGGCTGGACAGCTAAGCCCTTTTGGATGCTAGCCTATTGCTGTCATATAGCCTAGCCTACATGCAAGAACCAAATCCCAATTAATTCTAGCTGTTACCCATTTTTTTCTACCTCAGTTTAATGCACTTTATCCATGTTATATGCCTTATAAACCACTAATGCATTTATTTATTTACTCCCCAGGTGGTCCCAGAAAGAAGAGCAAGCTCCAGATGGCTGTGTGGGAGGTGTCGTCCATGGTCACAAGGCACTTGGAGTCCGAGAGGCACTTCTTCGAGGAGGAGTTGAGGTGGGACGCTGACTAAAAGCATGGTAGAGAAACCTAACAACCGACTTACAGAATTCAGAGGGAGAGGCTAATGCAGATGGGCACCATACAGACAAACATGGTGCTAGAGTTATGGAACATGTTGAAAATTCTTTCAACAACCAGCACAACTTCAACCACCTTCTATGTAAAGGGGGTATTTACAGTTGAAGTTGGAAGTTTACATGCACCTTAGCCAAATACATTTAAACTCAGTTTTTCACAATTACTGACATTTAATCCTAGTAAAAATTCCCTGTCTTAGGTCAGTTAGGATCACCACTTTATTTTAAGAATGTGAAATGTCAGAATGATAGCCTATTGCTGTCATATAGCAGCAATAACTTCTTACCCACATTCCCAGTGGGTCAGAAGTTTACATACACTCAATTAGTATTTGGAAGCATTGCATTTACATTTTTTAACTTGGGTCAAACGTTTCGGGTAGCCTTCCACAAGCTTCCCACAATAACTTGGGTGAATTTTGGCCCATTCCTTCTTACAGAGCTGGTGTAACTGAGTCAGGTTTGTAGGCCTCCTTGCTCGGAAACACTTTTTCAGTTCTGCCCACACATTTTCTACAGGATTGAGGTCAGGGCTTTGTGATGGCCACTCCAATACCTTGACTTCATTGTCCTTAAGCCATTTTGCCACAACTTTGGAAGTATGCTTGGGGTCATTGTCCATTTGGAAGACCCATTTGTGACCAATCTTTAACTTTCTGACTGATGTCTTGAGATGTTGCTTCAATATATCCACATAATTGTCCTTCCTCATGATACCATCTATTTTGTGAAGTTCACCAGTCCCTCCTGCAGCAAAGCACCCCCACAACATGATGCTGCCACCCCTGTGCTTCACATTTGGGATGGTGTTCTTAGGCTTGCAAGCCTCCCCCTTTTTCCTCCAAACATAACAATGTTCATTATGGCCAAACAATTCTATTTTTGTTTCATCAGACCAGAGGACATTTCTCCCAAGAAGTATGCTATTTTCCCAATGTGCAGTTGCAAACCATAGTCTGGATTTTTTATGGCGGTTTTGGAGCAGTGGCTTCTTCCTTGCTGAGCGGTATAGGACTCATTTTACTGTGGATATAGATACATTTGTACCTGTTTCCTCCAGCATCTTCACAAGGTCCTTTACTGTTGTTCTGGGATTGATTTGCACTTTTTGCACCAAAGTACGTTCATCTCTAGGAGACAGAACGCGTCGCAGTCATAGTTATGTAAATCATCTTCCTCCTCTGATTCATCTTGTAGGTAGGAAGTTGTTTTCGCTTTGTATTAAGATATCTCTTTTGTGCCTTCACTGCACATTTATAGAACGCTTGAAGGTGATGCGCTCTGGATAGAAAACATTACTGAAGTTGGAAAAACAAAGGCAAAAAAATGCACGGAAATGCAATGCGGAGTGCCTGGATACAGCCCCTAGCCGTGGTGTATTGGCCATACACCACAAACCCCTGAGGTGCCTTATTGCTATTATAAACTGGTTACAAATGTAATTAGAGCAGTAAAAATACATGTTTTGTCATATCCGTGGTATACGGTCTGATATACCATGGCTGTCAGCCAATCAGCATTCAGGGCTCGAACCACCCAGTTTATAATAAGGGTTTCAGGGTATTTGCTACATTGAACACCATAGGTACATTCTACGGTTTAAGATTAGAGGTTATGGTTCTACGGCCAATGTTCACTGCTATCGGTATGGCTAAGAGCCAGGGCCATTAAGCTTAACAGTGGCCATGGGGAGAACCGAACTAGGAGCCATGTAACTAGAAGCCATCTTATTTTCTGGTTGCATCTAAGTCCCTGCCACACAACGCGAAAAGCCAGAAGCCAATGCCACCAGCTAGACCCTCTGATTGACGCTTCAAACCAGCTCCCCTAGTTTATGTCATGAGCGTGTCAAGCTGGAGGAATCTAGACCCTCTGATTGACGTTTCAAACCAGCTCCCCTAGTTTATGTCAGGAGCGTGTCAAGCTGGAGGAATCTAGACCCTCTGATTGACGTTTCAAACCAGCTCCCCTAGTTTATGTCATGAGCGTGTCAAGCTGGAGGAATCTAGACCCGAAGGAATGCCGGAGTATGGTGCAAAGGGAGATCGGGGAGGCTGAGGAAGAAAAACCAGCAAGTCACAGCTTTTGAAAAGAAGAAACAGGGCAGCTGTACACATTAGGTGCACGTAAGGAAGAGAACGCTCTCTCTCTCTCTCTCTCTCTCTCTCTCTCTCTCTCTCTCTCTCTCTCTCTCTCTCTCTCTCTCTCTCTCTGTCTCTCTCGATAATGTAGCCTACAGACCATCAGAGAAACATAAGGACCCAAAGGCAGCTTCTATCTCAGGGATATTCAGAGTTTGCATTACGAGTACGAATGAAAAATAACACTGATGTTTGTGGCGCGTCACGAGACTGTCATTACTATCCTGATAGTAGCGAGAGAGTTATGGTTTACTCAAGGCAGCGCCCTGTGAGCATTACACCTAATGAAATATCAAGACACTGAACAAGACAGGGATCACATTGTTTGAGGGGAGGGATTTTAGCCGATTGTTTCAGGTGACAACAGGATGGAGCATTTTTTAGAACGCGTGTGAACAAGTCGTAGGGAGTTCTGCTACAAGTCCAACCCCAACAGCGGTCTGTATTGGTTTGTGTTTTGTGTGGATCCCAGGAGGAGTAGCTGTTGCTACTCCTCCTTAGCAGATTCTCTTAGCAGCCATTTAGCGCCAGACAACTTACCATGCATTAGCTATAAAACAGACTGGCCTCAATTTTTGCCCTGAAATGACCTTTTATTCATGCTTTTTAATTATTTTTTTTTTATGTAAGTGCTGTTTTGGTTCTGACTAAGAATATTCCTTACATTTAGTGGCTATTAACCATATCCGATTGCTAAGTGCAAGAACCGACGAGCAGAGATAGAGCAGAGAGGGGGAGTCAGATGAATAGTGAGGTAGAAGGAAAGGAGATGGAGGGAAAGTTAATTGCTATTAGAGGAACGTTTAAAAGCCTTCTCCTTCAAAAAGCCAATCAGCATCATTCAGTGATTTAATGGGAGGAAGGTAGAATGCGAGTAGTTATATGTTCATGAGCAGTTATTAACACCTATGTTGTGTATTGTCCATGTAGTGCCTTAACCATATGACATTATACATGTGCTTATAATGCATTATGAAGAGGATATTCCTAGGAAGTGAACCGTTTGAGCTAGCTATGCTCTTCAACACCATGGCTGTGTCCCAAATGGCTCCGTATTTAGTGCACTACTTTTGACCAGGGCCCATGTAGATCATTACATAGGGAAAGGGGTGCCATTTGGGTCGTAACCCATGCTTCTTCAGTACATGAGCGTTAAAACCACTGACACAGGTCATAACACAGCCATCCAACGAGAACATGGCTGGGAACAGACAGAGACACCAGGGCCAAGTGATAGGACAGATGCTGTACTGGTCTTGTTTAACAGAGTAGGAGGGAGCCACCCGCCAAAGCCCAGGAGGACCTGAGTGAAAGCATGCCGACAGGCTGCTAGGCCCTGCGGCACAGTGGAGAACCGCGGTAAATCCCCTCTGACAGCTAGGGAGAGGAAAAGAGGGGGAAGGAGTGAGAGACGGAGAGAGACACGACATAGAAAAAGAGAGAGAGAGAGAGAGAGACAGGGAGAGAGAGAGTGAACAATGAGGCAGAGGCGCAGGGGAGGGAAAGAAGGAGTTGGCGAGAGACCGAGACAGAGAGACGAGCAGAATGAGACGGACAAAAAGACAGAGAAAAGCTTTCGACATCTGAATTTGAATTCCAAGAGCAATCTGTACCCTGTAATGTCCTCATCTCCAGTGTGATCCATGGATTTCAACAGAACCAGACTCCATTCATTCAATCCATCTCAGAGTATGTCCGTGAACGTCAGCACATCCACCGAGCGAAAACCCAATATGACAACCTAATCAAATCCTCCCCTCCTCTGCACAGCGCTTCTCTGACAGTCTGTCTTTTATGATTTGCCAAATACGCCTCGACTTGAAAGACGCCTGTCCTTCTACGTGGAGGCCTTTTGTCATATTGTAAATGGTATGTTTCTTTTGTGATCTTTTTATGTCTGGAGCCAGACAATTAATGGGCTATAAACAAGCGACTCATTGACTCATTGAGTTTGTGGACGAAAGTCATTAACAGTGCATCATACATGTGCGTTACAAAAATGCATAGTGACACAGAGCTTAGGGGAATAAATGACTGCCCTGAAGCAGTGGTGTGTGTGTGTGTGTGCTTGAATGTGTGTGAGTGCGTGTGTGAGTCTTCACTAGGCGTGTAGTGTGTCTTTGTGTGTACTGCCACAGCGTACAAGTGTTGGAAAAGTCTACACGTCTGAAACCCCCCCGCGTCTCCGAGGTTCACATCGAGAGAGCTTAATGGTGCGCCGGGTAAGAATAAATTAAATCAAAGCCCTAATTAATTAACATTTCTTACCGAGCCAAATGGATTAATTACTCGAATATTCATAATTTTTGTACAAAACATCATTCTACATCGAATTAGATTCTCTACATTAATGCCTCGCAGTTATACAGATAAGCTCACAGGGTGTGCGGTAGAGGAGCACAAAGTCACAGCTAACCCACCAATGACAAGTGTCACAGAGTCCTAACGCACCAATGGCAAACATCCCTCGGAGCCCGTTTTCAATGGGTGACTGATCTCATGATAGAATACCAGCCGAGTGCCACAGTGGAGCCATTGGAATAGCTGCTGCAGCCATGATAAACGACAGAGTCGGAGAAAGAGACGGGTAGAGGGGGGAGAGCGAGGAAGAGAGGGACATAGACACACAGAGAGAGAGGAAGAGACAGACCGAGAGAGGGAGAGACACATAGAGAGAGAGAGAGAGGGAGATGATAAAGAAAGAGAGAGAAGAGACTCCTCCAGTCCTGTAGCCACCCTTTGGGCAGTCCTGACGACTTCTAATTGTTGGTGGCGCTGACCTGTGAAGGAAGGAGAAAATGGAAGGAGAAAATGGAAGGAGAAAATGGAAGGAGAAAATGGGGCCGTTTAGGAGGAGAAACAGCCAACCTGCTATTCCTTGTCCATTGTCTGTAGCTTTAATTGAGAACATCTATTAATCATGACACTTTGCCGATAAAAGTAATTCCCCCATTCTCTCACCGACCCTCATCTGTTATGTACAGTAGGCTTAGTCTCTGAGATGGGATTATTTGGGACACCTGGTTGCCCACTCACTCTGAGATGACCGCACACACTGAACACACACACACACACACACTGAACACACAGACACACTGAACACACACTGGCACACACCATTACACTTTTTCTTTTGCAATTTCACTCATTCACACTAATACACTTTTTTATTTTCTTCTTCTTTTTGGTTGCAGACACACACACAGACACACACACAGAGAGACACACACAGACGCACACACACACACACTTAGACACAGACACAGACATACACACACCCCAACACATCCAAGCTCAGTCAGGGTGAACTGACACAGGGACGACATGTACAGAGCAGGGAATGGAATTTGGAATGTGCATTAACAGGAATCGTCCCGGCATCATCGTCAGTAAAATGCAACAGTTTGACACGAGTCCCCTGTCGAGGGCGGAAAGAAGGGAGGAATTTATTATCAGGGAAGGGATCTACTCATGATGGCCAGCCTGACAAAGTTTTCCCCTGCTCCAATCAATCAGCCATGTCCTCCATGAGAGGGCACCGTGCAGAGACCCTCAGAGGCTTACCGTACAGATTACTCACAGGCTCTCCTCTCTTCCACTCTCTGCTCTCCTCCTCCTCTCCTCTTCCTCTTCTCTCCTCTTACTCTCCTCTCCTCCACTCTCTTCCACTCTCTGCTCTCCTCCTCCTCTCCTCTTCCTCTCCTCTTCCTCTTCTCTCCTCTTCCTCTCCTCTTACTCTCCTCTTCCTCTTCCTCTTCTCTCCTCTTACTCTCCTCTTCTCCACTCTCTTCCACTCTCTGCTCTCCTCTACCTCTCCTCTTCCTCTCCTCTTCCTCTCTTCCACTCTCTCCTCTCCTTCACTCTCCTCTTCCTCTCTTCCACTCTCTGCTCTCCTCTTCCTCTCCTCTCTTCTTCTTTCCTCCTCCTCT
>QNTS01002177.1:309856-320819 GCA_003317085.1 Hucho hucho | reverse complement strand
AGCTAGCCAAGAGGCAAGCTAATGTCCAGACGGCTAACCCATACTAATACCTGTCTCCAAGCAACTCTCCTAGGGCTGGACATTAGCTTGCCTCTTGGCTAGCTACTATAGCCAGCCCTAGGAGAGTTGCTTGGAGACAGGTATTAGTATGGGTTAGCCGTCTGGACATTAGCTTGCCTCTTGGCTAGCTGCTATAGCCAGCCCTAGGAGAGTTGCTTGGAGACAGGTATTAGTATGGGTTAGCCGTCTGGACATTAGCTTGCCTCTTGGCTAGCTACTATAGCCAGCCCTAGGAGAGTTGCTTGGAGACAGGTATTAGTATGGGTTAGCCGTCTGGACATTAGCTTGCCTCTTGGCTAGCTGCTATAGCCAGCCCTAGGAGAGTTGCTTGGAGACAGGTATTAGTATGGGTTAGCCGTCTGGACATTAGCTTGCCTCTGAGCTAGCTGCTATAGCTATTTCTCGGAGAGTGGCTTGCTTGGAGACATGAGGCGTTAGTATGGGTTAGATATCCTGTCAAGAGCCATGGATAATGTCTCTGCACATTGCATGTGTAGCAGCCAGCCCTCTGCCTGATTATATTATTCTAAGTGGTACTTGTGGTGGAGGAAAACCTCAGAAACAAGTTATGGCGGATTGATGCCTCCGTTTCCCTCGCTTCTGCATATTGTATACCACTGTCGCCACATGTAGGCCATTCCCAACCCTCTCCAGGAAATTGCATTTACAATGAGGTTATCAGATAAGTTATTTGTCAGTCTTTCGAGCCTCATGGCAAAAACATTTTTTTTTTTCTGAAGAAGAATACATTACTGGTACATACCAGAGGTAAAATGGAGATACCGCCATGCCTAAAAGAAGGGAGCAAATTTGTACACTAACCAAACCGCATCTGGTTCTTTGATTAGAGATGGAATGAATGAAAGCAGTGATATAGTGCCCATATCAAACCCTTTTTTTCTTCATCGACACATTTAATGACGAGCACTCATTCAACACAATATGAGAAAATACAGGCATCATTTATGTTACTCTTTCTTTGGATGTCAGTCCATTTTCTAGAGACTGAATTGCACAGCGCCTTCAGAAAGTATTCATACCCATTTACTTATTCTACATTCTGTTGTGTTACAGCCTGAATTCAAAAATGGATTACATACATTGTTTTCTACACACAAGACCCTGTAATGTTTATCATTTCTAGACAGCCAATTTTCAAATCTTACCATAGATTTAAGTCAGAACTGTAACTAAGCCACTCAGGAACACTCAGGAACATTCAATGTCGTCTTGGTATGCAACTTCAGTGTATGTTTGGCTTTGTGTTTTAGGTTATTGTCCTGCTGAAAGGTGAATTTGTCTCCCCAGGTTTTCCTCTAGGATTTTGCCTGCGCTTAGCTCTATCCTGTTTCTTTTTATCCCCCGAAAAAGTCAAGTCCTTGCCGATGAAAAGCATACCCATAACATGATACAGCCACCACCATGCTTTAAAATATGAAGATCGATTGCAAACAGGATGCATATGGAATATTTGTATTCATTACAGGCTTCCTTCTTTTCACTCTGTCATTTAGGTTAGTATTGTGAATTAACTACAATGTTAATTCAATGTCTGTTTTTTTATTATTTTTACCCATCTACCAATAGGTGCCCTTCTTTACGAGGCATTGGAAAACCTCCCTGGTCTTTGTGGTTGAATCTGTGTTTGAAATTCACTGCTCGACTGAGGGACCTTACAGATAATTGTATGTGTGGGCTGTAACGCAACAAAATTGGGAAAAAGTCAAGGGGTGTGAATACTTTCTGAAGGCATATAGTAGCTATACTGACTTCATTTCACTGGAGATCTAGCTATATATTCCGCAGTTTCCTGGAGTGATGATAATGGAGCCTCCTTTATTGGCCGGCCCTTGAATACCTGTGCTCCAGGCATCCTTGTGGTCCTCGTGACCTTCATTTTGTTGGTCTTTGTTGATCAGAACTGTGTGAAGGGAGGGCACTCTCGTTACTCGTGTCCATTCCTGCCTTGCATCCATAGCTCATCCTCCTTGCTTTGAAACCCTTGTTGGCTTTTGTAGGCTTGTAGTAGATCAAAGGAGAAACAGAATAATTAGTTTTTTGCTTTTTTTCGGACGAGATCTAAGCCGTTTTCATTTACAAACAAAATACAACAAAAAGTAGCCACCCAGTAAAAAAAAAAAAAAAAAGAGAAAGGGGGAGAACAGAAGAGAAAACAAGAGATGGATGGGATCTTTTATCAGGCGTTTCAGAGGCTCTAAACGTCCATGTCAACCATGGGATGTTTAGATCGGTCCATTAGGACTCACAGAGGGGGGTCATTCTGCTCTGGACATTATTATTATTATTTTTTTAACAGATAACATTTACATTTGAGTCATTTAGCAGACGTTCTTATCCAGAGCAACTTACAGGAGCAATTGGGGTTTTAAGTGCCTTGATCAAGGGCACATCCACAGATATTTCACCTTGTCAGCTCAGGGATTCAAACCAGTGATTTTTCAGTTACTGGCCTAATGCTCTTAACCGCTAGACTACCTGCCGCACATGACAAACGCAAGGTCATCTAACACATCTTTGAATAATGCTATAATGACGATTACTTTTTAAAATCTGTTTCACACAAAAACTATATATATTTTTTCAACTATTTTTCTTATTTTTGTCACGCTTTATGGGAGGTCCACACTTTTGTGATCATTCCAAACTGACGATTATTATTCTATCACGGTCTCACGCTGGGTGAGGATGAGTCGTATAAATGATCGTCATTTAGCGACATTAACGGGGTCACATTAGACTTCCATATCAACTGGGCTTCGCTGATCACTCATTGGCCCCCATTTATCTCTTAACGCCACTTTTATTTTATTCGCACTTAGATTACACAAATCGCCTTGGAGCACGTTACAAGTCCCTATGAATATTCATAGTATTAATGGACTTCTCTGTGGCAAAGTTTGTCTTTTTCGAATTCTTGGACTATCACAGAATAGCTGTCATAATTTAACCTTGAGTTGGAGATGCTGTTTGCCATCAAGTTGCATTTTTGTACATGTTTAATAAAGACAGCTACTGTATATAGTATATTGTAAGGCTATAATACACTGTAGGTGCCTGAGAGTCAGATTCCTTCATATCCCATTCACATCACATATCCGACTCTCTCTTTCTCTCTCTCTCTCTCTCTCTCTCATCTCGCTCCTTCTTTTCTCTCTCTCTCGGTTCACTTGCAACAGTTTTCTATTCATTCCTCATTTTGCAATTATCATTCAGAGAAGAGGGCGAGGGTGAAACATCTTGTTGGTTGGTCTGCCAGCTCTTTCAGTTCCCATTGATATAATTCAGCAGGGGGATTTCACTCTGTGCGTGTGTTGTGTGTGTGTGTGTGTGTGTGTGTCTTGTGTTCTCTGTGAACGGTTGTGTCAGTTCACAGTGGCTTTTTTTTTTACCGCCAGCGCCACAAGACTGTATAGCCTTTATAGATGGCCCATTAACTGAAACTAGGATTCAACTGGGCTTGAATCCCTGAGATTATAACTGAGACTATAACTGGAAGTATAGCTGAGTATGACTGGGAATATATAGCTCAAACTCATTGCAGTGCAATATCAATGCATAATTTTAAATTTTCATTTGCATGCCTTTTATTTCCACTCGTGTTAAAGCATGTTCAAATCCAGGGAGATCACTATTTTTTGTGAAGGGTTTGTCAGTGATGAACGGCTAACCGGGGAGGGTATTTTGCTCTCAGTCACTTACGATCTGCCATGAATTTGTAGACAGGCAAATTGTAGATGTGTTGACTCCTCTCATCACCCAGACATACAAATCGATCGCTAATCCATGATTTATGACCCTGGCGTTGGTTAATTTATTGGTTAATTTGTTAAACTCCCCCCTGTCTAGGGAGGTTTAGACGAGGAAAGCCTCCTGATCCAGTGGAGTCTGTGGAGGTTGGAGACTTCAAGAAGATGGTGCAATGGAGCTATCACAGTTAGAGTACGTCCCAAATGGAACCCTATTTCCTATATAGTGCACTACCTATGACCAGGGCCCATAGGGCTTTGTATAGAGAATAGGGTGCCATTTGGGACGAAGCCTTAAAAGGGCCCACTCATCCTCTGACTCACTTTGATCCAGTCATCCACCCCAGTAACCGAGCCGCCTCTTCATTGTGTGTGTGTGTTTGTGTGTTAATGTGTATGTGTGTGTGTCTGTGTGTTAATATGTATGTGTGCGTGCCTGCGTGTGTGCGTTTGTGTGTGTGTGTCTGTGTGTGTGTGTGTGTTAGCAATCGAAAATAATTTGACATTATTGACCGAGCACTCCTCTTCTTACTCCTCCTCTTTACAGGGTGTGTCGAAGCATCAGTGAGCAAGGTTTACCCTCGCCAAAAGCACACAGCTGAGACTCTGAGACAATCGCGCTGACTTACCCAGTAAAAAGCAGCCCTCTAAGACTCAATCTGTCCCCCAAACCCAAAATACAATAGAAACCCAGGATCGTGTCTAAGGCCTCTCATAACTGCTTTGAAACTCCATTATGTTTTATACATACAGGCAGATTACTTTAAAGGCCAATGCATACGCGGTGGAAGCTAGTCGGCGCTGCTCAAAAAAAGCAATGTAAGAAAAAAATAATTGTTTTGTCTTCACAGTACTCTTATTGACAAGATCATGTATGCAATGTCGATTATATAAAATTGCGTTATACTTTTGGCGTGTCTTTGTGTTGGGAGGCGCCGGCACAGTCTTGAAGTTTTTCGTTCGGTGTCTGGTTGAATATGCTTGGGGTACTCGGGGCAGAATGTCTCGACGATATCATCAGGGCGGCGGGTAGCCTAGAGGTTAGAGAGGTCGAACCAGTAGGCAGAAGACACCGGTTCAGGTATAGCACTGGGTAGTAAGGGGCTACAGGTATCAGGTCCCATTCCATTGTGCCGTTGAGTTAGGGACTTAGCCCTACAAATGTGTGTTGTCTGATTGGGTTGGGATGAGAGAATGAGAGAATTGTCCGTTTTATAGATTGTCAAATAAAGTACCATTCTATTTTAAAAAAGTACCTTTATATTCTACTCAAATAAAGTAGCATTCCACTCTGTATAAGGCATTTGAGAATAGAATCCCCTCAACTTGATCCATTTCTATTTCCAGTTGTGTACCTTGGTTTACTCTAAATTCTACTGATAGAGCCAGAACTTCTACTATGCAAACATCCCACCTAATCCCCTTCATGTAATATCTCTGCTCCACTCTGCCACCGATGCGCTCATGTCCGACCTTTAATAATTCACATAGATCCCTAGCCTGCTAGCCCAGAGCTCATGCATTATGAAGGTTATCCCGCCACGCTGGTCAGCACTGAGCCAGGTTAGGTGGCGGTTCGTTAGCATTCATTAAAGTGAGCCTCACAGACTGCATGTCATTATATACATGAGAGGAGGAGGTGAGGAGAGGGGGAAGAGTGGTTGGGGGAGGGAATGAGGAGGGTTCGGGTAGGCCAGCCTTATGATGCTGACTGGCACCTTGAATGTATGGCGGCGGCCATTGGGAGAGGCATGATTGGGTGATAAACTGACCGATCACTCAGCCACATCCAAGAGGTTTACTGATGTCTGTGTGTGCCATCTCTTTCTTGTTCTCTCTCTCTCTCTCTCTCTCTCTCTCTCTCTCTCTCTCTCTCTCTCTCTCTCTCTCTCTCTCTCTCTCTCTCTCTCTCTCTCTCTCCCCCATCTCTCTCTCTCTTGGTCTCTCTTTCTTTCACAGTTGCTATCTTTGCCTCTCTCAATCTGTCAATTACGTTCACAGTATATGCACACACAGGCACATGTTAACTCTCTTTCATACGCCCTCTTTTCTCTTTCACATGCTCTCTCACATGCTCCCTCACACAGTCTTTAACTCATTCCCATATATTCCCACACTCTTCCTTGCTCACACACACACAGTCTGACAGCTTGGCCCTGTGATGCGGAAAGAGATGAGGCTCTGTGGTGGCGGAGAGAGAGAGAGAGATAGAGAGAGAGAGAGAGGGGGAGAGAAAGAGTGAGAGGGGGAGAGAAAGAGTGAGAGGGTAGGGAGGGTAGGTTGGGAGAGAGAGAGAGAGAGAGAGAGAGAGAGAGAGAGAGAGAGAGAGAGAGAGAGAGAGAGAGAGAGAGAGAGAGAGAGAGAGAGAAAGGTCGTGTATGAATACAAGTACTTGCATTCGAAATAGTAGGCATTTTGGTTTTGCGAAAAAAATAAAGTTTTATAGTATGTGAAATGAAATGTTGTTGCTTTTCATATTTAGAATTCGCTGCACACTATTGAGGAAGAGAATCGTATTTCTGACAACAGCTGAGGGCGTACCAAAATGAACGAATGGCTGGAATCAACGCAATTGCGCATTTGATGACGCAGTAAGATTAGCCTAGTATGCTGTATTTGTTACTTACTTACGTTCGTTTTTTAGAGCAGTACGTTCTAAATAGTATGTTGTACGATTAGTACACAGTACGCAGTTTAAGTATGTAGTAGGCAAGGCAGATTTCAGACACTGCCAGAGAGAATAGGTAGAGGGGTGAGAGAGATGGGGAGAGAAAGTGGAACAGAGAGAGAGAGATCGAGGGGGAGAAAGAGAGAGAGAGAGATCGAGGGGGAGAAAGAGAGAGAGAGAGATCGAGGGGGTGAAAGAGAGAGAGAGAGAGATTGAGGGAGAGAAAGAGAGAGATATCGAGGGGGAGAAAGAGAGAGAGAGATCGAGGCGGAGAAAGACAGGAACAGCAGGAGTGGAACAGAAGCAGGAGGAGAGAAAGACAGGAGCAACCTGCATATGTGGACATTATCTCTCTCCAACATCGGAAAGACATATCGGTCAGTCAAATGATCCACATTTGGACTCCCGCATGAAATTACAAAGTAGCCATTTGGCCGAAACATATCACGCTCCCAGAATAATGGTCCTTTTGCATTGCCGTAATCGACGATGTGCGTATGTAGACAATTAAAAAAAAACTCCACTCGGAAAACCCAACCCGCCTGCAAACCAACAGACGTCAACAGAAATATATGTATCGTCATAAATAATCTTTAGCTAATGCTTCGCCAAACACTCCCTCCCTCCCTCGCTATCCTCTCCTTCCATCCACCTCAGCTGACCAATCTCCTACGCCATCGATCGGTGGTCAATTCCAGCCGGAGAGAGAGGCAACTCTTCTTCCCGATGGATTTTCACGTCACCGCCGATGACTAACTGCAAATAGCCAATCGCCAATCATGTCCCACTTTCCGCGTGACCTTTCCATAACACTCACACCTAGTGCTCTAATGCAGGAATGTGTTTTCTCCACCAAGAGGAGAAACCGTCAAGCTTATTTTGTGTGAATTGAAGATGGAGTTAGTGTGTTTCTCGGCCTGTTTTGGCCAATTGTTTGCTTAATGCATTTAGCATGTTTCAATGGCCTAGGGACGTGAAGCAAGGAGGAACCCCAAAAGCACAATAAGACTCTTATTGAATTATGAATCTTTGTTTTGTCTTTAGCACGTGTTAGATTGGTGTGCTTGAGAACGGAGATACATTTCGAAATAAATATTGTGTGTTTGTGCTCGTGTGTGATTGCACTGGGTTTGCGTTAGGTGAGGGTGCCTGAGGGTGCAGGACACTGCCAGAATTAACAAGAAAGAAAAATATGGATGTTGATTCTCAACCCACTATTTTAAGGGCACCCCCAAGTGTCAGTCTGTACAGTAGTTTGAACCCTGGTGAGGTGTACACACACACACACACTCTCTCTCTCTCTCTCTATGGTACGTGGGAAGGAATTACCATTTCAATCTCATACCTTAAATCATCTCGAGTCCCTCTGCCTCAATAAATCTAGTCCTCCGTGAGACAGGCTGGCTCAAGCTGTCACTTATTTTCCTCTCTTTTTTCTCCTCACTCAGTTTTTTCTCGGGTTCCCACCGAACGATGCCTCAATTCCATTCCCTCTTCTATATTTCTTTCCTTTTTTTGCTCTTCTTTCTCACGCTATCCCCCCCTTACTTCAATTTTATCTTGACGAAAAGGGATTGACAACTCTGCCAGGGAAATACATTCTGATGGCCCTCTCAGGGATATAATTTGTTTTCCATTCAATGTGATGTTGTTGATCGCATTAGCGACCCACAGTACTTACACTTCTCGGCCCGTATTCAAAAGATTCAAAAGATGGCTCAGAGAGGCTCAGAGTAGAAGTGCTGATCTAGGATCATTTTGGACTTTGAAAATCATAACTAAACATAATGCCAGGGATCCTAGATCTGTCTGTTTCATTATGATTTAAAAGGAAAAAATGATCCTAGATCAGCACTGAGTGCACAGACACACAGAGAGTCATAATGAAACTGAGAAGGAACACTGATCCTAGATCAGCACTTCAGAACGCTTTGTGAATATGGCCTCTGTTTCCTTTAACACCTTATTTAATTCTCAGACGTTATTGAGCCTGTACAGTACTCTCTTTATTTCATTAAGTATTAACTCACCTGCCTCATTAACGAGTGAAATGAAAGGGTGCTTTATTTAAAGATAGAGATATCCTAATGATGGTGAGTCAGGATGAGGAGAAGAAAGGAGGGAAAGCAGAGGAGAGGGGAGGGGAGAGAAGAGGAGAGGAGGTGAGTCAGGGAGAGGAGTCATCAGTAAGGTCAATTACAGATGAGCTCTCCTCTCACACCTGGCTCATCAGGGCTGTGCCACAGGCACAGTGAGAATGTGTGTGTGTGTGTGTGTGTGTGTGTGTGTGTGTGTGTGTGTGTGTGTGTGTGTGTGTGTGTGTGTGTGTGTGTGTGTGTGTGTGTGTGTGTGTGTGTGTGTGTGTGTGTGTGTGTGTTAGAGAGTATCGCATTACTTTTTCAATTTGCATCTGTGTCAGAGTTTTTTAAAACGTTTTTTTTTCTTCATTTAAATGTGTGTGTGAGAGGGAGGGAGGGAGGGAGCGCGTGCATGGGTTCTGGCAGCTGTGGTGTATACGGCTGACTTCAGCGCCTGCCTTGCCTTGCCTCTGTACCAGCTTCCACCATGGACTCAGACAGCTGTTCCTCTCAAAACAAATCATTCCGTTATGAACCCCTCCAAGGAAAGCCATAACATCTTAGATAGAGTTGTTTTATCAATTTGTTATTGTGTCTGCTGCAATTTGCTCAAACTAAGGGGTAAAGAGACATACTAGAACAAGGAGGATTGGGAAATTTTGCCAAAACGATACAGGAGATAGAAACGATTAGGGTGTTTTCTCAAGAAAACTTGTTTTTCAATCGGTTCGGTTAGGGCTAAGAATCTAACGTCGTCTTCAGTATTGATCAAACATACTTTGCTAATGAACCAAAAGTTTTAATTGAAGGAAGCTTTTTACTAAGCCCCATTGAGTCCCATCCACATCCAACCAGTGTATTCACCTAGTTAAACAAGAGATGCATTTCGTTGATGTAAGCGATTTTGCTACATTGCTAGATGGTTTGTACTGAATGGCATGTTTCCCCAAAACGGAGTGCACCTTTTGTTTACCAGACTCAAGGTATGTTTGCTCCTGTTTAGTGGGTGTGGTTTTCTGCATTGTTGGGAATGGCCCGTAAGTATGCATGTGACGAATACAATTGTATTTTATTTGGTGGAGTGTGACCTGATCAATATGGAGGTTAACTGCTGAAATTGGAAAACTTGTCCAGCACACCCATGCACAAACGCCCTCTAAGCCACCAGAATCACAACATTCTTCAACTGGTCGTTCGGAACTGCACATCGTTGTGCCCTGCAGAGCTCTGCCCGGGTATGTGTGTGTGTGAATGGGAAGCAGTGACCTTTCCTTCAAGTATTGTCTTCAAGCGGGAGGGACAAGTCTTTAGGGTGTCTGTGTGCCTCATCGAGATACCAATCAGACACCCATCCTGAGACATTGAACGTAGCAGCAACATTCATGGAACCGTTATCACAATGTTATCGCACCTCGGCAATGTCAACCCCATTGTATTTGACACGACATGATTATTCAACGCGATTTCCAATGATGGACCATGATGATTTCCAGCTGTGTTGCGCAACGGCAAGATTGCATGTTATGTCTCTTGGGTGGGGTAGTAACGATGTATTGTTCTGCATCACATCGCCATATAGACAGTTCTAAGGCGCCTTGTGTGAATATATAGTCTTGGCTCTGAGAAGAGATGCCTTACAGCCAACCAGGATGACTCGCGCTAAAGTCGATTAATCGCTGCCATAGCTAGGCTATTTATAATAAAATATGATTACTGTGGGGTTTCCCGATTGGCGCAGGGGTCTAAGGCACTGCATCTCAATGCTTGAGACGTCACTACAGACACCCTGGTTCAATTCCAGGCTGTATCACAACCAGCTGTGATTGGGAGTCCCGTAACTACCTCTCTCAAAGACTGCAATGTATAAAGTCAGAAAATCTGCTGCCTGTCACCAAGGGAGTACCCCAAGGCTCAATCCTAGGCCCCAAGCTCTTCTCAATTTACATCAACAACACAGCTCAGGCAGTAGGAAGCTCTCTCATCCATTTACAGTGAGGGAAAAAAGTATTTGATCCCCTGCTGATTTTGTACGTTTGCCCACTGACAAAGAAATGATCAGTCTATAATTTTAATGGTAGGTTTATTTGAACAGTGAGAGACAGAATAACAACAAAAACATCCAGAAATACGCATGTGAAAATTTTTATAAATGGAATTGCATTTTAATGAGGGAAATAAGTATTTGACCCCCTCTCAATCAGAAAGATTTCTGGCTCCCAGGTGTCTTTTATACAGGTAACGAGCTGAGATTAGCAGCACACTCTTAAAGGGAGTGCTCCTAATCTCAGGTTGTTACCTGTATAAAAGACACCTGTCCACAGAAGCAATCAATCAATCAGATTCCAAACTCTCCACCATGGCCAAGACCAAAGAGCTCTCCAAGGATGTCA
>QNTS01002177.1:299259-309390 GCA_003317085.1 Hucho hucho | reverse complement strand
GGTCCCCCTGCTCAAGAAAGCACATATACATGCCCGTCTGAAGTTTGCCAATGAACATCTGACTGATTCGGAGGACATCTGGGTGAAAGTGTTGTGGTCAGATGAGACCAAAATGGAGCTCTTTGGCATCAACTCAACTCGCCGTGTTTGGAGGAGGAGGAATGCTGCCTATGACCCCAAGAACACCATGCCCACCGTCAAACATGGAGGTGGAAACATTATGCTTTGGGGGTGTTTTTCTGCTAAGGGGACAGGACAACTTCACCGCATCAAAGGGACGATGGACGGGGCCATGTACCGTCAAATCTTGGGTGAGAACCTCCTTCCATCAGCCAGGGCATTGAAAATGGGTCGTGGATGGGTATTCCAGCATGACAATGACCCAAAACACATGGCCAAGGCAACAAAGGAGTGGCTCAAGAAGAAGCACATTAACTACTTAGGGAGTGGAAATGAAATGCAAGGCGCCAAATTCAAAATCCAAAAGTTGAATTATTAAACATTCATCAATATACAACTGCCTTAGACCGCTACGCCACTCGGGAGCCCAAAACCACCACTATAGGATCGCTATAGGAACGCCAGCTAGGGCTCGGTCAGGCGGCAGTGGCCGCGAGAGCACGTCATTAAAATTGCACTGGGTGAGTTCAGTTATGGAATCATATGGAAGGCGTCCATCTTGCTTCCGTCACCCTTTTATTTTGCGGTTGCTTTTGCATGTCTGTGCATCTGTGCTTTATAATATATATAGTGTGTGTGTGTGTGTGTGTGTGTGTGTGTGTGTGTGTGTGTGTGTGTGTGTGTGTGTGTGTGTGTGTGTGTGTGTGTGTGTGTGTGTGCGCTACAGTGTATTGTACTATTCCAAGGTATTACCAGGCTGTCTTGGGCAAGAAACAAAACCAGGTTACGTGATGTAGCGTGTGACGGAGCCAGCAGTACACAACAGTAAACGGTATGCTCTACAACGAGCCACTAAGCTCCTTCTCCACAACGGAAATGAACTGCAGTGTGGTAATGAAAGTTTAATGATGTATTTCTGCTACACGGAGAGAGAAAAGAGACAGAAAAAAGTCATTACAGAGTGTTCGAGAATAATTTAACTTCTATTTTCTTCAATTTTGGCAGAATATTTCCACTCTGAGGGAAAATATAATGATCTAGCATGCTTTATTACATATTACAAGTCTTCGTATTACACACATTTAGATGCGTGCACGCTTGCACGTGCGTACGCATGCAGACACACAGACTCTCTGTCTTTCATCTGAGCAAGACAAAGGGTCGAACTGCTTCAACCAAAAAACGAATGACGTCATCACTTCATTGTCCCCACTGTAGTGGAAGGGAAAGCTATCGAGGTTAAAGTTTTCGAGTGATAAGCAGTGTTGGCCTTAACTACGTTTGGCGCAAAATCAAATCACATGCGCCGAATACAACAGGTGTAGACCTTACCGTGACATGCTGACTACAACAGGTGTAGACCTTACCGTGACATGCTGACTTACAATCTTGAAGAAAATAGAGTTAAGAAAATATTTACTAAATAAACTTAAGTAAAATAAGATATATATATATATATATATGAAAGAAAAAAAATTATAACAATAATGAGGCTGTATACAGGGGGTACCGGTACCGAGTCAATGCATTCGGGGTCTCATAAGGCATTATCATTGTAAACACATTGAAACGGCACAGTAGCTCAGAGTAATACTAGATGGAGGTAGATGGAGAACCTGGGTAGACACAGGTTTCCAGAAGAACTGGAAACTGGAAACCTGCGACAAGGTCTGAGAAAACTTTCAAAGTTGAGTGACATTATTTTGTGATATTATGGGGGGGGGGGGGGTTTTGGAGTAGAACTGTCATACTGTACTGAACTGTTAACCGGTGAGCTATCCTGGGCCTGTTTTTCAGTGTCACAAAACACTCACGCGCACACACAGGCACTCGCACAAACACAGGCACTCACGCACACAGGCACTCAAGCATGCGTGGTGGCCCTCACGCACGCACACAAACACACACACACACTTACTTTTCTTACTGACAATCTCAAAGGCAAAAAAAAATGTTTTTTTTATAATACTACAATATTCCACTGCAACTTAATAGCATATTTTCCTTCGCCACAGACAGAAAACTAATATACATTTCAGGAATTTAACATATTTCTTACATTTTCCTGAGCTTCGCTGCACATTTCCACAGGGGCTTGTGGGTATTTGTCAAATAACTTATTGAGTCTGCCTGCCTACATGGCGTTATCAAAGCCCCGGCCCGAGTGTTAGAATAAATATTAAAAGACGACAACGACGACAGGGAGAACACAACGCAACCTGACGCTGATGTGACATCAAACAAACATTTGTATTGTCGTTCAGATGCTGAATACAGACCAAAATTTACATTTGCTCCAGTTCCACCTGACGACTAAGAGAGACAAGTTGATTTCGCCTTTTATTAACCTTGTACGCTCGTGGGAACTGGCCTATAGGGCTACATTTAAATGTTTCTAACAGAATAAACATGGAAAGCATAAGCATAACAATGGTAGCAATCAAAAGGGAACAGTTTGGAGATTATGGGAAAATTATCAGACTAAAGGTGAGGACAAAACTGTTATTCTGACACTGAATCCAAACAAAACACTGTTGATTTTCGCCACAACTGAACATACTCTGGATACATTCAATAACATGATAAAAATATGGGGTAGGTGTAACAGAAGACATAAAAACAAGGGTTTGAGTGACTAACTAGTGTCTCTAAGTCGCTACACACTTCTCCAAAGTGTCCAAAGTTCCTATGTAATTTCAATGCACTGTTATGACTCAGCGTCTTTAACTATAAGGAACTTCTTTGAGCTTTCCTAACTGTGCCGTTTGAAGAACTAGAGCAAGCCGACTTGTAGTTGTATTCTTACACAAGTTCTTCCACACCGATATCGACAAATAATTTCTGTATGGACCTCGCTTTGTGTACGGGGGCATTGTCATGCTGAAACAGGAAATGGAAAACTGTTGCCACAAAGTTGGAAGCACAGAATCGTCAAGAATGTCATTGTATCCTGTAGCGTTAATATTTCCCTTCACTGGAACTAACAGGCTTAGACCATTATTTATCCTCCACCAAACTTTACAGTTGGCACTATGCATTCAGGCAGGTAGGTTTCTCCTGGCATCCACCAAACCCAGATTCATCCTGGCAGATGGTAAAGTGTGATTCATCACCCCAGAGAACACGTCTCCACTGCTCCAAAGTCCAATGGCGGCGAGCTTTACACAACTCAAGCCGACGCTTGGCATTGCGCATGGTGATCTTAGGCTTGTGTGCGGCTGCTTGGCCATGGAAACCCAATTCATGAAGCTCCAGACGAACAGTTCTTGTGCTGATGTTGCTTCCAGAAATGCAGTTTGGAACTCGGTAGTGAGTCTTGCAACCGAGGACAGATATTTACGCGTTTCAGCACTCGGCCATCCCGTTCTGTGAACTTATGTGGCCTACCACTTCGTGGCTGAGCCGTTGTTGCTCCTACACGTTTCCACTTCACAATAACAGCACTTACAGTTGACCGAGGCAGCTCTAGCAGGGCAAAAAAATTGATGAAGTGGCTTGTTGGAAAGGTGGAATCCTATGACAGTGTCACATTGAAAGTCACCGAGCTCTTCAGTAAGGCCATTCTACTGCCAATGTTTGTCTATGGAGATTGCATTGCTGTATGCTCGATTTTATACACGGGTGTGGCTGAAATATCCGAATCCACTCATTTGAAGGGATGTCCACACACATTGTATACAGTATATCATGTAGCTAGCTAGTTACAGAATACAATCTCACAGTGTTAGGCTTTCACAAGGCAATACAGACAAGAATATCGTAATGTTGGTGAGCATAGAATAGAGTCACGAGTGCATTCAGACGCGTGTCCCCTCCCCTCCCAAAAACAATTCACAATACGACAACCTAGGGATATGACAACATGTTGTAATTTAACTGTAGATCAAGCATAGGGATCATAAACGTTGACACCTGTTACGATCGTCGGAATGAGCGGACCAAAGTGCAGTGCGGGTGTAGAAGACGAAGTGAAACATACAAATATGCAATGAACAAACGCAACAACAACAATCGGTACTAACTGTGTGTAGAAACATAAAACAAACAGTCAAACATTCAGTACTAACATTCATTCAATTACCCACACCGCAGATGGGAAGGGAACCAACTTAAATAGGATTCCCAATTAGAGGCAACCAGCTGCCTCTAATTCGGAACCAACTCAAAAACCAACATAGAGTTCCCTAGATAACCCTAGTCACGCCCTGACCCAACACACCATAGAGAAACCTAGAGGGCTCTCTATGGCCAGGGCGTGACAACACCATATATTACATTTGTTTTTTAATATGGAAATGTGAAATGCATTTGGACTGAAGGGTGTTTGGCTTGCTTGTTTGACATTAAAGTGGTATTTATTATATTCCTCAGCGTTTCATCTATCAAAATACATCTTTATTCACAGCATTTCCCTCACTTGGACAACAAAACATTTTGCAAAAGTTGCTCAATTAGCAGGAGGGATTGGGGTAACTTCTTGTCGCGTGCAGTGTTCAAGTTTAGAACAGCTGTCAGTCCAAACCAATAGTGAGCTGTGAAGTGGAGACCTTGAGGTTCCTCAGAGGAGGAAGGGGAGGACCATTAAAAAAGTAATCCTTTATAGGTAAAATTATACTTAATATATTCACATAACTGATTAGAACACACTATTTTCCAATGAAGGTCTACAATGAAGGCCTCAACAGCACTCTCTGGGGTAGCACCATGGTGTAACCGGAGGAAAGCTATTTTTCGTCCTCCTCTGAGTACACTGACTTCAACACAACTTAGGAGGCTCGTGGTTGTCACCCCCTTCCATAGACTTACACAGTAATTATGACGACTTCCGGAGGACATCCTCCAACCTATGAGCTCTTGTAGCATGAACTGACATGTTGTCCACCCAATCAAAAGATCAGAGAATGAATCTAGTACTGAAAGCATCAGCTACAGCTAGCTAGCACTGCAGTGCATAAAATGTGGGGAGCATTAGACTCAGAGAGAAAGAAAATAGTTGAAGAGTTTTGAACAAATTGATTTCTTAAAAAGATAAGGAGAAGCAGCAGAGAGAGCTATATTATGTTGTATATATTTTTTTATTCTTATTTTTTTTTAGCAAATGTATCCTACTCAAACACCCGGCTGAAAGGAAAGGGAAAGGGGGAATACTTTGTCAGTTGTACTTCTCAATGCCTTCAACTGAAACGCATTTTAACCCAACCCCTCTGAATCAGAGAGGTGCGGGCGTCTGCCATAATTAACATCCATGTCTTCGGCGCTCCGGGAAACAGTGGGTTAACTGCCTTGCTCAGGGGCAGAATGACACATTTTTACCTTGTCACAGCTCAGGGATTCGATCCAGCAACCTTTCAGTTACTGGCCCAACGCTCTAACGTAACAGAGAGGAATGCTATTTTTGTTAGGTAGCTGGCTAAGGCTATCCAACACTGGAGCTCTTCCAAGTCAAGGTAAACTTTCAGTGTAATACATTTATTGCCACCGGGGCCTGCCGGTGTGACTGCTAAACTGCTTGCTGTACACGGTACCGCGTGATTGTAGTGGGTTTACTAACACATTAGTTATAGTAGCTATATTGGCTATGACGTTAGCTAATTTGGTGACACCGATGTAGGCTGTGTGTAGCGGTTAGCAGTTATGGTATGAAGCTTTGGCTTGGAAAGTTTTTTTTTTGCCTGGTCAGGGACAGCTGTTGTGTTGTGCACTGAAGTACACAAGCGAAGGGAAAAGGTGAGAGGAGAAGGAATTATACAATGAGCAAAGTGATGATGCTGCTGTGAAAGTGAACTGTGTGTGTGTGTGTGCCGGTGATCAGAGGTGTATTCATTACGCCGCTCGTGTTGAAAAACAATTTCTCAAACAGAAAGCGAATGGAACGGGTGTAAACCCATCTGAATTTGTGCAATACAAACTCTTGTTTGCAACTGTTTGGACTAATGATTACACCCTAGATCAGCTAGACGCAGGCAAGAGTGTGCAAGGCGGAATTTATTGAGTGTGTCACTGTGATGCCACCTTGATTACTACAATTTGTCTCCTCACCTGTGCACCTATACGTTATAAACTTTGATTCGTAGGCTGTGTTGTAGCAACCTCATGATGGGTATAGGGGAAATTCGAGTATCATGTTGTAGCCTAAACCTATTGATGTTACACTGAGCTGGGTGAATGGAATATGAATCAGTCATCCAATATGCTGTAATAGAAATAAGAATCGTCACCACACAGCACCGACAGCCACTGACACACACACAAACACACACACACACACACGCAGCATGCACACACACGCGCACACAAACACAGATGTGTTCATGAATTTCAAATAGTTTCCACTTTTCCTGCACACCACACTCCAAGACAGTGGCATCTGTATGTATCCCAGGTGATGTAAACACATTAAAGCTTTTAACATGAATTAGGTACACAATGTGTCTTCCATGCAGTGTTGTTTTTCAAGGTAAAAAGAGGCAGCAAAAGTACATTTTAGAGCTTGTTATAGTGTGTGTACGTGTGTGTGTGCGTATGCTTGATTTCGCCCGAGTCACTGTTAATCGCGAGCCCGTCATTCTGCCTTAACACCAGCGCCAGCGCACTTGGCACTTACACTGTCATGTCACGGTGTGCGCCTCAAAGCATATCACAGTCCGACCCATCATTTCATCTCAGCCAAGATCAAAAGAGACTTCATAACTTCGCAAAAAAAAGCCCAGAAGTTTCTCTCTTTTTTTTTTTTCCAGCTTTTGTTTTGTTTGATGTCCATCATTCAGGAAGACCGTTGGTCAGAGGCAATCCTTTACCCTGAGGACGTAAACAGTCAGGGACAATGCTGTTTGCAGCAGGTAGAGGAGTTAAAACTAGCTTATTTTCTTCTGCTGCCAGCCCCAAATACACTGAGTCAGACTAGTGGAGCCTGGTGAGGGGAGGACAGGCTCATAGTAATGACTGGAATGGAATACATTGAATGGTATCAATCATATGGTTTCCTATGTGTTTTACGTGTTTTTTCATTCCAGCCATTACGATGAGCCTGCCACCACTGGGGCTATTTGGGGCTTAGGTGTCACATTTGCGACCAAGTCCGTCCCGACTTAATTTAATGTCTATTGGCAGCTGGCAAAATGTTTGAAATGACGTTGTTAAAATAACACCCAGTGTTGCCTGCTGACTTTGAAGGACAGCGTCGCTAATTACTGGTGCGTTAGAGAGAGAGTCGAAATCTGTATTTGGGGAGTTTCTACCATTCTTCTCTGCAGATCCTGTCACGCTTAGTCAGGTTGGATGGGGAGCGTTGCTGCACAGCTATTTCCAGGTCTCTCCAGAGATGTTCCATCGGGTTCGAGTCCGTGCTCTGGCTGGGCCACTCAAGGACATTCAGAGACTTGTCCTGAAGCCACTCCTGCGCTGTCTTGGCTGTGTGTTTAGGGCTGTTGTCCTGTTGGAAGGTGAACCTTTGACCCAGTCTGAGGTCCTGAGTGCTCTGGAGCAGGTTTTCATCAAGGATCTCTCTGTACTTTGCTCCGTTCGTCTTTCCCTCAATCCTGCCTCTGAAAAACATCCCCACAGCCTGATGCTGCCATCACCATGCTTCACAGTACAGACGTGACACTTGGCATTCAGGCCAAAGATTTCAATCTTGGTTTCATCAGACCAGAGATCAGACTTGTTTCTCATGGTCTGAGAGTCTTTAGGTGCATTTTTGGCCAAATCCAAGCGGGCTGTCATGTTCCTTTTACTGAGGAGTGGCTTCCGTCTAGGAACTCTACCATCAAGGCCTGATTGGTGGAGTGTTGCAGAGATGGTTGTCCTTCCCTAACCAAAACCCTTCTCCCCTGATTGCTCAGTTTGGCAGGGCGGCCAGCTCCAAGAAGAGTCTTGGTGGTTCCAAACTTCTTCCATTTAAGAATGTTGGAGGCCACTGTGTTCTTGGGGACCTTCAATGCTGCAGAAATATTTTGGTACCCTTCCCCAGATCTGTGCCTCGACACAATTCTGTCTCTGAGCTCTACGGACAACTCATTCTACCTCATGGCTTGGTTTTTGCTCTGACATGCACTGTCAAGTGTGTGCCTTTCCAAATCATGTCCAATCAATGTAATTTACCACAGGTGGACTCCAATCAAGTTGAAGAAACATCTCAAGGATGATCAATGGAAACAGGATGCACCTGAGCTCAATTTCGAGTCTCATAGCACAGGGTCTGAATACTTATGTAAATAAGGTATTTCAGATTATTTTATTTTATAAAATGTCTAAAAACCTGTTTTTGCTTTGTCATTATGGGGTATTGTGTGTAGATTTCTCTGGATGTTTTATTTATTTAATCAATTCTAGATTAAGGCTGTAACGTAAAAAAAATATGGAAAAAGTCAATGGGTCTGAATACATTCCCAAGGCACTGTACATGTAGAAGCCTTATATACTTAGTTAAACGTTTGGAAAATAATCAAACAAGAAGAGATGCAATGAAATAAAGAAATGTCTATAGTCATGTGTGATATGATTAATTCTGTCTATAGAATGTGTCCGATCTACTTCAAACTTCGCTATGGTTGCTAGGCTATTTGATAAGAAGTTGAACTCTTTGCAAAGAACAAGACGATCAAGAGTTGAATGTAATTTTATGTCATTTGCGAATTCATTAATCTATCTAATTTGTACTGGTACTTGGAAAGTAGGACCTCCTACCCTCGTTCAGTTTTCATTATCCTTAATAACAGCATACATGGACCATTTCCTGTTTAACCATTACTAAGAACCATTACCGAATGCTTTTATTATTCATTATTATTTCTACTCTGCAGTGAATCAAAGTCCTTTGTTTGCCCCACGATAACCGCTTATAATATTAACCAAAATGCATTGTCTCCCTTTTCTTTTCAATAATGCACCAGTATTTCTTTCAGCCTTTGGTCATATAAGCACAGACGCAGAAGTTTGCTGTTATATTATGGTTAGAACATTCATTACACCCTCGCCTGTCTGTGTTATGCTATTTCTAATTTCAGAACATTGTGAAAAAGCACAGAACAACCTGGAGCAGAGAAAGCAATGCAATTGATCGGATGGTGCTGTCCGTCTTGAATGCCATGTGGTAGATATCCCTGCTTTTATTTTCTGGCTCAGGTCAGGGAATCTCAAGACGGGCATGTGCATAACAAGTGAATATTTCTTCTTCTCTTTGTCAGGCCTTGGCACTGTCTGTGAGGAAGGTGTGTTTATAATTTCCACACTGGCAGTGTGATCACGCACATCGACAAACACACACACACACACACACTGTTTCTTGACTGCAGTGCTAATAGTCTTTGCTATCTGCCTTTTGCCAGGGAGCAGACAATAGGATGAGTTCTGAGCCACGCACAGCCGCGTTTACATCCAAACCTTTAATTGACCCCTCCAATGACAATGGCGATCGTAATTTCTACCACTGGGGGAGTGAACCACCCTCCTCTTTCTAAAGAGCCTTATCCCTTTCACTCTCTTGCCTTCTCTCTTTCTCTCTTAATTTATATTCCTCTGTTCATGTCTCTTTCTGGTTCTCTTATCGCTCACACACTAGTGTCTCTTCTCCCTTTCTCTTAATTTCTCTCTCTTCTCCCTCTCTTTCTCTCTCTCTGTCCCTTTCCCACCCTCCCTCTTTTCTTAACACAACACAGCGGAGGACAAAAGGGAGAGGAACGGGAAGGAATGATACGATACAATATACTTTATTGTCCATTTACATGGACATTCGTTTTGTGAAGCCAGCGTACAAATACACCAAAAAAAATGTAAATGCCACCAAAGAATACACGATAATACATTCAATATGGAAAACACTGGCACGATAATTATTAACACACACAAATTCAGTGTCTACGGTCTACACTCTGACCATGTACTGGGCCTACGCCTCTCCTATGTCCCACTGTTCAGCATCCTGATGGCCATCAGAATTAATCTTGTCCTGCTCCTATTCTTGCTGAACAATGGGACCTTATATCTCCTTCCGGAGGGGGGGGGGGGGGGGGG
>QNTS01002177.1:240476-272203 GCA_003317085.1 Hucho hucho | reverse complement strand
CCCCCCCCCCCCCCCGCTGGTGTACAGCAATCTTTAAGTCATACCACAGATTCTCAATTGGATTGAGGTCAGGCTTTGACTAGGCCGTTCCAAAACATTTAAATGTTTTCCCTTAAACCCCTTGAGTGTTGCTTTAGCAGTATGCTTAGGGTCATTGTCCTGCTGGAAGGTGAATCTCCGTCCCAGTCTCAAATCTCTGGAAGACTGAAACAGGTTTCCCTCAAGAATTTCCCTGTATTTAGCGCCATCCATCATTTGTTCAATTCTGACCAGTTTCCCAGTCCCTGCTGATGAAATGTGATGGAGGTGTTGGGTTTGTGCCAGACATAGCATTTTCCTTGATGGCCAAAAAGTCTCATCTGACCAGAGTACCTTCTTTCATATGTTTGGGGAGTCTCCCACATGCCTTTGGTGAACACCAAACATGTTTGCTTATTTTTTTCTTTAAACAATGTCTTTTCTTCTGGCCACTCTTCTGTAAAGCCCAGTTCTGTGGAGTGTACGGCTTAAAGTGGTCTTATGGACAGATACTCCAATCTCTGCTGTGGAGCTTTGCAGATCCTTCAGGGTTATCTTTGGTGTCTTTGTTGCCTCTCTGATTAATGCCCTCCTTGCCTGGTCCATGAGTTTTGGTGGGCGGCCCTCACGGCAGGTTTGTTGTTGTGCCATATTCTTTCAATTTTTTTATAATGGATTTAACGGTGCTCCGTGGGATGTTTTTATAACCCAGCCCTGATCTGTACTTCTCCACAACCTTGTCCCTGACGTGTTTGGAGAGCTCCTTGGTCTTCATGGTGCCGCTTGCTTGTTGGTGCCCCTTGCTTAGTGGTGTTGCAGACTCTGGGGCCTTTCAGAACAGGTGTGTATATATACTGAGATCATGTGACAGATCATGTGACACTTAGATTGCACACAGGTGGACTTTATTTATCTAATTATGTGACTTCTGAAGGTAGTTGGTTGCACCAGATCTTAATTATGGGCTTCATAGCAAAGGGGGGGTGAATACATATGCATGCACCTATTTTCCAGTTTTTTTTTTTTTTTTTCATTTCACTTGCATCAAGTCAAGTTGTTTCTGTCAATGACATATGCTCTCGATGCGATTTGATGGGAGTGACGGTAAATCCGAACTGGCTTCAGGACCATTCACAGTTGAGATCATTCAGTTTAGCTCAAGGTTGATTGGCTATTATTTTGTACTTTTTGTCAAGGGAAGCCAAATAATTGCTAACTTCCCTTGCATTCAATGCTACGGGCAGCAACAATTTCATACTCTTTTGGACAGCTTCCGATAGATGGGCTACACATACAGAGACAGGGGAGCGCTGTTTCGCTCGCTCAGATGCTTTCTCCGGTGAGATGCATTCAGCCTCTTGCGAACTGAAGGAAAATTGTGAAACACAGAGATATATATTAATATATTTTTTCAATTCTTTGGGGAATCCCGGCTTCCCTTGGCATCTATGAATACACGCCACTGCCTGTCAAAACCTGTTCCACAGGCCAATGGTGAAAACCTGCCCGATCCGCCAAGCATTATCACATGACAGGGAAAGTGAGAAGGAATATTCCGTAACATCCGGATAACGTTCCCGGCATTACCCCATATAAGACATCAGAGACCTGTCATTGTTCGCCACCTCTATATGTTTAACTTTGAGTTAGAGGGAATCTGCGGAAGCCGGTTACACGGACGCAAATGCATTGAGGACCGTTAAAGAAAAGTGGAGAGATCCTTTTCTCAAGTGATGTGGCGTATCGTCGGCATCTGGTCTAATAGAGTGAATACATATTTGCAGTTGTGTGTGGATGGACATGTGAAAGGGTTTTGAAAAACTCACACCTTGCAGTGGTTTAAATGGGAACTCTCAAAATGTTGACAACATGTCAACTTAATTTTAGTTTTTTTTTGTTATCCATTACATAAGTGGGGCTTGGAAACTGGGGGGGTAGTTTTTGTTGTTTTTATTTTCTGATGGAATTACTTTCATTCTGTATTGTTTGCAATTGCAGAAATACTGTACAAACACTACGGATGGTAAATCAGGCCATTTTATCACCCTCACGTCATAACCTACCTAACATATTATGTAGGCCATGCATGCAGATTGATGTATTTTACTGAGTCAATACATGTTAGAAACACCTTTGGCAGCTATTACAACTGTGGGTCTTTCTAGGTAAGTCTCTAAGAGCTTTGCACACCTGGATTGTACAATATTTGACCATTATTATTTTCAGAATTCTTCAAGCTCTATCCAATTGGTTGTTGATCATTGCTAGATGACCATTTTCAAGTCTTGCCATATATTTTTAAGTACATTTAAGTCAAAGCTGCAACTCGGCCACTCAGGAAAATTCAGTGTCTTCTTGGTAAGCAACATATTTATTTGGCGTTGTGTGTTTTAGGTTGTTGTCCTGCTGAAAGATGAATTAATCTCCCAGTGTCAGGTGGAAAGCTAGGAGTTTGCCTGTGCTTAGCTCTATTCCATTCGTTTTTTCTACAACACTGACATAACATGATGCAGCCACCACTATGCTTGAAAATATGGAGGGTGGTACTCATGGAATTGCTTTGCCACATTTTTTGCAGTATTACTTTAGTGCCTTGTTGCAAACAGGATGCATGTTTTTGAGTATTTGTATTCTGTACAGAATTCCTTCTTTTCACTCTGTCATTTAGGTTAGTATTGTGGAGTAACTGTTGTTGATCCATCCTTAGTTTTCTCCTATCACAGCCATTAAACTCTGTAACTGTTTTAAAGTCACCATTAGCATCATTGTGAAATTCCTGAGCGGTTTCCTTCCTCTCCGGCAACTGAATTAGGAAGGACACCTGTATCTTTTGTAGTGACTGGGTGTATTGATACACCATCTAAAGTGTAATTAATAACTTCACCATGCTCAAAGGGATATTCAATGTCAGGCATTGGAAAACCTCCCTGGTCTTTGTGGTTCAATCTGTGTTTGAAATTCACTGCTAGACTGAGGACCGTTACAGCTAATTGTATGTGTGGGGTACGGAGATGAGGTAGTCATTCAAAAATCATGTTAAAACCTATTATTGCACACAGTCCAAAACGTATTATGTGACTTGTTAAGCATATACTTCTAAACTTATTTAGGCTTGCCATAACAAAGGGATTGAATACTTACTGACTCAAGACATTTCAACTTTTCATTTTTTTATTAATTTGTAAAAACAAAAAATTTAATAATTACATTTTGACATTATGGGGTATTGTGTGTATGCCAGTGACCAACAAATCTCAATTTAATTAATTTTAAATTCAGGACGTAAAAACTAAAAAGTCAAGTGGTGTGAATACTTTCTGATGGCACTGTAGGTCCTCTAGCGATCCTGGCTACATGAGCCACGTTACATATGGGTTAACCCAATTGGCGCAATGCGTAGGGTGTTGTGCCTTTCACGTCAATGGTCCAGTTTCGCTGCCCTTCCCCGCCATTCACTACGTTGGTGTCAGAAGTGGGATTGCGCCCGATAGTCCATCTGAATGCACAGCCAGACATGTGAGGGTGGCTGCGGTAGGAAGAAGTATGGCATGTGCCTTCCGTTCGGATGGGGCCAGTGTAGCAATTCTCCCTTTTTTATGAGTCACATTACATTTCCCAACAAGTGGGTTAACCCTATTGACGTGATGTGTAGGGTTGTGTGCCTTTCACGCCAGCAACTTCCCGTCACAAGCTACAATACAATTAGGTGCTGGTTTGCCGACACAGATTAAGCCTAGTACTAGATAAAAAAAAGTTATTTCATTCTCCATTGAGCATGCTTTTTTTCCCCCGGGAAACCGGCCCAATGATCTTTAGCATGCATGTCAGTTATTTTTCTTCACTTAGAGCACAACAGCTGAGATATCGTACATTTAACTTGTTTGAGTGCCGCTGCTAAATTCAATATTTTGTCTAAAAGAAGCAATGTCTTGCGTGTGATGTCCCTGCTACTGCTACTGATTGACTGTAACTTGATTGACTGTAGCTGCACTATAGTGGGACGCCTTCGTTGTCTGTAGCTAGCGTTAGCAGTGAGCTCCATGGCATGGAAGAGGGGGGTCGGGGCCCAGTGACAGCCCAGACAAGGCATCACTTCACTGGGTTACAGTACTAGGTTCATCCCCTCAGGCGTGTTATTGCTCCGTCTCTTTACAGCTCCTACTGAACTTCTCTTCTTCTTAGAAGTCAAGACCCTCTTTATTTTTCTTCCCCCCTCCCCTTTTGTTTCCCTGGAACAGTTTTGACGTGTGTTGCCAAGAGCAGCGTTATTGTGACATGCTCTGAGAAGAGCTACAAAGACCCACTCAGTGGGATCGAGCATTTTAACCAGGATCATTTGCTCAGTGTGTGAGTAAAGACGTTACCTAACCTCACAAGACTGATGCCATGTCTTGCGAGGCACATGTCATTTTTAGGGGTGGGTGCTAAAGGAGAGGTACTGGTGTTTTGAGTGGCTGTTATTCAAATGAGGGATGTGCTGCACATGCAAGACTGGTGCCTTATGAGCTTAGTTGTACTGTTTCTTTCCATTTTAGCCAAAATGTAATATTGTTTTATTTACTCCATTGTTTGTAAACAATATCGTTGTAAAACAAACACTGTAGCTTCAAAAGGTTAAAACTGTCATTTTGATCTCATGGATAGGTCAGTCCTTGCCTCCACAGCTTCAGCTTCATCCCTCAGCTGTTTTACCCCAAAAACGTTGTGGGGTGATCACTTTTTGGTGGTTTCATTCCCAGATTGCCCATTTAAAGGTGTCCTTGTCTTTACATTTGACAAACATGAAGTGTAATGACCTGTGTGTCTTATTTCCACTAGATCCACTTGAATTCCAAGAGACCTCCTTCCTGCTCAGCCAACTACGATGTTGTATTGAGTATGGCATTTGAGTAGGTTGCTCCATCAACTGATTACTGTCAGGTTTTAACGAAGGAGACATGATACCCCCCCCCCCCCGGTAGCTGTAGTGAATGTTTCAGCAATGGCATTATCAAGTGAAGTCTGAGCTTAAAAGATTACCTATATAAAAATTGTTAATTATGTAATGCTTGACAAAGATAAGCCACGACAGTTCTATATTCCTTTTACTTTGCTCCGTGTAAGACCATCTTAAGACATGACATTAATTCGACCATATTTCTGTATTCAACCAGAAGACTGCTATATAGGGATTCCAGGGGTGCCGGCGTATTGAGAATATTCCAGTCATAACGGTGATGGATTGTGCTACTTACCACCGGCTACAGACACATTAATGGCGAGTCGAACATTTTAATGGTTATGGCCGCACCTTGGTAGATTCCTCGGTCCTCGCTGTGACACCTTTTTAGCTGGTTTTTTGGGCCATTGGAATGGAATTATAACAGCATCTTTGGGTTAGGGGGGAGCGTTTGAATGGGTTTTTCTCGAGATATGGTGAAAAATTATTTATTTATTATTTATTTATTTATTATTATTATTATTTATTTATTTAAATTTGTACATTTTAGTCATTTAGCAGATGCTCTTATCCAGAGCGACTTACAGTAGTTGAATGGATACATTTTATACTGTGTGTGTGTGTGCCCTGGTCCCAGATCTGTTTGTGTTCTCTTGCAAGACAGTTGAGTTGGTGAGACGGCACAAACAGTTTGGTGACCAGGCTAGACTGACTGTGTGGCAGTGGTGTAAAGTATTTAGGTGGGGCGGCAGGGTAGCCTAGTGGTTATAGTGTTGGACTAGTAACCGAAAGGTTGCAAGATTAAATCCCCGAGCTGACAAGGTAAAAATCTGTCATTCTGCCCCTGAACAAGGTAGTTAACCCACTGTTCCTAGACCGTCATTGAAAATAAGAATTTGTTTTTAACTGACTTGCCTACTTAAATAAAGGTTACATTTTTTAAAAATACTTTAAAGTACTACTCAAGTAGTTTTTTGGGGTATCTGTACTTTACTTTACTATTTATATTTTTGCCAACTTTTACTTTAACTTTACTACATTCCTAAAGAAAATAATGTACTTTTTACTCCATACATTTTCCCCTGACACTCAAAAGTTCTCGTTACATTTAGACAGGAAAATGGTTCCTATTCATGCACTTATCAAGAGAACATCCCTGGTCATCCTTACTGCCTCTGATCTGACGGACTCACTAAACACAAATGCTTTTTTTGTAAATATGTCTGAGTGTTGGAGTGTACGCATGGCTATCCATCAATAAAAAAACATTGAAAATTGTGCTGTCCGTTTTGCTTAACGTAAGGATTTTGAAATAGTTTATACTTTTACTTTTACCTTTGATACTTAAGTACATTTTAGCAATTCCATTTACTTTTGATACATACGTTTTTTTTTTTTATCAAATACTTTTAGACTTTTACTCAAGTAGTATTTTACTGGGTGACTTTCACTTTTACTTGACTCATTTTCTATTAAGGTATCTTTACTTTTACTCAAGTATGACAATTGAGTACTTTTTTCCACTACTGCTGTGTGGTGGGTTGTTTTACACAGGCTGTGTGTAGCCTGGTCCCAGATCTGTTTGTGATGTCTTTCGAAGTGGTTGTCAAAACAGTACAAAGTGATCTGGGACCAGACTAGGCTGTGCTCTTTTCTCCCTCCATTGTTGTGCCAGTAATAGTATGTGTTCTCTGTAGCACTCGTCGCTCACTAATAGTTCTGTGGACACACCAAGGAAAAGATTGTTTTGTGTTTTTGCCTACAATCATCCACTCAATATCAGGCTTATTATGTTCCATGTGAAAGAAGTAAAAACACTTTTTATCTTTTGACAGGAATCGGGTTGTTTATAAAATGTATTTCATTCAGTTCAAATCTAATGGATTTGAGATTTGACTTATTTCCCCGATCATTTATTTTGGCTTTAGCCCAATGATACCTACTTTTCTGGAATTGGGTGAAATAAATGGAACACGTACACTTGAGTGTACAAAATATTAAGAACACCTTCCTAATATTGAGTTGCCCTCAGAACAGCCTCAATGAATTATTCAGCCTCAATTCGTCAGGGTATGTGGACACCAAGGAACTTGAAGCTCTCAACCTGCTCCACTACAGCCCCGTCGATGAGAATGGCTTCGTGCTCGGTCCTCCTCTACAAGGTGTCTGAAGCGTTCCACAGGGAATGCTGGCCCATGTTGACTCCTTACGAAGGGTGTCAACACAGTTCAGCCGACCTACAGGAAACCCACCACCTTGTAAGAACTATATGTCAACTCGCACTTTTCGGGTCGTCGTAGCGTCAACAACTGTGATTGGCCACTCAGACCGTGGATGATGGTATGAAGCAAGTTTCCGTGAATTTACAAAACAGAACGGGTAAGTGGGAGACTCTTACCGTGTGTATGTGTTACAAATAAAATAAAATAAACGTTTATTTGTCACGTGCGCCGAATACAACAGGTGTAGACCTTACAGTGAAATGCTGAATACAACAGGTGTAGACCTTACAGTGAAATGCCGAATACAACAGGTGTAGACCTTACAGTGAAATGCTGAATACAACAGGTGTAGACCTTACAGTGAAATGCTTACTTACAGGCTCTAACCAACAGTGCAAAAAAGATATTAGGTGAACAATAGGTAGGTAAAGAAATAAAAACAGCAGTATATACAGTAGAGGGGCTATATACAGTAACGAGGCTGTAAAAGTAGCGAGGCTTTAAAAGTAGCGAGGCTATATACAGACACCAGTTTTCAGGCTGATTGAGGTAGTATATGTACATGTAGTTATGGTTAAAGTGACTATGCATATATGATGAACAGAGAGTAGCAGTAGCGTAAAAAAGGGGTTGGTTGGTCGGTCCAATTGAGGTAGTATGTACATGAATGTATAGTTAAAGTGACTATGCATATATGATAAACAGAAAGTAGCAGCAGCGGGGGGGAGGGGGCACAATGCAAAAAGTCCAGATAGACATTTGATTACCTGTTCAGGAGTCTTATGGCTTGGGGGTAAAAACTGTTGAGAAGCCTTTTTGACCTAGACTTGGCACTCCGGTACCGCTTGCCATGCGGTAGTAGAGGCAACAGTCTATGACTGGGGTGGCTGGGGTATTTGACAATTTTTAGGGCCTTCCTCTGGCACCGCCTGGTGTAGAGGTCCTGGGTGGCAGGCAGCTTAGCCCCAGTGATGTACTGGGCCGTACGCACTACCCTCTGTAGTGCCTTGCGGTCAGAGGTGGAGCAATTGCCATACCAGGCAGTGATGCAACCAGTCAGGATGCTCTCAATGTTGCAGCTGTAGAACCTTTTGAGGATCTCAGGACCCATGCCAAATCTTTTTAGTCTCCTGAGGTGGAATAGGCTTTGTCGTGCCCTCTTCATGACTGCCTTGGTGTGTTTGGACCATTCTAGCTTGTTGTTGATGTGGACACCAAGGAACTTGAAGCTCTCAACCTGCTCCACTACAGCCCCGTCGATGAGAATGGGGGCGTGCTCGGTCCTCCTTTTCCTGTAGTCCACAATCATCTCCTTAGTTTTGGTTACATTGAGGGAGAGGTTGTTGTCCTGGCACCACACGGCCAGGTCTCTGACCTCCTCCCTGTAGGCTGTCTCGTCGTTGTCGGTGGGTGAACAGGGAGTACAAGAGGGGACTGAGCACGCACCCCTAGGGAGCTCCAGTGTTGAGGATCAGCGTGGCAGATGTGTTGCTACCTACCCTCACCACCTGGGGGCGGCCCGTCAGGAAGTCCAGGATCCAGTTGCAGAGGGAGGTGTTTAGTCCCAGGATCCTTAGCTTAGTGATGAGCTTTGTGGGCACTATGGTGTTGAACGCTGAGCTGTAGTCAATAAACAGCATTCTCACATAAGTGTTCATTTTGTCCAGGTGGGAAAGGGCAGTGTGGAGTGCAATAGAGATTGCATCATCTGTTGATCTGTTTGGGCGGTATGCAAATTGTGGGGGTCTAGGGTTTCTGGGATAATGTTGTTGATGTGAGCCATGACCAACCTTTCAAAGCACTTCATGGCTACAGATGTGAGTGCTACGGGTCGGTAGTCATTTAGGCAGGTTACCTTAGTGTTCTTGGGCACAGGGACTATGGTGGTCTGCTTGAAGCATGTTGGTATTACAAACACGATCAGGGACATGTTGAAAATGTCAGTGAAGACACCTGCCAGTTGGTCAGCACATGCCCGGAGCACACGTCCTGGTAATCCATCTGGCCCCGCAGCCTTGTGTATGTTGACTTGTTTAAAGGTCTTACTCACGTCGGCTACGGAGAGCGTGATCACACAGTCGTCTGGAACAGCTGATGCTCTCATGCATGCCTCAGTGTTGTTTGCCTCGAAGCGAGCATAGAAGTGATTTAGCACGTCTGGTAGGCTCGTGTCACTGGGCAGCTCTCGGCTGTGCTTCCCTTTGTAGTCTCAATTGTCTCTAGGCTTAAAATTATTTTTTATTCCTGTCTCTTCTCCTTCATCTACACTGATTTGAAATGGTGACATCAGTAAGGGATCATATCGTTCACCTGGATTCACCTGTCAGTCTGTGTCATGGAAAGAGCAGGTGTTCATAATGTTTTGTGACTTTCCCAAAGTTCCCTTCTTTTTTTTTTAAATACTGGTTGAGAGGTTCTGGAATTTTGCCGCGCTAATTCTCTCTTAGAATAGTTTGACTCGCCATCCATGAGTGTCGGTTGCCTAACGATGCAAAAACAATGTGTGGTTATTGACTCAATCTGGTGCCAGCGTGAGAATACAGACTCTGTCAAGTGGGTAGGGGTGTGTTGTTGTTCTTCCAGCCCGGTAGCTAGATTGATTGGATTTGAGGGCTTCCCCCTGAGAGCACTGTGGTCCTAGGACAGGGCTCGACTGTATGTGTGTGTGTGTGTCTGTGTGTGTCTGTGTCTGTGCGTGTGTGCGCGTACAAAGCACTTTAATTTGTGTGTGTGTGTGTGCTCGTCAGAGAGTGTGTGCGTGTGCGTACGTGACGCTTGTATGTGTGTGTGTGCTCGTCAGAGAGTGTGTGTGTGTGTGTGCATGCGTGACGCTTGCGTGTGTGTGTGTGGGACTTTGCTGATCTGTGGGAGCCTGGCAGGGCTTTGGGCTGACCTTGTATAGTTGAGGTGGCTCTGCGTACAGTCATTTATCAATTAGACAGAATTGGGCTCGGGGTAATGTGACAGTAGCCTGCTGTGACGACTCACTGGGCATTAGCTGCTTGGCCTGGCAGGCACCGTTGTTGGGCCAGGATAGAGCAAGTTACATGTCTGCTGGTGGCTCTACTGTATTGCACTGTGTGTGTGTGTGTGTGTGTGTGTGTGTGTGTGTGTGTGTGTGTGTGTGTGTGTGTGTGTGTGTGTGTGTGTGTGTGTGTGTGTGTGTGTGTGTGTGTGTGTGTGTGTTGGGCAGTGTTGTCTGTGGCTGGGTAAGCACTGGGTACTATCAAAGCCACATTTTCTCACAAATAAACCTTGACGGAGCCTAAATTCACCGTACAACAGGTAGCTTCAACAACCAGAGTGACATAGGCTATTAACTGAAATTGACCCCAAAAAAATTGATACACAAGCGATAGCCTCTGATGATTTTTTCATTTCACCCGACGAAATGCCACACTGCTCAACTCAGCTCAGCCGATGTAGTATAATAAGTAATAATTTGCAAAGCAAACGCCATAGCCTTTTACCGTGGATTTACAATTCTTGCTATATGCAGCAAACACACACACGGAATAATATAATTATGTGAAATATTATGACGTGCATACACTGAGTATACAAAACATTAAGGACACCTGTTCTTTCCATGACATAGACTGAACAGGTGAATCCAGGTGAAAGCTATGATCCCTTATTGAAGTCACTTATTAAATCCACTTCAATCTGTGTAGATTAAGGGGAGGAGACAGGTTAAAGAAGGATTGTTAAGCCTTGAGTCAATTGAGACATTGTGTATGTATTCCATTCATAGAGTGAAATGGGCAGGACAAAAGATTGAAGTGCCTTTGAACCGGGGTACACGCTTAGATAAAAGGTGCTATCAAGAACCTAAATGGGTTCTTCAGCTGTCCCGAATAGGAGAACCCTTTGAAGAACCCTTATTGGTTCCAGGTAGAACCCTTTTGGTTCCAAGTAGAACTGTTTTCGGTTCCATTTAGAACCTTTTCCACAGAGGGTTCTACATGGAATCCAAATTGGAACTCAATATTAGGAAGGTGTATATTTAATAAATAAGGTTCTAGCGAAAATACCATATCAACAATCATTTCTCAAAAGTTCAAAACAAAATTCTAACCTGATAAATCAAAGTCATTCAAAGGGATGTTGTCTGTTCTCATGATTCAACAATAACCTAACCTGCAAATTGCTAAAGAAAAAGTCGGGGGTCACAATTATTAATTGGTAATGACGAACTCACTGTTAACCTGCCCGACAGCTAGCAGAGGGAGATGCCAGAACCAAATTATGTAGACCCACCCAAATGAGCACTCTTACCCCAGGAATTACCCAAACAATGTTAGGAAATACGCATGCGCAAAATATGAAATCAGCTTAAGCTACTTCAAGCAAGGCAAAGCAGTGACACCTGTGCTTACCCTGTTCCTTAATAGATGTTAAGTCGCCTATTTAGGGGGGACTTTGAGCAGTTCTGGACCAGTTCCCGACTGACATTTTGGTGTACAAAGTGCTCTGTGAACATCTGCCTGTTCTCAGTTTCCACTCTCTAAGCAGAGCTGACTTGAAGTGTCAAGTTTCAGACCCCACAGTTGCACAGGGAGTGATGTGTCACATTTTCTCTCCTATCCAGACAAATAATCGATTATCTCGTCCTCTGAGCGAGCCAGCCCAGCTCGGGAGACGGCAAATGAACGGTGACAGTCTAGCGAGTGCAAACATTGTGGTCATCTCGCCGGGATATTCTCAGCAGGATTTAAAGCTCTCAACATGAAGAAATACGAAATAATTTCATAGAATTGAAAGAAGACCCCTTCGTGCTTAAAGCTGAAGTTGTAACGAATCTGAACACTTTTGAATGGTGTCTCTGCACCTCGTTTAGGAGAAAGTTCTCTGTCGACAGTCTGAAATAGTGCCAATATTGTACTGTCACCGATCATATTTATTTTACAGTTATAAGAAAGGTGAACTCTTATAGTAAGTCATTTATAACTTGATTGTTACTATATTTACAAAGCATTTCAGTCATTTCAAGCCCTATTGCCCCACTAAGTACTCGTCCTCAAAAGTGCAAAAGTGACCTCAGTAATTTATAACTATTTCCACCAGAAATGTGCGTTCTAGACCTTTCTAAAACGATGAAACATTACCAGTTATTGTTTATGACCTCATGAAAAAAAATTACGTTTCGGTATGTCTAGTTAGGTGGAAATCAAAATTTTGCCCTATCATTCAACTGGTTTTATCAGACTGGAGTCAGGAAAGGATTTGAATAGATTCCAATGGAAAAAAAGGCATGAATACCTTGTCGCCTGACCTTTTGAGGGTGCGTTCTCAGCCCTCTCCTGTTCACCCATGACTGCGTGGCCAAGCACGCATCCAACTCAATCATCAAGTTTGCTGACGACTACAGTGGTAGGCTTGATTACCAACAACGACGAGACGGCCTACAGGGAGGAGGTGAGGGCCCTCGGAGTGTGGTGTCAGGAAAATAACCTCTCACTCAATGTCAGCAAAACAAAGGAGATGATCGTGGACTTCAGGAAACAGGAGAGGGAGCACCCCCCTATCCACATCGACGGGACAGTAGTGGAGAAGGTGGAAAGTTTTAAGTTCCTCGGCGTACACATCACGGACAAACTGAATTGGTCCACCCACACAGACAGCGTGGTGAAGAAGGCGCAACAGGCTTGTCACCAAAATCATTCACAAACTTCTACAGATGCACAATCAAGAGCATCCTGTATCACCACCTGGTACGGCAACTGCTCCACCCACAACCGTAAGGCTCTCCAGAGGGTAGTGAGGACTGCACAACGCATCACCGGGGTAAACTACCTGCCCTTCAGGACACCTACACCACCCGATGTCACAGAAAGGACAAAAAGATCATCAAGGACAACAACCACCCGAGCCACTACCTGTTCACCCCGCTATCATCCAGAAGGCGAGGTCAGTACAGGTGCATCAAAGCTGGGACCAAGAGACTGAAAAACAGCTTCTACCTCAAGGCCATCAGACTGTTAAACAGCCATCACTAACATAGAGAGGCTGCTGCCAACATACTGACTTAAATCTCTAGCCACTTTAAAAAATAGGAATTGGATGTAACAAATGTATCACTAGCCACTTTAAACAATTTTGTATATAATGTTTACATATCCGACATTACTCATATCAAATGTATACACTGTACTCTAAACCATCTACTGAATCTTGCCTATGCCGTTCGGCCATCGACTCAAATCTCTAGCCAATTTAATAATTATAATTGGATGAAATGAATGTATCACTAGCCACTTTAAACAATGCCATTTATATAATGTTTACATATCCTACATTACTCATCTCATATGTATATACTGTACTCCATACCACCTACTGCATCTTGCCTATGCCGGTCAGCCATTGCTCATCCATATATTTATATGTACATACTCGTATTCATTCCTTTACTCTTGTGTGTATAAGGTAGTTGTTGTGAATTTGTTAGATTACTTGTTAGATACTACCGCATGGTCGGAACTAGAAGCACAAGCATTTCGCTACACTCGCATTAACATCTGCTAACCATGTGTGTGTGACAAATACAATTTCATTTCATTTGATTTAAAAACCACCAATAATGAGTTAAGGGCTTGTTCAGACAGAGTCCTCCATTTCCCAGGTGTGGGATAGGCCCGCTCCTCATTAGCTCAGGTTCTGACTTATCAGAGGTACAGTTGAAGTCGGAAGTTTACATACACCTTAGCCAAATACATTTAAACTCAGTTTTTCACAATTCCTGAAATTTAATCCCAGTAAAAAATTCCCTGTCTTATTTTAAGAATGTGAAATGTCAGAATAATAGTAGATAATTATTATAATTATTTATTTCAGTTTTTATTTCTTTCATCACATTCCCAGTGGGTCAGAAGTTTACATACACTCACTTAGTATTTGGTATCACTGCCTTTAAATTGTTTTACTTGGGTCAAGCGTTTCGGGTAGCCTTCCACAAGCTTCCCACAATAAGTTGGGTGAATTTTGGCCCATTCCTCCTGACAGAGCTGGTGTAACTGAGTCAGGTTTGTAGGCGTCCTTGCTCGCACACGCTTTTTCAGTTCTGCCACACATTTTCCATGGGATTGAGGTCAGGGCTTTGTGATGGCCACTCCAATACCTTGACTTTGTTGTCCTTAAGCCATTTTGCCACAACTTTGGAAGTATGCTTGGGGTCATTGTCCACTTGGAAGACCCATTGGCGACCAAGCTTTAACTTCCTGACTGATGTCTTGAGATGTTGCTTCAATGTATCCACATAATTTTCCTCCCTCATGGTGCCATCTATTTTGTGAAGTGCACAGTCCCTCCTGCAGCAAAGCACCCCCACAACATGATGCTGCCACTCCCGTGCTTCATGGTTGGGATGGTGTTCTTCAGCTTGCAAGCCTCCCCCTTTTTCCTCCAAACATAACGATGGTAATTATGGCCAAACAGTTCCATTTTTGTTTCATAAGACCAGAGAACATTTCTCCAAAAAGTACGAATTTTGTCTCCATGTGCAGTTGCAAACCCTAGTCTGGCTTTTTTATGGCGGTTTTGGAGCAGTGGCTTCTTCCTTGCTGAGCGGCCTTTCAGGTTATGTGGATATAGGACTCGTTTTACTGTGGATATAGATTCATTTGTACCTGTTTCCTCCAGCATCTTCACAAGGTCCTTTGCTGTTGTTCTGGGATTGATTTGCACTTTTCGCACCAAAGTACGTTCATCTCTAGGAGACAGAGCGCGTCTCCTTCCTGAGCGGTATGACGGCTGCATGGTCCCATCGTGTTTATACTTGTGTACTATTGTTTGTTCAAATCAAACAGATGAACGTGGTACCTTCAGGCGTTTGGAAATTGCTCCCAAGGATGAACCAGACTTGTGGAGGTCTACAATTTTTTTTCTGAGGTCTTGGCTGATTTCTTTTGATATTCCCATGATGTCAAGCAAAGAGGCACTGAGTTTGAAGGTAGTCCTTGAAATACATCCACAGGTACACCTCCAATTGACTCAAATGATGTCAAATAGCCTATCAGAAGCTTCTAAAGCCATTACATAATTTTCTGGAATTTTCCAAGCTGTTTAAAGGCACAGTCAACTTAGTGTATGTAAACTTCTGACCCACTGGAATTGTGATACAGTGAATTAGAAGTGAAATAATCTGTCTGTAAACAATTGTTGATCGTAACTGACTTACCAAAACTATAGTTAGTTAACAAGAAGTTTGTGGAGTGGTTGAAAAACAAGTTTTAATGACTCCAACCTAAATGTATGTAAACTTCTGACTTCAACTGTATCTCTCTCTATCTCGCTCTCTTCCCCTTCTTCCCCCGCTGTCTCTCATTCTCTCGCTTTCTCCCTTCTCTCTCTCCCCTATTTTATTTTTTCTCCCTCACTCTTTCTTCCTTCTCTTTCTCTCTCCAATTCATTACAGACATGAATAAATCGGGGACGTTTCTCTTCAGTCCAGTCTTTTTGGGGACAGTCTCCAACTTTATTATGACCTTGTTAAAAATTTCAATGGCATTCATGATCCTCCCCCTCCAACCCCTCTGTCCCTCCTTCCTCTCCTCCCTCTCTTTCTCTCGCTCTGAGTCATTTAAACGGTGACAGCTTTGTCTCGTTAAGTTGCCATCTGGTGTAATGTATCATTAAAATCTGTTTGTTTACTGCCATCTTCCGGATAAGGGCCGGGGTTAGGCAGTGTGGCATTTCCGCAGTCAGACCTCGGTTCGAAGAGTATCTATTTTCTTGCAAATACTTTCAAAAGTTTGATTTTGCCTGCCTGGAGTGCCAGTTGGGTGGAGTTTGCTCTTTCTGGACTAGGAAATTGATTAAATCAAATGTCTATATAAAATAACAAATACTGCTTGAACCCAGGTATGGTTAGAGCCAACTGACCTGGATAAGGGGCATGTCAATAGTCTCAAGTGGTTTCCTCTCATTGTCTCCACTTTACACCATTGAGCTGTACACTATTGAGGTAGAGGGCTACCCATGCAAGTTCAGGCTAGGATACCCCTCGGTCTCACCAAAGGGACTTGTGGCCACAAACCATATTGAAGGCTCATACTATAGTGTCTGTTAGCAGTATAGACATAGCCACTGGGGACAATAATTCATATGAAGTCTCCTTCTCTTCCTCCTTTTGTGTTGGAAAGAGAGGAGGCCAGATTTGTTTAATTAGATCCGAGCAACACTGCAGGCTTTTTAATACTACTTTAAAACTGCTGGGGACGTCTGTTGAGAGCTTTGTTTTCAAGGGACTCACTCCTCTTATATTAGACGTTATTATCTTTAAGGCACAATCTGGGATTGGTACTTTTAAATTAATGATGTAGACATTGTATAATGAACCCTGTGATACATTGTATACTGTAGATTCAAAACATGGTCCTTGCATCTACAGCTCGTTCTGTGAATATTTACAGTGGTTCCATTTCTCCTGCCCCTTCCTCGCTGTTGACCTCCCAAAAAGTGTCAGGGTGGTCACTTTTTCTTTCTTTTTGAATCTCAGATTGCCCCTTTAAAGGAATGACTTAGAAAACGGTCCACGCTGTACTGCACAATACCTCACACTGGCCTTGCTTTAAATGCAGGGTGGGAGACTGGGTTGGTTTATTGGTAGCAGCTGCCATTGACTTGAAATTGCCATCTATGATTCATTGATAATAGCTATTGCGCCATGCAGCTTCATAGTAAGCCTATTGTAGCCTATTCTTTGGTAACAGCATGCATGTTCTGTTCATCCATTACCGACACCATACATGGCTGTGCCCATCTAATGTAAAGTAATGATATGCGACTGTGCCAATTTAATGTAAAGTAATGGTCTATTTCTCTGCCGTGGACTTTACTGGATAAAAACATCCTTTTTAACCCTGTTTCTAATGTGTAATGGTGTGGAGTTGGTACGATTAAGCCTGTCAATGTGTTATGATTGGAAGCGCCGCGTTCAAGTTTGTTTGACGGACGCCATTGATCATTGTCTAGCCTATGTTTTCTATCCAACAGGGCCTGAGAGCGAAGGAGTGGAAGAGAGGTATTCTGAGCAGCGATGAAAGGATGGAGGGTCGTTATCGAATCCTTCTCGACCAGAGAGAAAACGCATTTTTCCAAACGAATAAGGTGTGTGTGCGTGCGTTCCTGCACGTAAAGCAAGTACAACATCAAGAACATAATGCATATTTAATGGATCATTCGGAATTTGAAGAACAATGGATATCAATGCTGAATAGAAAAGCTATAACCTTCTATCTTATGTATACAGTATGTAATTCAGGGTATTCATCTGTCTGTGTTCCAAATGGTTTCCATAGGGCTCTGGTCAAAAGTAGCACACTTTATAGGGAATAGGGGGCCATTTGGAAAGCAGCCTCTGTTACGTTCAGAACGCTTTATTGCCTTTAAGGCCTTGATTTCCCTTGGTATGGCCCTGAGCCATGTTCAAGTCATAAACACATTGTTATGATCTCTATAGAACTATCAAGGTTCTCTGTTGCAATAAGTTGACTGTCGTGCAGACCTGAACGAACGGCACTGTGTTGGCTCTGATCTTTTATTTTCACGTCCTTTCTAGCACGGTTCCAGCAACTATGGTGGATGGATGTGTAACCACTGGCGTAGTGGGTGGAGGGGGCAAAAAATATATATAATTACAGGAAATTCGCTGTAAAACTGCGCTGGCGCAGTACAGCTCAGCTCAGGATCGTGAAGAGAGTATAAACTGCTTTGAAATACTGTGAGCTTTTTCTAGAGTCTGTGTGGGTGGGATTTGCAGTTTTTGGGGACTTTTCTATTGGGTTAAAATAAGACGGACAAGCTCAAGCAGGCACAGAGGAAGTATTTCAAATGATTCTTCAAGTATTTGAAACCCAGTTCTGGTGGCACATGTTGGAGCATTATGTTGGACCATGCTTTAGTATCCAAACCTTGTGGTGGTTTCCAGGGCCACACAGCAGTGCTGAAGGTGTCTTCCCCTTCTGATTATTGAGCTGCTGACTAGTGAGGGTTTGTTCACTACAGAACAGTCCCTCTCTCTCCTTCCATCTCTCCTGTCCTCTCCTACTGTCCCTCCCCCTCTCGCTCTCTCCTTCTCTCTCTCCCTCCCCCTTCTCCCTTTTGTTCTCTCCCTGTCTAATGGAGATTGACGAGAGCTCATCTGTTTCGATATGGACTCAGATGCCTTCACACAGCAGAGCTCAGCGTCAACAGTGACCTTGAGAGGGAAGGCAGAGGAGTGGGTAGAGCTTTATTCTGCACTAAACTGTCTGTTTACTCGTTACAGTGAGCTACATGAAGCTTATGTGTTGTGAGTATTGGTATTATACATTATTATAATAGTATTCCACCATTTTCCTTCCATCACTCTGTTCTTTTCAAATCCATGTCGGTCTGCAGTACACCGTCTGTCTGTTTCTTACACAGGGCTTATACATTGTGAACATTGGGGAGAATCTCATTTGGATTTTCTTAACTTCTCACGTCCTTTCGCCTCCTTCTCAAAACCCATTGGATGAGGTCAGAAGTCCTGCCCCTCTGACCTTCTCACCCAATGGGTTTTCATAAGCAGGTGAGGAAAGAGGACACATGACACATGGAATCAAGGAAATGCAACTGAAATTCTCCCATGGTGTTATACAGGCAGTATTACACCATGTTCTTTACACCAGGCTGTTCCTTTCAGGTCTGTGATGAACGAGAGCACACATTGGGAGAAAGGTAGAGGATCGGACCACAGCCTGTTTATTTGTTCTTTAGGCTACGTCCCAATTTTCCACCCTTCTCCCAAAGAGCGCACTTGCACACTTCCTGTCATGTTAAATCCATGATGTGCACTCTTTGAGAAAAGGCTGGAGAATTGCGGCATGGCCATCCTTGGAAATGATATGGTGAGTGTTGGTATTTGTGCTTTCTGGTTCTCTTTCAGTTTCAAGTACAAAGTTGAATAGGCAGTATGAATATCTGAACTCTTACAAAGTTAAATAGTATTCTGCCTGGAATACATACATTTGTATTAGCCTCTCTAAGGAACCAAGAAACGTGTAACATTCTAACGTGTATAGGTCAAACGGTGGGTAGATATTGTGAAGGCTGGTATTCATGCAATTGCAGATAATGGGTTTCCACTAGAGTGCAAATCAAACCCTTTCTAGAAGCCTTTGATCTGAAATTGAATTGAATACGCACCTTATAATTATAATATCTGTTAGACTATATGAAGATATAGGCGCTTGTGAGTGATAAAGAAACAGGCGTGGAGGGAGGTCAGTCAATTTGAGGGGTTTATTAGAGAACAGTGAATATAAAGATTGTATGTATGTATGTATGTATGTACAGGTAACTGCCAGTATAAAAGGAAACACCAACATAAAGTGTATTAATAAGGCATTGTGCCAACACGAGCAAGAGCAGTTTCAATGTGCCTAAGCAGAGATGATGTGTCTGGAACTACATTGGAGGGGTGCATCCCATAGCCATCAGTTGGTGTATTGCTGATGGTAGTGGTAAAAACGCTGTCTCGGGCACCGCTCCAGAATCTCCCATAAGTGTTCAATTGGGTTGAGATCTGGTGACTGACGTCCATGGCATACGGTTTCCATCGTTTTCATGCTCATCAAACCATTCCATGGCCATTCATGCCGTGTGGATGGTATTGTCATTCTATGGGGGGCCATGGTAGCCCAAATAATGGCCTGCCCAGCATTTTTATACATGAACCTAAGCATGCTGGGATGTTAATTGCTTAATTAACTCAAGAACTACACCTGTGTGGAAGCATCTGCTTTTAATATACTTAGTATCCTTCATTTACTCAAGTGTTTCCATTATTTTGGCAATTACCTGCATGTATGTATGTAGGACTCTAGGGCTTCATTTAGACAGGCATCCCAATTCTGATATTTTTTTCCCACTAATTTCACTTTTGACCAATGACATCAGATCTTTCACATCAGATCTTTCTCAGAGCTGAACTGATTAAAAGACAAATTAGTAAAAAATATATCTGAATTGGGCTGCCTGTCTAAACGCAGCAAACCACAACTAGTCATATCTGAATTGGGCTGCCTGTCTAAACGCAGCAAACCACAACTAGTCATATCTGAATTGGGCTGCCTGTCTAAACGCAGCAAACCACAACTAGTCATATCTGAATTGGGCTGCCTGTCTAAACGCAGCAAACCACAACTAGTCATATCTGAATTGGGCTGCCTGTCTAAACGCAGCAAACCACAACTAGTCATACCTGTCCGTGTCTACTATTACACTCTACACAATAATCCAATCAGGCTGTGATATAGTTAGTGATATCATCAAGAGAAATAGATTTTTTTTTAAAAGGCAATACCATAGGACCATAAAGTGTGTGCATCGTTCAGGAACACCGTTAAGGGTCGGGAAGGAACAAGGAAACAAATTACTTGTATGCCAAACACTTTCAGTTACCTTAAATATAAGTTATTCCTAGCTCTACAGGTAAGGTAACATTCAAACCGGGGAAAACATACGAGATATTAAGTTAGCAGGGGAATATCGACAAAAGCACAGATCTGTGGGGGTAATACAGTAAACCTCTTCATAGTCAGGCAGTGTGATTTAAGTTTAAATGTTTCATCAATGTGTTATGAGGAGGTCTGCTCATGCATTACTCAGTAAACTAAACTCTAGTTCAATCGTCTCCTTTGTCGAAGAAAGGTTTCTAATTAAATCTCCCTGCCCGATTATATCGAGGCTTACAGTCATTTTTGCACAAAACCTGTGCTCTTTTTGCACCACGAAAACGCCGCCCAAAGTTTATCAGCCTTGATAGATCAATCCTCTTACTACAGTGATTTCACTACTGCGCCATTCATCATTTCCATTCGGGCAGTTAATGTGTACGAGCAGCCAGTCAGTGCCACGATAGTAATGATATAGCAATAATATTGACGGCCATTTAGTCATTTAGGTGCCCCTCTACTGATATGTTTTGTTTTTAACTTTTCATCTCCCTTTTTTAAGTAAGTTTTTGTTTTTAGTGTCACACATTTGTCTCTCACACGGTTAAGCTACAGTAGTTATAATAGTAATAAATATGGGTGGGAACACGCTGGCTTCCCATTGGCCGAGAAGCCCCAAAGTGTTCATGGGAGCTGTAGTTCAGAACAGGTGGCGGGATAGCAAAGTCCTCCAGGTAGGTTTTTTTCATCGACCCTACGCTCAAAAGGGAGATTATCGGTATAACTCGTCTCACCAAAATAAACAAATTAACACAAAGAAAGAAGGGAGTTTTCTTAAACTTCTCGTTGTCGGTTGTTGTTGTTTTTCTTGGTTTCAGTGACATACGTCTTGGCGGCGGACACCTTTTAGAAGGAGTCCATGGCCTTGAACTCGCTGAGGGCCTGGACGGGTGAGATGTGCTTCTTCTGCGAGCCCCGTCGAACGCGCGTCTGGCACTCCTCGGGCTTCTCCCGCTTCACCAAGGGCTTCTTCTCGGGCGCCTTCATGCGCCAGCTGACCACAGGTGAGTTGACGGCGGCGGCGCCGTACACCTTGGCGTACTTGGTGGACGCCACGTAGCTGGCCTTGACTGTGAGCACCACAGCGTTCATCAAGTTCTTGGCCGCCTGGATCAGGGAGGTGGCGCTGTCCAGCTAAGGAGAGAGACAGAGGACAATTTAGAAGTTAAAATCCTTATACCAACACTACATCTTATTTCACGACATACAGTATTAACTGTAGTAACAACATTGTAGTTGCATAGGAACTGCTTTTACTAGGTCAGCTTTATACATTAAATGGACAAAACCATCACATATAAACCGTCACATATTTAACCCCTGCAATAGAAGCAATGGTTAGGTCAACTGCAAACCTGCATCGCCAACTGCACATGCAACACTCTGCAGACCCCATGAGGGGAGGAGGTGAGAAGAACGAGAGGTGAGGGAGAGGTGAGAATAAGGAGAGGGGAAAAGGAAGATCTAAGTGATTGGATAGGTGTAAGCAATAATCCAACCAATTGGATATCTTTCAGGACTTAAATGAAGCATATCGATTTGTTATTTCTTCAATTAAAAAGTATTGAGATGTTACCCTAATTAAGAGTTGAGATGCACCCCTTTCTTAGACAGACTGTCTTTTAGACATCCCATGTCACGCTGCAAGATAACAAGAACTGCCGGCGGCAAAGAGCTCTCGCTGAAGAAGGCTTTATCAAGCCAACAGTTCTTACAGTCTCTGGTCACCCCCGCAGGGCGATAGCAGGTCCCTCACTCGTCTTATCAGAGCCCTGAGTAGCTAGACAGGGTCAGAGTGACCGCTGTACCTCCAACACATCTCTGATATGACAGCCTCATTAAGAGAAAGCGGTGTCCAAAATAACATGGTTACGTCACAAATGGCACCCTATTCCCTATATAGCGCACTACTTTCGACCAGAGCCTGTTACAGTGAACAGATTGTGTGCTGGCCAAAATAGGGGGCCATTTCAGACGTAGTGCCTATAGAGTTTCAGCTCATCTTGTCGGGATGAAATTACTGCATATTACTGGGTATTTTAAGCATAATTCGGGGTATCGGGGGCACCCACCGTGCTGCTAACCTTTTTATAGTGACCAGCTGGAGTTCGGAGCCAATTAAATCTAGCGGTTGACTCCCTTCTCGGGGTGGGGGGCAAGGGGGTAGGGGGGCGCCAGCCGCAGCCTCTAAATGTCAGCCAAACAAAACGCAGGGAGAGAAGAGAGGTACACCTGACCTCCACCAACTGCTAATTAAGAAGTGTCTGGGAAAAAAAGTGGGTGTCGTGTAGTGAGGACGATGTTTTTGTGTTGAGGACTCCCTGGGTTGGGGCTGGCACTGCGAAGGTTGAAGAGAGAATGAGACTTTTCCCCAAAAATTATGGAGAGCAGTGTTACTCGAGGACCTGAGTGTTTCTAATCATAATACGCCAATCAGAATAGGTCTATTTTAACAGATGACAGCGGACATTTTTACAATTCATGAATTGAGCATTAGTGAGCATTAGTGAGGTTGGGCATTGATGTTGGGCGATTAGGCCAGGCTTGCAGTCGGCATTCCAATTCGTCCCAAAAGTGTTCAATGGGGTTGAGGTCAAGGCTCTGTGCAGGCCAGACAAGTTCTTCCCTACCGATCTTGACAAATCATTTCTGTATGGACCTCGCATTGTGCACAGAGGCATTATCATGCTGAAACAGGAAAGGGCCTTCCCCAAACTGTTGCCACAATGTCGGAACCACAGAATAGTCTAGAATGTCATTGTATACTGTAGCGTTAAGATTTCCCTTCACTGGAACTAAGGGGTCTAGCCCAAACCATGAAAAACAGCCCCATACCATTATTCCTCATCCACCAAACTTTACAGTTGGCACTATGCATTTGGGCAGGTAGCATTCTCCTGGCATCCGCCAAACCCAGATTCGCCCGTCGGACTGCCAGATGGTGAAGCGTTATGCCTCACTCCAGAGAGCGTGTTTCAACCAGAGTCCAATGGCGTCGAGCTTTACTCCACTCCAGCCGACACTTGGCATTGCGCATTGTGATGGTAATTTTCTAATAATTTTCAAATAATTGCTTTTTTTATTTTACTTGACTGATGGTACATGCTTCTGATGGTCATGGTGCTTTCAAGACAACTAGAAAATCATGATGTCGGTGATCTTCAGGTCGGAAAGTTAGAGCTATAGAAAGATGCCAGAGTTTCCGACTTCCGAGATGGATAACCATTCAAAAAGATATTTCCCAGTCAGATCGCGTTTTTTTTTCAGAATTCTCAGTTGTCTTGAACGCACTGAAGTCGGGAGTCGGAGATTTCCGAGTACTCAGTTGTTTTGAACACGGCATTAGTCTCAGCGGAGAGAGGGAGACAGCAGCAGAGGGTCCGCCTCTCACAGTCGCTGCTCTGAAGGGGTGTCCACATACCTTTGGCCATGTAGTGTATGTGTACACTACCAATAACATTTGATTACTGCTCTATTGATTGGCATGCTTTTAGCAGTTAGCATATTGTAGAAAAATGGCGGGGCAGGGAAGCGAACCGGGTTGCTGCCGTGAAAGGCTACAAACATCCTACACATCGCGCCAATAGGGTTGAGAAATTTCACCTGGCTCATATAGCAAGGATTGCTACAATATTACCCATTAAAGTTTATACTGCCATTAGACAATATTGCCACATTTATTGTGTAATAATTTTGAAATGTTATATTGTTAAGATATGTAAAGTCATAGGGTAATTGAAGTAAAAAATATATACATATCAAAGAGAATGCCTTGACTCTGAGTCTCTCTGAAAAGTGGTCTTTGGCAGCCAGCAATCTATACTAGAGCCTAAGGATATAAGGTCCTTTCCAAAACGCCATACCATTTCCTAGAAATGGGGTGCATATAAACAGTTCCAACTAGATTTCTTTCCCCTCTCGATCAAGACAAAGTGGACAAGGGAAGGATGCCAAGTGACATTATTGAGATTCACCCCACAAGTGCATAGGAGGGTCTATAGGGGTTGATTTGAGATTGGGCATGCAATTCATTTCCACCTGTTCAGCGCTAGCTTCAAATACCATTTAAAGTTGAAACTAACTGAGATACGTCTAACCAGTTCAGTAGTTAGTATCCACCATAACGCTGCCATCATCTGTCCTGTGTTTTTAAACAAGCGCTGATGGAGAACAGACTAGGGCTGTCTGAAAATATTATTCGCTTTCAAATCATTGCTTCCTCCGTTGTTGTTTCATCAATTCCTCTCAAAGCGCATTGAAGGAGAGGATCCAAGGATCTCCCTCAGAACTCCTCCTCCAATGCTCCTTGAGAGGAATTGTCAGAAACAAGGAGGGAGGAAGCCTAGGGAAGGTCCCTTGTAACTATTGAGATAAAAGAATGAGGCCCACAGACAGAATATTGCTGCTCACCAGTGCTTTATGCACCTGAGTACAACTTCTGACAGAGACCCAGGACCTTGACTGTACCATGTGAGGGTGTTGTGTGGTGAGACTTACCCCAGAGACGATGAGCTCTCCTCCCAGGTTCTGGACTTCGGCCTTGACCTTGCTACAGATGTTGAGCTGGTGGCAGTACAGGGCGATTCTCTGCAGGTAGGCCAGCAGGTCCTGCTTGCAGGCCGAGTCAGGGCACTGAGACATGCACACGCAGAAACATAATGATAAAATCAGTTTAAAAACAGTGGAAAAAGCTGAAAAATGTGCTAAGAAGCAGGGTTAAGAAATAGTCTTGTTTTGTACATCAGAAGTAGTTTATAAAATGGTTGTGCCTCAATTTTTTTACTAATGGCATGTCATTTCTCCACTGTACTCATTCCTACAGCAGAAGAACAACCAATCGTCGAAATAGCAGGGGCAATTAGCAACTCCTTTTCCGGCCCTCTATTATGAGAAGCCATAGTATATACTGAGAACCCTATTCACCCTATTCCCTATATAGTGCACTTCTTTACACCAGAGCCCACGGGACCATTTGGGAATAGGGTGCCATTTGAAGCACAGCCACAGAGAGGGAGAGGGACAAAGGCTTTTCAGTCCCATTTGTTAAATGCACACAAGTGTCTGCAATATATTCTGGACGTCATGCGGCGAAAATTGCTACAGTCCACAAGTTTCCTGGTGGGTAATGAAAGAATGGTGTGTTCACTACTTTGCTTTTAAAACGCTCCCGGTCACCGTTTTGTACAGGCACCTTTTTCTCAACCATTAACAGTAAATGGTCTTAACTACAACATTCAGGCAGCATGTATAGAGTCGAAGGGAAGCGAGAAATTCACACGGAGCTCACTTCCTTGTCTTTAGGGGAGCTAGGATACATTGGGACAGCCAAGTTAAGGGCATGCAATGTTTTCAAACATTTTGCAATGGAAGATAAAAATGTGCATTTCTTATTCAGTAGTCCCTCCCTGTTTTCTTCATGAACACGACCCATCTCTACCTATTCCCCTCGAGTGGCGAATCCCGTGTTTAGATCGTTCCAACGTGTTCCCTTTCCACACTTGTTTTTTTGTTTGCCAGTTTAATTGTGCTTTAGTGTGCTTGTTCGCCCACACTGAGTAAGTAAGGGTGTGAGGCAGACTAGTATCGACGGACTCGAAGTACTCGTGGTGCAGCACTAATGGTCACAAATGCACAGTTATCCTGTTTGCACAACAAATTAATGCTTTGTGGCTATGTCCCAAATGGCCCCATATTCCCTGCATAGTGCACTATTTTTAACCAGGGCCAATAGGGCTCTGGTCTAAAGTAGGGCTCTATATAGGGAATAGGGTGCCATTTAGGCTGCATTTTTTTTTCACATTATTACACTGAACAAAAAATATAAACGCAACATGTAAAGTGTTGGTCCCATGTTTCATGAGCTGAAAGAAAAGATCCCAGAAATGTTCCAAACACACAAAAACCTTATTTCTCTCAAATGTTGTGCACAAATTTGTTTCCTTCCCTGTTAGTGAGCATTTCTCCTTTGCCAAGATAATCCATCCACCTGACAGGTGTGGCATATCAATAAGCTGATCATTACACAGGTGCACCTTGTGCTGGGGACAATAAAAGGCCACTCTAAAAGGTGCAGTTTTAATCACGCAACACAATGCCACAGATTTTGAGGGAGCGTGCAATTGTCATGCTGACTGCAGGGATATCCACCAGAGTTGTTGCCAGAGAATTTAATGTTAATGTCTCTACCATAAGCCATCTCCAACGTCGTTTTAGAGAATTTGGTAGTTCGTCCAACTGGCCTTACAATCGCAGAGTGTATGGCGTTGTGTGGGCCAGCGGTTTGCTGATGTCAACGTTGTGAGCAGAGTGCCCCATGGTGGTGGTGGGGTTATGGTATGGGCAGGCATAAGCTACAAACAACGAACACAATTGCATTTTATCGATGGCAATTGGAAGGTACAGAGGTAACATGACGAGATCCTGAGGCCCATTGTTGTGCCCTTCATATGTTGGCATCACCTCATGTTTCAGCATGATAATGCAGAGCCTCATGTCGCAAGGATCTGTACACAATTCCTGGAAGTTGAAAATATCCCAGTTCTTCCATGGCCTGCATACTCACCAGACAAGTCACCTATTGAGCATGTTTGGGATGCTCTGGATCGACGTGTACGACAGCTATTCCAGTTCTCTCCAATATCCAGCAACTTCGCACAGCCAATGAAGAGGAGTGGGACAACATTCCACAGGCCACAATCAACAGCCTGATCAGCTCTATGCGAAGGAGAAGTCTCGCACTGCATGAGGCAAATGGTGGTCACACCAGATACTGACTGGTATTCTGATCCATACCCACTACATTTTTTTAATCTCTAACCAAAATATGCATATCTTTATTCCGAGTCATGTAAAATCCATAGATTAGGGCCTAATTTATTTATTTAAATGAACTGATTTCTTTATATGAACTGTAAATGTTCCATGTTGCGTTTCATATTTTTGTTCAGTATACTTTCAAAGTACAGTAAATAATGACTTGAGTTGAAATGGCATCTTTCCCCCCTCCCAAATCAATCCTAATCAAATCAAATCATTCTCATGTAACAACGTTGCCCCTCAGTGTCATTCAAACTTACATCTTTCGATTTGTGAATGTGTCGGCACTGTGGACTTGGGATGTGGCTGCGTTGTTGATGTCATGTTAATCAGGCCTTTTGATTTGAACATATACGGATTGTTTTAGTTTTGTAAGCTAGGCTACCTATTTAAATATTGAATTCATGGATAAAGCCTTAGCAGTCCTTATGATATCGTTCCCAATGATCAGTACTTTCATTTATTCTGCTGCTGTCCAGCGGTTCTGAATTTGCGATGCACCCGATTGTCCACGTTTCGGGTACAATGGCCTTTTGATTTGAACATTTGAAAGGTTTAAGGTGTGTATACTAGGCTATTTGATTTCATTTATATACAGTACGTTACAGTACTTTACTAATAAATATGTTCAAATGGAACCAAATGATCTGTTTTTGTCCTCAACCCTGCTTAATAAAGGGGACTGTAGGCTGTATGGGGCTACAGTATAGGTTGAATCTGATAGTCTGCCTACAACCAGCCTGAGTATAGGTAAATGTATACAATTGGAAATGAGCTATTATCAGACTGGTTAACATGATGCATGTCTGTTGAATTTAGAAAAACCCACCTGCATGCCTGCTACTGTGTTGAGGTCGTGGCATACTGCCTACTTTTTACTGAAACAGTACATGCTAAATAGTATGCGACGATGAGTACGTAGGATGCAGTTTAAGTATGTTGTACGCTAGTATTGGTATTCTGACACGGCCAGAGAATTTGGAGAAAGTTGCTGGAACGATTACATACGGGGCCAGTCTCGACCAAAAACGATGATGATGCCATTGTCCAAGCAAATTTCTATCGTTTTTTTGAAACTGTGCAAAAATGTGTTTGAGGTGGGGATTTACTGTGGTTTTTTTTTCTTCTCTAATATGCTTTGGTCACAACTACAAGTAGGATGAGTCCACAACATTATTTGGGTATGATCAAACAGAATGAGCTTTTAAAAATGAGATTTTCAGTTACTTTAATGATCTCAGGTGGGTCAGATTCAACAAACACAATGGATCATCAAACACACACACACACACACACACACACACACACGCACTAATGCCCCCTTAAAGCTGTGTTCATGTAGCGCTACATGCTGATCTTACAGCCAGTGAGGAAGAAAGTGGAAACAGCTCTTAGGACATGATTACTGCACCCACCACCACTCCTGGCTAGCATTACCACTAATTCCACTAACACACACACACAAACCAAACACACTGCACGCTGTAAACAAAACACTTGGAAACACACACACGAACACACACAACCCCCTTTCTCCATCACACCAGCAACCCACTCGTTTCTCCCTGCTCCTAGACCAGCCTGGTTCAGGCAGGCAGATGACAATATGGTTGCCTGACTAATCGTCCATCTCCTCAGCAGATTCCCTCCTGATGTAAATAAACAGTACGGACCATTACCTTGCCAAGGCCGCCGAGGAAAGCAGGCAGCTTCATTCTCTTCCTCCATCTTACTCGCTCCCTTCTCTTTCCTGCCACTGATTAGGGGAGGACGAATTCTAGCCCAGAATCCAAACTGAATATTGTGAAACAGACCAATATTTAGTTAGGGTTTCAGGCTGGAATTTTTCTCTTTCCAAACCTTCCTTCCAAAGAGGTATTCTAGCTTGGAATACAAACTGAATGTAGTGAAACCATAGTGATATTCAGTTTGGATTACAGGCTAGAATTCCTCTCTTCTTTTCTAGTTAGAGTGGAATTCTAGCTTGGAATACAAACTGATCTATGGCGCACTATCCAGTTTGGATTCCAGGCTAGTGGAAACTTCTATTTCAAGAGGGAGGAAGAAGCCCTTTTGTTTTTGCATAACTAGACCTGAAATAAATCAGCCTCTCTGCATGGGTGACTCATCAGCGGGACCTCTGTTATTAAACCAGGGGCCAAAGCTCTGTCAGAACCCACACGCACACAAAAGCGTTACTAAATCACACCTCTACATTGATGGCGTGTTGCATTTCCAATCAGGCTTGTAGAAAAAAACAGACCTCTGCCCATGACACACAAATGGCACCCTAGTCCCTATTTAGTGCATTACTTTTGACCAGGGCCCATAAGGACACATTCTAAGTGTCCTATAATAAATACATGGATAGAGTGGCAATGCAAAAGGTGAATAATGACGTTTTACATGCATATTATAATCAATGTCAGTATGCTCCTAATTTGCACCCCCTAATGCTTCCCTATTCCCTACATAGTGCACTCTCTCTGTGATTCCTTGGTCTCCTGACAATGGCCATTTAAGGCGTCTGGCAGGGGGGGGTCCTAGTAAATGACCATGCCTTGAGTTCTCTTCAACCCCACCTCACCAAGTCTGCATCCTAAATGGCACCCAATTCCCTATATAGTTCACTGCTTTTGACCATAGCCCTATGGGCCCTAGTCGAAAGTAGTGCACTAAATAGGGATTAGGGTTCAATTTTGGATGCATACATTGTCCTCCCATCTCTATGGTAGGCAGCAGCACAGCGGGTTCCCAGCAGGTAGAACGTTTGTCAAGTTTCTCTGGATAGGCCTGAGCTTCTGGACGCGGTTTTAAGAAAACCCCCAGCGGAGGAAGAAAGAGAGAACAAGAGAGAGAGGGTAGAAGAAAGACAGAGAGAGTAAAGAGAGAGACAGAGAGAGAGAGGGTAGAAGAAAGACAGAGAGAGTAAAGAGAGAGAACAAGAGAGAGAGGGTAGAAGAAAGACAGAGAGAGTAAAGAGAGAGAAAGAGAGAGAGAGAGAAATAAGCAGATGAAGACTAGAGAGAAAGAGATGACAGCAAAAGAAGAAGAATAGTGAGAGATGAGGAGAAAGAGGCCCCCTCCATCCTCCTACTCTTTACTCTGGGGTGAAATGGAGCGAGCTGCCTCTAGAGGTAATTCCATGTCATGTGCTGCTCTTAGCAGAATATTTAAAGGTACATTTCACCACTAGACACTATTTTGGGGTGTTTTTCCAGTCTACTTACATAATTATGAGTGATGAAAGGCGTTTCAGACATAATTATACACTATAGCTGTATTTTTTTATTCGGGCGCCGGGAGAGTTCAACCAATGACGTCACAGGTTGATTGAGCCTGCTGCATGATAAAAAAAAGTCACGTTTTGTAGCAATTATTGTGGTCTTTTTGTGTTTCACCGATCACGCTAGCAGCGGGGGTAGACACGGTTGTCCTTGTTCAATAGAGCCATTGGACTAGTCTCAACGATGTTCCTATCTGGGGGGCCAAACTTCCTTGTTCCCTCCCTCGAAGGCAGGCTTTCTACAATGGGTGAGGTACCGTACTAGTTTACAGGTTCACCGGAGCTACAGTGAGGGGAAAAAAGTATTTGATCCCCTGCTGATTTTGTACGTTTGCCCACTGACAAAGAAATGATTAGTCTATAATTTTAATGGTAGGTTTATTTGAACAGTGAGAGACAGAATAACAACAAAAAATCCAGAAAAACGCATGTGAAAAATGTTATAAATTGATTTGCATTTTAATGAGGGAAATAAGTATTTGAACCCCTCTCAATCAGAAAGATTTCTGGCTCCCAGGTGTCTTTTATACAGGTAACGAGCTGAGATTAGGAGCACACTCTTAAAGGGAGTGCTCCTAATCTCAGTTTGTTACCTGTATAAAAGACACCTGTCCACAGAAGCAATCAATCAATCAGATTCCAAACTCTCCACCATGGCCAAGACCAAAGAGCTCTCCAAGGATTGTAGACCTACAAAAGGCTGGAATGGGCTACAAGACCATCGTCAAGCAGCTTGGTGAGAAGGTGACAACAGTTGGTGCGATTATTCACAAATGGAAGAAACACAAAAGAACTGTCAATCTCCCTCGGCCTGGGGCTCCATGCAAGATCTCACCTCGTGGAGTTGCAATGATCATGAGAACGGTGAGGAATCAGCCCAGAACTACACGGGGGGGATCTTGTCAATGATCTCAAGGCAGCTGGGACCATAGTCACCAAGAAAACAATTGGTAACACACTACGCC
>QNTS01002177.1:226765-239566 GCA_003317085.1 Hucho hucho | reverse complement strand
CCCAGACTCTTTCTCTCTCACACACACCTCCCCCTCAATCTCCCATATCCATCTCGCAGAACAGTCAGACTGACAGACTGCTCTTACCATGCTCTTCAATAGGGGTTTGACGTGGAGCGCGGCAATAAGGGTTGCTACTTGAGAGACCTGTCCTACTGTAGCACCGCAAAGCTTCAATCTCACACACACACACACACACATGCTTCAATCTCCTTGACACGCCTGACTGCGTCTGTCAGCCACAGGTTAATGGTAACAGCAAGGTGTGAATGCAAAATACTGGTTCTCTTGAAAACAAGGCATAAAAAGTATGCCAGTTATTTGTCGTAGGTAATATTATGAAAGGCGCTTTGACTAGATTTAAAAAATACAGTGGCTTGCCAGAGAAACACAAGATCAAATAATCTTTCTATTCGATAAAAGCAAAGTCTTAAATGTTTGAATATGTTAATACACATTTACGGTATTTTGTACCTGGATGATGCGTGTTTCACATTGCTCCTCGTGGAAATACTCTTAAAACAAATCCCTGTTTAAATTGGGAGGAAATCAGGCCCCCTCTTGCTGAGCAGCATCACATTGTAGAATGAGGATTCATCCAAAATTGCACCCGAGTCCCTATATGGTGCACTACTTTTGACCAGAGCCTAATAGGCTCCCATAAAGATCTGGCCAAAGTAGTGCACTACTGCATATAAGAAATATGGTGCCATTTCACACGCACACACTCATTATCTAGCATGAGAGGAGGGCGACAGAAGGCTGTGAATATTCAGCAAACAACAGTCAAAGAATCGTTTTAAAGGCGGCATTAAAAATGGCCACCTGCTCAGTTTCAACGTTTGTTGATTCAGTCCGAGGGTAGGCTGCCAGTGATTTGCTGTACGACTGACTCCCACCCAGCCCTGCTTGCCTAGCGACCGGTCGGGGGCCACGGTTCAACAACACACCATAGCCAGGAGATACGTGTGTTTCTTCAAATATGGCACACACACACACACATATACACACACACGTGCACACACACACACACACACACACACACACCAAGACTCAGGCCCACAAGAGGATACTGGTGAGGGGAGGACGGCTAACAATACGGAGCGAATGAAATAGTGTCAAACACAAGGAAACCATGTGTTCAATACTATTCAATTTTTTCTAGTGCAGCCGTTACTATGAGTCCTCCTCTGATATAAAGTGCCACCAGCCACCACTGCTGTACTAACATCCTCATCATTTCAATGTCTTCAGACTGATTGTGAGTAAAACACACAGTAGTTATGACAACAACGCCAAGAAGAAGAGCACAGGGTCCTAACGAATCAATAAGTATTTTGTGCATGAGGCTACATGAGGCTAATTCTCACAGCTTATTCAAGATGGATGAAAATGAAGAGGCAGATAATGTATTACCTGAAGTGCTACTATTAAGGACTAACAAACCCAGACACACACACACACACACACCTCTCTACCCCGTTCTCCCTTTATCTTCCCCAGCCAGGAGGAGCAGCCACTTTGATTGATTCGATATTGAAAATAGTCTGTCAGCGCGTTTTGGAGAGGATACTCATCTGATAATGACTGGATGCAACACATCAGCGCCGCTAATGAGATTAAAGACACAGACAAAGCCCCTAGCTCCCTGCACCTCTCACAATGCCGGCCAGCACCGCACCAAGACAGCCCACTGTGCCTAGATCCATTGCTGCTCACAAACAAACCCACTAAAGGGTATTCCCTACATGGTAAGGTACTTTTGACCCGGAAGCCAGCCGCATCAACGTGTCGGAGGAAACACCGTACATCTGTATGGGCCCGAGACCGCCACAGGAGTCGCTAGAGCGCGATGGGACAAGGAAATCTCGGTCTGCCAAACCCTCTCCAAGTCACGGCCAGCTGTGACACAGCCTGGGATTGAACCCGGGTCTGTAGTGACGCCTGCGATGCAGTGCCTTAGACCGCTGCGCCACTCGGGAGGCCCCCCCACAAATAGATTTTTAACAAACAATTGGTCCCCCCCAAAAATGCGTCCCTCTGTTGAATTTCAATATCCCGATGTGGCCCTCGAGCCAAAAAGGGGATCTGTCCTGAACACAGACACACAGACACACCTGGAGGGAGAGAGACCAGCGTCAGGCACACATACACAACTGGGGTAAGTGTTACCTGGTCGGCGACAGCACGGGCCAGTTTGTCCATCCTGGAGCCTGCCTCTGCAATCTTCTTGGCGGCGTTGATGACATCAGAGGAGTTCTTCAGGGGTCCTTTGCCTCTGGCAGGGAACGCAGGGAAACAGGACTTATTATTTTTAAAGTTCAACGTTTTTTATTTTGTTTTTATCAAACTGCAGACAGCAAACAATCTCTGAAATACTCGATATTAACAGATTAAAATACTCCAAAAAGCTCCATTTTATATTCACTAGACACTTTGCCACTAATAAATAATGCATAAGATACAAACTCCAGTAGTAATCTTCCTAAAACTGAAAAAAAAAGATTACAATGTCCCCAAAAACACCCAAAACGTGGGCCGCAACTAGAAATGTATTCTCAAATCATGGTGCTCTATCATTAGTAGCTGACAGCTGTCAACATAGGTCTTTCTCAAAGATCATCAGTATTGGTGCCAGTCTGTTTCTGCTCTCTAGCCAACTTCTTACGGAATTGTCTTGACAATAACAGCAATGGAGTTGGCAAGGCTACAATAGATCTGGTAACGGGGTTAGACAATAACAGCAATGGAGTTGGCAAGGCTACAATAGATCTGGTAACAGGTTAGATTGGATCTAGGCCTAAGTTCTATCAGATCAAGCGTTAACCGGCGACAGCAGACACTCACACAGCTGATGTTCTGGCGGTGTCTGAGGTGGAACTGTATTGGAACCGTCAAATCGGTGAGCAGCTGCTCTTGCGATCACTGTCACGAAGCCACACCCGCCCCGCTCGCGTTAGAAGTTCAGAACGAGAAAGTGCAGGCTACTTTATATAAAAAAATAATTACGCTCAAATTGAAAAATCATTCAAGGAAAATACTGATTTCTATCATCCTAATGGAGGTGTAGATTACATCTCACATTCCAGTGTTCAAACTTGTACACAAGACTGCATGGGATTTCTGTTATTGCGACTTCGTGCAGCCAATGGCAATGTCAGCTTTGTTCTAATGCCGGGAGCCACTCGTGGATTGGACGGGAGCTACTCGTGGATTGGAAGGGAGCCACTTGTACTGTTCTAGTTGTAGGACGCCATGCACCCCCACCTGACTGAAAAAAAAACTGATTTACAGCAGTAGTCACTTATATTGGCTGACGTCACGGTAATTGGGCATTTGTGAATCCATGCATGATGTGTCATTGGCTGCGACTCAAACGGCCACCCAATTCCTTACATTGTGCACTACGTTTGAGAAGGTACCCATGGAGATATGGTCAAAAGTAGCCCACTATATAGGGCGTAGGGTGCCGTTTGGTTATCAGATTTGCATGGCGACGTTATATTTGCCAATTCCACAAATGTCACCACAAGGGTCACTTGACTAAATCAGTGCAATCATCCCCACCACGCCACATCCATAATCGTTCATCATTATGAAACTGCCTGGATGCATCCCAAATAACACCCTATTCCCCCCATAGTGGTTTGGTCAAACGTAGTGCACTATATGGGGAATAGAGTGCCATTTGGGAAGAACACATAACATCTTCCCCTTGTTGAGCTCTGTACAGCTCGCATATTCTGTCCACTGAATCATAGTGCCATGCCTTGGAATAGGAACATTGGGTTCAGCACCGGGCTAGCTATGACATGATATACAGATGGTGGGGGCTCGGAGACAAGCTGTTGCCTTCCAGAGAACATCAACATCCACACTGTAACCACTACACAGAATCACAATCATCCTGGTTTGGCTACATTATATTCCATTGGACTCAATGGGAATACAAGACTGTTGGATCTCTGTTAGTCTACTAAATAACAATGTGTAAAGGTAGATAGCTGCTGCTGGTCTACACAGCCTAATCCCAGCCTACACCCGTTATCCTGACCAATAGCAGGACCTGGATTTCCATTTGTTCCAGCCTAGCCACTAAAGCACCTGATTCATCCAATCAATTGCTGATTTGTTGAATCAGGTGAGTTTGATTTGATTTGATTTAGTGTTGGGCTGGGACGAAAACCCCGGACAGCCTGTTGCAAAGTGAGTTGCCTGTGTGTGGTTGCTGATCCTAGCCATACCGATACTAGTCACACCCATAACTAGTAATACTTCAATTCAAACGAATGCACAAAATATAAATTAGCATGGCTAGGAACTGGGAACAACAGAACATGGCAAGCCATTAGCACAACAAAGGAGATTATTCCATTCAAAAAGGGGGAAATTGGACAAGTCATTGATGTATCCAGGGATAGGGATAAACAACAGCTTTTCCAAGGTAAGGAACATATAAAATACTACACTGATCCAAAAATAAATAACGCAACATGAAAAGTGTTGGTTCCACATTCCTTGAGCTGAAATAAAATGTTCCATACGAACAAACATCTTATTTCTCTAAAACGTTGTGCAGTCATTTAGTTTACATCCCTGTTAGTGAGCATTTCTTCTTTGCCAAGATAATCTATCCACCTGACAGGTGTGGCATATCAAGAAGCTGATTAAACAGCATTATCTTTACACAGGTGCACCATTTTTTGGGGGGGGGGGGGGACAATAAAAGGCCACTCTAAATGTTCAGTTTTGACACACAACACAATGCCACAGATGTCTCAAGTTTTGAATGAGCATACAATTGGCATGCTGACTGCAATAATGTCCACCAGAGCTGTTGCCAGAGAATATAATGTTCATTTCTCTACCATAAGCCGACTCCAATGTCATTTTAGAGAAATGTTGTTTTAGAGAATTTGGCAGAACATCCAACCGGCCTCACAAATCGCAGACCAAGTCTATGGCGTCGTGTGGGCGAGCGGTTTGCTGATGTCAACGTTGTGAACAGAGTGCCCCATGGTGGTGGTGGATTTATGGTATGGGCAGGCATAAGCTACTGACAACGAACAAAATTGCATTTTATCGATGGCAATTTGAATGCACAGAGATACCATGACGAGATCCTGATTGTTGTGCCATTCATCCGCCACCATCACCATAATGTTTCAGCATGATCATGCACGGCCCCATTTCGCAAGGATCTGTACACAATTCCTGAAAGCTGAAAATGTCCCAGTTCTTCCATGGTCTGCATACTCACCAGACATTTCACCAAATGAGCATGTTTGGGATGCTCTGGATCGACGGCGTATTCCAGTTCCCGCTAAACTTCAGTTGTTTGTTACATGTGTTTCTTTTACTACATTTCAAATGTCTAACTAGTCCACAAAGATCTGCCCTGCTGAAGTGTGATTAGGGTTTTAGGGAATTGATCTACCATAGAAATATAATTAGTAGAATGGGTATACAGCGCCTCTGTCCACGGCAATTTTACTGGTAAACTAATGGAGACACTCAAATATAGCTGACATGGTATTGTTATGCATCATTTGCAAATGGCCACCGGTCCACAAACATAACAAACCTGTTGACTTGAATGGTGACACCCGTTCTAGTAAATCTATATTATTATACTTATTACATTGATATTCATAAGGACTACCAGTCACTTCAACTAGGTTCTCTTTAGCCACGTTGTTACTGTACCTGGTGAAGTCTGTCATCTCCATCATGATCATGCACATCTGCTTGGCAAGGACGATGATGTCGTTGCCATTGTCGTCCCACTTGGCCACTTCGGCATCCAGCTTGCACTTCTCCTGCCGGAAGCTTAGGTGGACGAGCCGCTAGAAGCGGAAGAGGAGGACTCCGTCGACCCGGTACTACCGGACTCTCCCCGTCCTCCTCCTTCTACATCCTCCTGCATCTCCTTCCACTAATCCCCTCTGTTTTTCTCTCCTACTCATCACTTTGTTATATCCCTCTTCTCCTTCACCCTCTTTCCCCCCTTCTTATCTAACTCCTCCTGCTCTTCCTCACGAGAGAGAGAGAGATGGAATAATTAAACAATTAAACACTGGCAGTGAAAAGGCTAACTATGATACAACAAATACCAAAGATTAAACATCAATTGCTCTTCAAATATTTATCTGGCTGCCACTTTTGAGGAGCCTACATTCCTTAGTATACTCAACGAGAATTTGATATTGCGTTAAGAGTTTGACTTTGCCCTTCTGAAAGGTTTCCGAATAAAGTTATAAACTTGACGATTAATCAACCAGCGCTCCAAAAACCCATTGACATCTTATACTCGTGAAGAGAAAAATCCATTCCTCGGCTCTTTTTGCCGTGAGAATACATTGTGCTCTCTTGCCATAGCCATTCGAGGCAGGTCTGAGATGGCATAAATCTCTAGGCAAGGTCACCAGTGCAGTAGAGGCTCCGATATTATTTGGGAGATAAATGTCTTAATTACTTTACTTCTCATACCAGTCAATGAATAATGTATTTGTTCAACGTTCTGAGGTGAGTGCAGGGGAGAAAAAGTAAGTCGGGCTCTATTAGTTTTGTACTATTGATCGAGAAGGAAAGATGAAGTATCCATTGCATGGTTGATACTGTTTTAACCTACACTGCAAAAAACGTGAAATGAAAGCAAGCCTAAATATCTACATGTTGAGTGATAAAACACATAAAATGTGTTTTTGTTCTTACCATGCTAAATTATCTAACGTCAGTGGCTGATAGTTGTGCTTATTTTAACCAAAAAAAAAAGGCTTATTACAAGTAATTTATCTTATTTCAAGATTGTCTTATTAAGGTAAAATATCTTGAAAGAAATCTTGAAATAAGATCAATTGCTTGTATAAGACTTTTTTAGGTTAAAATAAGTAAAACTATCTGCCACTGAGAAAGTTGGTAAGAAAAAAAGAAAATGGTAAGAAAAAAAGAAAACAATGTAGGTGAATTATCACTCATAACATATTGAGGTTTGCTTAGATTTCACTTTTTGCAGTGTAAACTCTATGCTTAATGATTTCCTACTCCATCCTTGTTTCCTCGATTCCTCGCCTCCCTCTCAAAGCTCATTGGAGGAGATGTGAGGTAGGAACCTTGAAAGCAAGGTTTTGATGACTAGTTTCCCAGTACAGCCTATAAACTCTTCCTAGAACACATATAATGTCTTTATAAGCATGACTAGTCTCATTAAGAAATAACTTTTCTCTCCTCTCCAATCTCTCCTCCGTCCGTCTGTCTGTCTGTCTACGTCCCTCCCACATTTCTTTCACAGCAAAGCTGGTGTGTGGGGGTGACCGGCAGGATGAGCTCAGTGTGAACGTATATCACCTTTCACCCATCCTTCCATGGAGGTGTGAGGAAGATAATAACAACCACAAATGACTCGTCTTCCTCTCATAAAGTACCTCAGAACGGAAGGAGAGAAAGCGTGAGAGAGATGCAGAGAGAGGCACGAAGCTGTTTCACCACCAGAGCCTTGCTGGTTTCTGTTTAGGAGCAAGCTGGACCAGGGTTCTTTCTCAATTAGTATTTTCTTGATTCCTTGCGTCCTCTCTCTCCTCACAAGGTTCTTAAACCGCATTAGTGGAAAAGATCCAAGGACCTTCCCCTCGGACCCTCTCCTCCAATGGGATTTGAGAAGGAGGCAAGGAGAGAGGACGTGAGGCAAGGAGTCAAGGAGCAACTGCCCATGTTTACATGCCTCAGGCTAGCGTTTGAGTAGTAGTTTAAAGCAGTGGTTCTCAAACCTTTCCTCAGGGACCCCCAGCCCTTCCATGTATTTGATCTATTCCAGAGCTAGCACACCTGATTCAACTCGTCAACTAATTACATTAATCAGATGAGCTAGTTCAGTCTACAACAACATTGTGAAACGTCTGGGCGTCCCCAAGGAGAGGTTTGAGAACCACTGGCGTAAAGCACAGATGTTCCATTATATTGACCAGATTCTCCATTGGCCGCTCTAACAATTACAAGAAATGTCTTTAAAAATGGAAGGCAGTCGGGAGGGGGCAAGATTAGTTGGGACCATTTAAGCCAATGAGAGGGCAGATACCCGTGTGAACAACCACAACGGTCCGTGCTAACCAGAATCCTTGGGACGTCCCAACCCAATTGAAGTTGATATTTAATATGGTTAAAGTTACCGGTTATGGTTAAGGTAAGGGTTAGGGTGGGGGTTAGGGTTTAGGGTATGAACATCCCAAGGATCCAGGATAGCACTAACAGCACAACTCCGACATAAAGTGTTTTTTCTCAAAGTTTCTGGGATGACACATGTCCTACATAAATCAGTACTATTCTATTCATAACTTAAGCATTACAAAACGTATATTCGATCAAATAAACTTATGTAGCAAATAAGCCATTACATTTTTGTTGACCAAATTTGACACTCATTTACCTCCATACAAACGCCACCTGCTGGACAAGACAGATTATGGCCCAGGTTATCCCTCTCGCTTCGCCTTATCCTCTCTGTTTAAAGCAATGTAAACACATAAACAAACCTAACTTCTACAGTGTTGAGTGTAGCTAGATTTCGTTCAGCTGCTCTGTCTCAAAACACACGCCATACAGCGTGCCGCCTATCCTGTTCATAAACAACAATATGGGTGGGTGAGAACGGCGGTAGGTAAAACTTAAACACACGGCAGTGTTAGTCTGTAATTAAACCCAACAGGAACCAAAATTACAAGTGAAGAGGGAACATTTTTAGGGGAAGCTTCATCCTGTAGCACTCTTCATAGACACTGAATACAGACACGCTCTGTTAAATATCGCATTTAACGTGAGTCTGAGCAGCCAACCAGAGGGCAGGTGGGAGGAAGTCCTGTATTAAACTCCAAGTGGAATCAATCATGACAGGTTAGTGCATACACGAGAGAGTGACGACCCCATCCCGACACCATGGCCATCGACTGGATAATTGCACCCCCCCAGACAGTTGCGACGAGCAAGGGGGGCTCGGCTCAGCACCACGGACCCCCACAGTCAGGGGTCAGACATTAGAATTCCCTCCCCGCCACATCTTTTATTCACTGATCACTAATTATACGGGGTGCCAGCGGAGCTGAGGCAGGTGGATCGTGAGCATGGGGGTCTATTCATTAATGCACACCGTAGCAAAATGTTTTGCAACAGAAAACAAAAACAAACGTTTCTTATTGGACAAGTTCAGGTAGTTCTTCCCTGTAGCAAATAGTCTGGTTAAAATGTCATTAGCTGCACACAGTGGTAAGAATAAAGCCTGGGTGAGGTGTGTGAATTCCTCACATCCTCTCTCCGGTGCTACTCATTAATACTTTTTGAAAACCTATATATATTCTCAATTCAAATTGTAATCCAATATTTCCACAATATACACTACTGTTCAAATGTTTGGGGTCACTTAGAAATGTCCTTGTTTACACATTTTTTGTCCATTAAAATAACATCAAATTGATCAGAAATACAGTGTAGACATTGTTAATGTTGTAAATGACTATTGTAGCTGGAAACGGCTGATTTTGAATGGAATATCTACATAGGCGTACAGAGGCCCATTATCAGCAACCATCACTCCTGTGTTCAAATGGCACGTTGTGTTAGCTAATCCAAGTTTATCATTTTAAAAGGCTAATTGATCATTAGAAAACCCTTTTGCAATTATGTTAGCACAGCTGAAAACTGTTGTCCTGATTAAATAAGCAATAAAACTGGCCTTCTTTAGACTAGTTGAGTATCTGGAGCATCAGCATTTGTGGGTTCGATTAAAGGCTCAAAATGGCCAGAAACAAAGACATTTCTTCTGAAACTTGCCAGTCTATTCTTGTTGTGAGACATGAAGGCTATTCCATGTGAGAAATTGGCAAGAAACTGAAGATCTCGTACAATGCTGTATACTACTCCCTTCACAGAACAACGCAAACTGTCTCTAACCAGAACAGAAAGAGGAGTGGGAGGCCCCGATGCACAACTGAGCAAGAGGACAAGTACATTAGAGTGTCTAGTTTGAGAAACAGACGCTTCACACGTCCTCAGATCTTCAGTTCTTGGCAATTTCTCACATGGAATAGCCTTCATTTCTCAGAACAAGAATAATCTGTCGGAAAGATATCAGCTTGTCTCTGTGGATGGTTTGTCCTCTGACAAATCAACTGTAAATTTCGGTGTTCCTCAAGGTTCCGTTTTAGGACCACTATTTTATTCACTATATATTTTACCTCTTGGTAATGTCATTCAGGAAACATAATGTTAACTTTCACTGCTATGCGGGTGACACACAGCTGTACATTTCGATGAAACATTTTGAAGCCCCAAAATTGCCCTCCCTGGAAGCCTGCGTTTCAGACATAAGGAAGTGGATGGCGGAACATGTTTTACTTTTAAACTCGGACAAAACAGAGATGTTAGTCCTAGGTCCCAAGAAACAAAGAGATCAGCTGTTGGATTTGACAATTCATTTTGATGGTTGTACGTCTCAAATAAAACTGTGAAGAACCTCAACGTTACTCTGGACCCTAATCTCTCTTTTGACGAACATATCAAGACTGTTTCAAGGACAGCTTTTTTCCATCTACGTAACATTGCAAAAATCTGAAACCTTCTGTCCAAAAATGTTGCAGAAAAATGTATCATATTACTCCAGTGCTAGCCTCTCTACACTGGCTTCCTGTTAAGGCTAGGGCTGATTTCAAGGTTTTACTGCTAACCCACAAAGCATTACATGGGCTTGCTCCTACCTATCTTTCTGATTTGGTTCTGAGGTACATACCTACACGTACGCTACAGTCACAAGACGTCTCATTATTATCCCTAGAATTTCTAAGCAAACAGCTTGAGGCAGGGCTTTCTCTTATAGAGCTAAATTTTTATGGAATGGTCTGCCTATCCATGTGAGAGACGCAGACTCGGTCTCAACCTTTAAGTCTTTATTGAAGACTCATCTCTTCAGTAGGTCATATGATTGAGTGTAGTCTGGCCCAGGAGTGTGAAGGTGAACGGAAAGGCACTGGAACGACGAACCGCCCTTGCTGTCTCTGCCTGGCCGGTTCCCCTCTCTCCACTGATTCTCCACTGATTCTCTGCCTCTAACCATATTATGGGGGCTGAGTCACTGGCTTACTGGTGCTCCTCCATGCCGTCCCTAGGAGTGGTGCGTAACTTGAATGGGTTGAGAATCTTCCTTTCCGCGTTGGCGCCCCCCTCGGGTTCGTTCGTGGGGGAGATCTTCGCGGGCTATACTCGGCCTTGTCTCAGGGTAGTAAGTTGGTGGTTGAAGATATCCCTCTAGTGGTGTGGGGGTTGTGCTTTGGAAAAGTGGGTGGGGTTATATCCTGCCTGGTTGGCCCTGTCCGGCGGTATCGTCGGACGGGACCAGTGTCTCCCGACCCCTCCTGTCTCAGCCTCCAGTATTTATGCTGCAATAGTTTGTGTGTCGGGGGGCTCAGGTCAGTCTGTTATATCTGGAGTATTTCTCCTGTCTTATCCGGTGTCCTGTGTGAATTTAAGTATGCTCCCTCTAATTCCCTCTCTCTCTCTTTCTATCTTGTCTCAGAGGACCTGAGCCCTAGGACCATGCCTCAGGGCTACCTGGTCTGATGACTCCTTGCTGTCCCCAGTCCACCTGGTCGTGCTGCTGCTCCAGTTTCAACTGTTCTGCCTGCGGCTATGGAACCCTGACCTGTAGCAGCGGACGTTCTACCTTGTCCCAGACCTGCTGTTTTCAACTCTCTCTCTCTACTGCACCTGCTGTCTCTAACTCTGCATGATCGGCTATGAAAAGCCAACTGACATTTACTCCTGAGGTGCTGACCTGTTGCACCCTCTACAACCACTGTGATTATTATTATTTGACCCTGCTCGTCATCGATGAACATTTGAACATCTTGGCCATGTACTGTTATAATCTCCACTCGGCACAGCCAGAAGAGGACTGGCCACCCCTCAGAGCCTGGTTCCTCTCTAGGTTTCTTCCTAGGTTCTGGCTTTTCTAGGGAGTTTTCTACATCTGCATTGCTAGTTGTTTGGGGTTTTAGGCTGGGTTTCTGCCCAGCACTTTGTGACATCGGCTGATGTAAAAAGGGCTTTATAAATCCATTCGAATTTTATGAATTTTACTGATCACACTAATAGCCATGATCAAGTGGCCTACATCAGCTCTTACATGGTTCAACATCTATATGTTCTGCTTCTACAATTGAACATCCAAACATTTCGGGCAATACTGGTCGATACTGTATCTAGTTCTAAATACATCTATTCTACTTGTAGATGGAATCTACATGAGATATGTGGCTAGTGGCTACAGTATGCAACAATTACATAACATCTAGGACTATTCGATCTGTTTTGCGGGAAATTCAGCGTTACAGCATGATTTAAATTGAAAGGCAATGTTCCCGCGTTAGAGGACACTGCATTCACGGTAAACGCTGCATATGTCAACTCAATCAGAAATTACCTTTACATTAATGTTTCAGTGATACCGATTGAATAGAGACCCTAGCTTATAGAGTTTACCGATTGAATAGAGACCCTAGCGTATTGAGTTTACCGATTGAATAGAGACCCTAGCGTATTGAGTTTACCGATTGAATAGAGACCCTAGCGTATTGAGTTTACTGATTGAATAGAGACCCTAGCGTATTGAGTTTACTGATTGAATAGAGACCCTAGCGTATAGAGTTTACTGATTGAATAGAGACCCTAGCGTATAGAGTTTACTGATTGAATAGAGACCCTAGCGTATAGAGTTTACTGATTGAATAGAGACCCTAGCGTATTGAGTTTACTGATTGA
>QNTS01002177.1:207015-217489 GCA_003317085.1 Hucho hucho | reverse complement strand
CTCTCTCTCTCTCTCTCTCTCTCTCTCTCTCTCTCCTTCCTAGCAGCAGTAGAACCTCTCAGGATGAGGGGAGGCATGAGGCCAAACCTTTTCCTGCCACCCGGCATTCTACAATCCAACCCCAACAGCCAACCACTATCCCTGCTGTAGGGGTGGTAAGCACTGATACCCTTTAATGTACTTTAATCAGGGCCCCTGTGTACAAATAATGCATGGGAAAAAAAGACTAATGTGCGCAAAGCCCAATGCCCCGGTGATCACTGGCACCATCCAGGCTTGGCACGGGTCGAGTGTGCGTTCCCGGTAATATCGGAGGGGGGATACGGTAATTGCCACGGCTTCATTTGCGCTCGCAATTTCACACACGTCTCTCCTCCCGAGTGAGATCATGCTTTAGTCATTTCAAAACAATCAAATTAGGTTATGATCATTTAAATGTACTTTTCGTTTACCGTATGATGGAATCCTGTGATATTAAAATCATACAATAGTGGGGTTTATCCAGAGCAGAACCCACTGGGAATTTACATTTTGTTGAACACGAGAGAAATTGAAGTGGTGCAACAAGAGGCTTTAGGTAATGAAAGGGAAGGCCGACTTGCAATATCACACACTACAACAATACCCTTTTCACATTACTGAGCATGAGTTAAACTGAGCAAAGCCTAGGTTTACTGGGCTTACCTGGTTATGAATCCACCAGAGTTGCTGGAACTGTGCAGGGAAGGACAATGTGAAAGGCCTTTGTGATAAATAGGGGTATCCTTGGGCACATTGGAAATGGCACCCTATTCCCTACGCAGTACACCTCGACTCAAAAGTTGTGCACTATATCGGGTCCCATTTCCGACTCAACCCCAATCATGTTCCTATGCAGCGAGCTATGGAATGTTCCAGAGCAGGTTCTAGAGTGGGGTTCTAGTGTATGGCTCTAGTGATGTTCAAGAGCCTGTTCTAGAGTTCCACTCACCCTGGCGCTCTGTCCGGCGATGAGCTGGTCATCCTCCGTCTGGACGCTGGTCCTGCTGCGGGCGTCATAGTCCTCCTGCTCAAAGTCTGAGTCATCCTCCAGTTCCTCAGGTGTCTACAGACAAAGGTGAAGAGGGGATGGAGAGGGAAAAGAGAGAGAGAGAGAGAGAGAGAGAGAGAGAGAGAGAGAGAGAGAGAGAGAGAGAGAGAGAGAGAGAGAGAGAGAGAAAAAACATGACGACTGTTAGATCAACAGCTGCAGTGTCACACAGCACAGATTTTTGATACATCAGTCCTCAGACACATCTCTATCTCCACTCTCCCTCTACTGTACTTCTCACTCGCACACTTCTTCTTCTCAAGCTTCTGTGTCCTGGGTTGAGTCCTGTTCTTAGCCAGAGTCTGAGGGCAGATAGGCCTTCCCGTCACGCGAGGGGCGGCTGGCAGGAGATGTCACACAATTAACAGCAAGTCAGATCTCCTTGTGTTGAATTATTCAGACCGTTTTTTTTCCTTCTATGCTTTATACCCTCTGATTTCAAGTCCCTTGCATCATTGTTTTTAAGAAGTCTCGGTGGTGGTTTACACCACGCGCCATAAGAGCACTATAAAGCTCCCTGAAATAGCGGGATCAAACGGGACAAAGGGAAAAGGGCGGGGAGGGTAAATGGCCTCAAGAGTCTCCGGGATTTTGTTTTTTCCTTCTTCAGTCTTCAACTTGTGTCTAACTGCTGTCTCACGACGAGGACAGGGTGGGGACGAGACAGGTGTTCTAGACAGGCAGGACTCCGGGACGAATCAGTTAACGTGTTCGACCAACGAAGAGCAGGGATCTGTGGCTTCCCGGGCCAATCGGGAGGCAGTTAGCTGAGGAGAAGGGCGGGACGAGTGGCTCAGTCGCCCACCTGTCTATCTGTTGGTCAACAACGTGTCTGTCGTCACGGCAACACTGTAAACATAATCTATACCGTCCTCATCTCCAGACATAACAACGTCCTCTACAAGCTGAAGAGGCCACTAGTCCAAAAAGCTTGTTTTATACCTGCTTCTCTCGAAGACAAACCGAATTTCTCGCAAATCCACCACACGAACATAAAGACGTTACAGTTGTGCGCCTCTACACGATACAAAAGGCAGGCATGATATCAGACTCTATATCCGACAATATCAATATCTCGCACATCTATTGTTTGCGTGGTACAGAGAGGAAGACGAGGAGCAGACTGTAATGTGTGTGCGTTCCATATGAATGGGAGACGGCGCTGGAACGTATAGCGGTTGTTTTACGAGCTCCTGACCAGTTCTGCTATTTTTGGACATCATGTTTTACTACTATGTTTCTACTATTACTTGTTGTACTTTTCTATTATTTTCTCTAGTTTGTTTCTCTCTGCATTGTTGGGAAGAGCCCGTAGGTAAGCATTTCAATGTTAGTCTACACCTGTTGTTTACAAAGCATGCGATGAATACAATGGTATTTTATTTGATGGCAGCCTATTCCCTATATAGTGCACGACTTTTGACCAGAGCACTGTGAGCCCTGATCAAAAGTAGTGCACTATAAAGGGAATAGGGTGCCGATTGGGACGCATCCTGGATGAGGTTTGACTGCTTGCGTCTCCTGCAGGTTAATTTTTTCCCTTTTGTTCCCAGAAGAATGGATATGTGCTCCCTTTGTGGGTGGAAATTAATGTGAACATTGAAGCCTTGTTTTAGTTGAATTGCGTGGCACGTTCCATTTTCTGGAGTGGACATATAGCAGACGTCTGCGGACGTGTGTACGTGTGTCGGTGTGTGTTTGAGTGTGTGGAATGCTATTTTATTAACCCTCTACACACACACCTGACCATACTCAACTTTTGAAGTGAACACCATGGAGAATTGCCCCCATAATCCATTGCTGTTGTAGGCTACAACTAGGCCCTGCCAGCTGGTTCTAAAGAAATCCTTTTCTAAAGAAATCCATGTACACCAGCTTACATGGGAGAGAAAAAAACACACACACCACAAAAACATCCTTTGGACGTTTCATATGAAAGACTACACATTGTATTACGGAAGTTAGGCTACACAACAGCGAGAAATCATAGATAGTCCTCCAAGCCTCCAAGAGTAATTGAACTTGGAAATAGATTATGAGGCTGGTGGGTCGGCCTCGGCCAGTTCAAAGCCCCTGTTTTACATTATTTACCAACATCAAATTATTTCCCCGTAATTAGATTATTCTCGCGACTGCACCGGGAAACTTTCCAGCAGTCCAAAGTTGAATAAATGAATTTGCATGGTGGTGTTGGGAGAAGGGGGGTACGAGAAGAGAGAAAACACTAGACAAACAACATCTAGTAAGCCTACCATAGTGGATACAGTGTGGTGTAGCTGAGTCTACAAAATGACTTTGTAATAGGCTTTGTTGTAACATCAATACAAAAGTCTAGCCTGGAAAAAGTCTAGCCTGGAACTAGCCTTACAGTATTATGTTACAAGTAAACAAGTCTTGTCAGAGCCAGAACGGCCCATAGGGTAGGAGCCTAATTCCATTTTCTTTAGCATCCCCCTGGACAAGAAGCTAATCTATCTCAGGGCCTTACCCCCAATCCATCTCCTTAATGCTGAGCGCCAACCAGAGAGGCATTGGGTACCATTTTTAGAGTCTTTGGTATGACTCGACCAGGGATTGAACCCTCAACCTTGCAATCTCAGGGTGGATACTGTAACTACAAGGCCACTGAGTTGGTCTATTCCCACCAGCCCTAAAGTGTTATGTCAGGTGCATCAAAGCTGGGATCGAGAGACTGAAAAACAGCTTCTATCTCAAGGCCATCAGACTGTTATTAAACAGCCAGCACTAACACAGAGAGGCTGCTGCCTACATACAGACTTGAAATAATTTGCCACTTCAATAAATGGATCACTAGTCACTTTAATAATGTTTACATATCTTGCATTACTCAACCTTTCGCCCAACGCTCGAACCACTAGGCTACCTGCCGCCCCAGATATTACTGCATGGTCGGAACTAGAAGCACAAGCATTTCGCTACACTCGCATTAACCTCTGCTAACCATGTGTATGTGACCAATACAATTTGTTTTGATTTGATTTGATTTCTTATGAACCGGGAAGTTCTTTGTCATTTAATTTCCATATAATTTAATGTCATTTACTCGTTAACATCAAATCAGGGAGATTGTTTGTGTTTCATCTTGGGAAAATGAACGTTTCACGTGACCTCACGCAGGACACATTCTTGGAATTTTAGATTTTTGTTGTTGTTGAAAATTGATATTTCAACAGTTATAGGGGCGAATCCTTATGTACACTTGGTCATGCATTGATGTCAATGAGAGAACAAGAGTGTGTCTCAAATGGCACCCGTGTTCCTACATAGTGCACTACTTTTTATGGGCCCTGGTCAAAAGTAGTGCACCATAATGGGAATAGCCGGTGTAATTTGGTATGGAGCCTGTTCCCAGCATGCTACTTTGAGAAGCGTTAGAGGAGGAAATGAGGAAGTGGATGTACCCTGATCATAAGAACGGCTTTCCGGATGTCACGCACGCCGTCGTAGACCAGGCGGGACGCGTCGATGAACTCGTTCTCCTCGAAGGGCTGTGGGGGGTTTGTGCTCAGCGCCTCGATGGCCACCTCCACTTGTTCAGCGAAACGGGGCATGACTGGAAGAAGAGAGAGAGAGAGAGAGAGAGAGAGAGAGAGAGAGAGAGAGAGAGAGAGAGAGAGAGAGAGAGAGAGAGAGAGAGAGAGAGAGAGAGAGAGAGAGAGAGAGAGAGAGAGAGAGAGAGAGAGAGAGAGCAAGAGAGAAAGGGAGATAAGGATAAACAAAGGTGGAAAACAAGATACATTTCTGAAAAAACATCCCTCAAAAGTGTATCTTTCCCCCTGGGGGAACGGGCACATTGGTTTGAGAGAGAGAGGCGGAATACCGAAAGAGACGTGTGTGTGGGTGTCTATGTAAGACAATGTGTGGGTGTTCTATTCTCAAACCAAGGACACACACTCTGCACGTCAAACACATCTTCTGAAGCGGGGGGTCCCAGACTCTGTCAATCTAGCCTCTCGAGAAAAAGACGAGATGTCACCAGAAAACTGGTACCACGGGGATGGGGCGCCCGAGTGCCCTTCGCACGTCAATTAGCCGTTTCACCTTAGCTACACTACCGGGAGAGCGGCTGTCTGTCACCTATCGCCGCGTGAGTGCTAGGATGCTAATGTGCTAGCTCTGGTTGACAGCCACTCAAGTTAACAGGCTGAAAATTCATTGCCAAAACAAAAGGCTTGCAAAACAAAAAAGTTGTGAACTCCGACAAAAACAATGGCTGGCATTTAGCGGGAATATTAGTTTGGCAAGCGTTGCCAACGGAGCATCTGTATGTTCTTTGTGCGTTCACAGAAAGGGGTGTTGAATTTGAATAAACGCCAGGGCAATCGTGCCGAATGTGTTCGTGTTGAGTGGGACAGCTACATAATCAATCTCCAGATGACTCATGATGATCTGATGCAGGCAATGTTTAAAGGTCCAATGCAGCCATTTTCATCTCAACATCAAATCATTTCTGGGTAACAGTTCAGGACCTTACCGTGATGTTTTCGATATTCAAATGGTCAAAAAGAAACTAAAATAGCTTCTTGGCAAAGAGCAGTTTCGCAAGCAAGAATTTAGCTAGGACTGTCTGGGAGTGGTCTGAGTGGGGAGGGGGAAACCTGAGAACTAGCTGTTATTGGCATAAATGTTTGGAACTCTCTTTCCTATTGGTCTATTAACTAATTTACCACCAAGTGATGTCACCAGGCAGGCCAAAACTCCATCGCACCAAAACAAGCTTTTCAAACACTAAAAGAGCATTATCATCATTTTCACAATTTCACAGTATTTTTTCAACCTTATAGTGTGGAAACACACTATATAAAACACAGGTAAAGCATGTTTTCGACTGCACTGGGCCTTTAATGAATGTTTTAATGCTGTCGTTCTGCTTGAGCAATAACAGCTAAATCAATGGGTTACGGTTAAACTACCTGACAGAGAACAAACTGAGAGAACAAAACAATATTTAGGTGGATTGACACGACCTTGTTTGACCCGGTCTTGTGTTATTGAATTGAGCCACGATTAGAGCCGGCCCGTTCCCTTTTCACTGTCAAGTGGACACTAGGGACACACGCACGTGCATGTACACGCGCACACGCGCACACACGCAGACACACACACACACACACACAGTACCCAATCCGCGTAGATAGACTCACTCGACTTACGTCGTGCCGCCTTCACAATTTCAGATTCAGCAGCAAGCGCCTCAGTCTACAGCTTGTACTCATTATCTGTCTACACGGAGCCGTCGTCTCATTTCAGAGGAGAAAAGGGGGTCAGTACAACAAGACGAGAGGCACTCGCAAAAAAACCTTCTGATGCATAAAGAAAATAAAATATTCTCTGAGCGGCTGTTGAAATATATATAAAATATTCAGAGAGTCATGATGAAACAAATACAATAAGAGGGATGGATTTGGAGAGGGGGGTTGAATTTGGGCTCTGGATCACTGGTGAAGAAGAAGAAGAAGAAGAAGAAGAAGAAGAAGAAGAAGAAGAAGAAGCACGTCTAATGAGAATGCTGGAAGGGAGGGGAGAAAAACGACAACAACAACAAAGATTTTATGTGCTAGTGGATATGCCCCTGAAACCCCCCGACAAACACGCTGTGTGATATTATTGTCATTCTCCTCAGAGCTCTCTTCTCTTCTCTGTTCACCGTGAAGTGACGAAAATCAATTAGGTAGCTTAAGCCAGAAAGGTAAATCAGAAAAAAAATACACACAAACGTATTAAAAACACTGGGGCTGGTTATTATACAAAAACTGTTTTCCTTTTTTTTCCCTCTAAAATTAATCTTTTTTAAATTCAGTTTAATCCACTTACTGGATTAGCGTAAAATAGGCTATTGGGAAAATTTTGTGCAGGGCTAGGGTTTTTAAATAGAAATAGTTAAATGTTCTCCGAGACGCTTAATGAGTAAAGTTGCTGATGGTAAAGGAGCAATTTCACTCATTCCGGTTGAGAAATGATAAAGAGAATTAAACGTGACCGCGTTGTAATGGATTTGTTTTTCTACCCCCGTTTCCTAAACCCAACTATAAATCAAGAGAGAAGTCATGAAAGTACAATGAATGAAGTGAACGCTTAAATATTCGGTAAAGTGCTTAGCGGAATCAAAGTGGCAGAACGCACCATGCAGGCAACAGAGACATCCTTGAGGCCCTAAGACGAGCACGAGGACAGCTCTGCTCGCGTTGTGACACAATAGACTCCTCATAGGGAAGAAGAAGGAAAAAAAAACACTTCCCACTTCCGCACAAACAAACCAAAACGGCCGTAAATCGCAGAGTGTACCATTAACCTTCAAACCGGAGCCGTCACTGTGATTTGTGTTTTCGCCTTATGGGACGGGAGGGAGGGAAGGAAGGAAGGAAGGATGGAACAGAGGGAGGAAACGGAGTGAGGAAAGGAGTGCATTGCCAAGTCTGACCGGAAGTTTCTCCAGCCTCCCCTCCCCTCCTCCATTCTCTCCTCATCACAAACACGCACGCATGTACACACACACACACACGCAACCACACTTCTTTTTGATTTAGCTGCTGCTGAGACTTCTGCCTACGAGTCTCTCTCTGGGCGATCTAGTTCGCCCCAACCTCAGCTAAACTGTCTCACCTCGTTGTACATCCTATACTGCTGATCCCTACTCCAATACACTAGTCAGCTTTTATTCTACACCACCCACCCACTGCTGCTGAAGAAGATTCTCCCCACATCTCTCTCTTTCTTTCTCCTCCTCCCCTTTCCTCTTCTCTCCTATCTTCCCTTCTCATTCCCTCCCTCTCTAACCCGTTCTCCCCCTCCCCTTTCCTATCTTCCCTTCCCCTCCCTCTCTAACCCGTTCTCCCCCTCCCCTTTCCTCTTCTCTCCTCTCTTCCCTTCTCTTTCCCTCCCTCTCTAACCCGTTCTCTCCTCTCCCCTCCCCACCTCTCCTCTGCTCTCCTCTGGCTAGCCATCTGTGTCTCATTTATACTAAAACCTTCTTTCCATCAACATAACAACTGATGAAACTGAGAGAGAGAGAGAGAGAGAGAGAGAGAGAGAGAGACTTCAAACCACTGTCTGTGTTGCGTGGGAAACACCTGGGCAGGGTGATGCAACTTGGTGGCCATTTTGGAGCTTGTGTATACTGCGAATTGGCACTCACAGCTGACAGGATTCTTCTATCACACTCTCCAGTCCTGTCCTCAGTAATGTCATTCCATCAGTTGCTTTTGGAAAAAACGGTGAATGTAACCTGTGTTAGAGCTGACCTCGGCCATTCAATACATTATTACATGACTTTTAGTGCGTGTGTGTGTGTGTGTGTGTAATTACTCTCCCATATTCTAGACATGCATGACCAAACCTTGAGAAAATCCAATTTCCAGCAACATGCGTAATGACTAGGCTTTGCGAACTTTCAATAAGTTCCCTGCTATCCCCCGAAATCGCAGTTGGAGGATTCCTAGAATCTGCAGGGAAATAGCAGGAAATCTGGAATCATCCAAACAAGATTTCTGGAAAACCAGGAAATGTATAACATTTTAGTCCTTGAGCAGACGCTTTCATCCAGAGCAATTAGTTGCCTTGGTTAAGGGCACAATGACAGACTTTTCACCTAGTCGGCTTAGGGATTCGAACCAGCAACCTTTCAGTTATTGGCCCAACGCTCTTAAACACTAGGCTATGTATCAGCTTTATAATCTACCTTCTCTGGGCAAATTCTTAATGATCAAGTATTTTTTTTTTATCTGGGGCTGAAGATTAGTTTAAATGCAGGTGGGGAGAGGGGGAAGGGGGAGATAGAGAGAGGGAGGAAAGAGGGAGGGAGAGAGAGCGAGAGAGAGAGAGAGAGAGAGAGAGAGAGAGAGAGAGAGAGAGAGAGAGAGAGAGAAAACCCCTTTCCCGTGAGGCTATTGATACCCCCCCTCCTTCAAGGACAAGCCTCAATCCCCAGGTCTGTGTGTGTGAAGTAGAATGCCTGTCAGGAATCTATGGCTCAGCTTAACAGAGTTGTGCAGTCTGCTTGTGTGTGTGTGTGTGTGTGTGTGTGCGTCTTTCTGTGTGTTTGTTTGTGTGTGTGTGTGTTTGCGCATGGTGCGGCATGTGTGTGTGCCCAGCCCGACTGCCTGTACTACCCCAAACTATAAATCTAACTGGGTTCACTGTTGAGGAAGACAGAGGGCCAATAAGTGACAGGGGTCAAAGGTGAGACACTTGTGATAAGCATAGCGGGTTAGACAGCTTGACCGTTTGACGCCTGTCACAGGGGAGGTGAGTGACAGCGTCTAGCGTTGCGTTAATAACACACAGAGATGCACAGGCACAAAGGCACACACAAACACATACGCACGAAGGCACACAGGCAAGCATAAATATGCAGACGCACGCAGACACACCTAGACTTGGCTTCCTCTCTGGAGGATCTCAGCCAGGCAGGTCAGAAGCTGATGGACACACTCTAACTGGCTGGTAGTCCTACAACAAACACACACCACACACACACACACACACACACACACACACACACACACACACACACACACACACACACACACACACACACACACACACCTGGCTTTAGTTTACACAAAGTGCAACAGCAGTCCAGGACGCCACCTGTTCAACGCTCTGCCACTGACTCTACTCTGTTTTTCATCCGTTTTTCTTTTCCCCTCTCCACCTCCCCGTCTCACCATCTCTCCGCCAGCTTTCCGGAGGCACCAATTTAGCCTCTGACAGAACAGGCCCCAGGCCAAAACAGGCCACAGTGCCACCTACAGTGGAGATTAGTCCACTTTCGATGTAGCTGGAAGAATAGATGTAGGCGGAAGGTATTATCTGTGCTCCAACCCTAGACTCGTACTAGCGAGGCTATATAAATATGTATCACTATTTATGCAAGCTCGTGAGATCAGTGTGGTAGCACAGGGCTAGTCCACCCTTAGAGATGTATCAAACCTGACCCCCAATTCATCCTTCCTCACCCTGGCAGCCGCATCCCTCCATCCTTCCTGTCATCCGTCTTTCTCATTACAAGTCATTTACCAGGGTGGGAAATCCATTGCTGCTCCGGTTATTTCCCCTCTGCCGGGGATAATGAAAGAGACAATCAGCGTTACTCGAGTGCCTCTCGCCGCCGAGGTGATAAGTCATAAACACGAATTAAACAAGTTGCACATGGTGCCATCGCTGCCAGCTGTGCTAGGCTAGGATTGCCCTGTTGTTTACACACACAGAACAGAGGAATCTATGGCCTGGCTTCCTGGACAAAGATTAAGCCTAGTCTTGGAAATTGTTCTTTGAAGATTCACCATAAAAAGTGGATTTTAGTCAAGGGCGAGGATTTATCTGGAATGGACTGTGTGCCCAACTGTATGTACTACCCCGAGCTATACATCTGACTGGGTTCAT
>QNTS01002177.1:187034-199401 GCA_003317085.1 Hucho hucho | reverse complement strand
AGTACAGTACAGTAAGTAAAGTAGTATAGTACAGCACAGTACAGTAAGTAAGTAAAGTAGTACAGTACAGTAAGTAAAGTAGTATAGTACAGTACAGTACAGTAAGTAAAGTAGTACAGTACAGTAAGTAAGGTAGTACAGTACAGTAAGTAAAGTAGTACAGTACAGTAAGTAAAGTAGTACAGTACAGTACAGTAAGTAAAGTAGTACAGTAAGTAAGTAAAGTAGTACAGTACAGTAAGTAAAGTAGTACAGTACAGTACAGTAAGTAAAGTAGTACAGTACAGTAAGTAAAGTAGTATAGTACAGTAAGTAAAGTAGTGCAGTACAGTAAGTAAGTAAGTCAAGTAGTACAGTACAGTAAGTCAAGTAGTACAGTACAGTAAGTAAAGTAGTATAGTACAGTAAGTAAAGTAGTACAGTACAGTAAGTAAAGTAGTACAGTACAGTACAGTACAGTAAGTCAAGTAGTACAGTATAGTACAGTACAGCAAGTAAAGTAGTACAGTACAGTACAGTACAGTACAGTACAGTAAGTAAAGTAGTATAGTACAGTACAGTAAGTAAGTAAGTAAGTAAGTAAGTAAAGTAGTATAGTACAGTAAGTAAAGTAGTACAGTACAGTTCAGTACAGTGAAGAGTACATGGTCACATCTCCGGCCAACAGGATTCGTACCTGTCTGGGAGATACTATACTGTACTACAGCGCCCCACAAAGTCACTTTGGGGGCTACCTAAAAAAAAGACAGTGGATGAATAATGATATGAATTCATAAGGATGTGTTCTCCCCTTATCAGAGGTTATTACAGGCTAATGAGAGTCAAACCACACTCGTGTCGGAGCCACTCGTCCCCAGTCCCCCTCCTGCCCTCAGTGAAATGAATATAAACTGCCTGACCCGCTCCTTTTTTATTAAGGAAGAGAGAAAAAAAGAGCAAAGAAAAAAGCATGGTAATGTCGAGTTTTGAACTGTTCAAACCCGTTAGCTAGCTAACGCCCGCTCAGTCAAAGGAGGGGACGTGTCGCACATTAACCTTCATGGGGTTTGGCTGCGGTTGCATGCTCGATTGATACTGCTAATTGAAATGTAGAAGGGGGGGGGGGGTTTGGGACTGACTCTGACCGGGGTCTTATTCCTCCTAACTATATTTCTCTTTGACGGAGGACTGTTTTCTTGTTTGTTCCTCCCCTCCTTGTGTTTTAGTGGCGGTGGTGTTTGTTAAAAGCCGCCATGCACATCTGATCTGCACCATTAAGCACCTCTATTGATCCCTGGTGAACTGTATCTATCCCCCTCTCTCTATCTTCCTCTCCATCCTCCTCTCCCCTCTCTTCATCGTCCTCTCCCCATTTTCTTCTCTCCCTCCTCTCCCTCCTCTCCCTCTCCCCATCCACCTCTCCCCTCTCTTCATCCTCCTCTCCCATTCTCTCCATCCTCTCCCTTTCTCCCTCTCTTCAGCAGAATGTACATTTCAGCAGAACGTACAGTACCAGTCAAAAGTTTGGACACACCTACTCATTGAAGGGTTTTTCTGAATTTTTTTTACTATTTTCTACATTGTAGAATAATACTGATGACATCAAAACTATGAAATAACACATATAGAATCATGTACTGTAGTAACCAAAAAACTGTTAAACAAATCAAAATATATTTTATATTTGAGATTCTTCAAAGTAGCCACCCTTTACCTTGATGACAGCTTTGTACACAGCAGAATGTACATATGATGGAAAATACATAAAGAAAATAGAATATAGGATATATATTGTATGTACATTTTGGACTAGACACAAAACATCTATAGCTGTGAAGGTAGGCCAGTATCAGTCCTGCTGTGTATGAAAAACTGTATCAAACAGTTTGATTGGCTGGCTTAGTCATATCCCATGTTACTATGGTGTCCACTAATACCTTTTTCATTCCTCTTCAATAGGGCTGACCCCATTTAGTCGACTGGACGATTGCTTGGTCGACGATTGCTGTTGGTCGACTGAGATTTCTTTAGTTGGGCCACATGTGACGCCTAATGGATTTCACGCCTGTCTCAGTGAACTAATCTATTGCGGAGGCCGCGGGCATGGTACACCAGTATCGCAAAGCAGTACATTTACCGTTAATCACCATCATTTCTAATCTCTAATATTTTCCTATAATTTCTGTTAATGCGTTCAATATATCATTATTACACTCTTACCCTTGTCATTGTAGGAGTGGAAACGTTGTTTGCAGAGTGCATAACCGAGCCTATACAAGTTTTGATTTATTTCATTCTATTTTGTTTGGCGCGCTCCTGTCAATCTTGAGTAAGGACACACACCTGATTATGCATAGAAGTGGGCCTAGGCTACCTGGCCTGTACGCAAATGTAGGCTTATAAAGGTGCCCATTTGGGGATCTGATAGTATTTCTGATTGTCTTAAAACTCACCATCACTGTGGAGCTTCTCAAAGTCATTTTATCTTTGCCTCAAAACAACAAGTGAACAAAGTCTATTTTTACATCCACTGAGAATGACAATAGTTCCTCAACGTGGTCGATTTGAAAATGATTTCCAGCTCTCTCCCTTTTGATAATAACTCAGCATCAAAGGGGGGGAAGAAAACGTCATGCTCTGATCCGGTGGAAACAGCATAAAGAAGGCCTACCTGATTACTTGCGCAAATAGCCCACAGCTGTGTCTGTCTCTCCCGGAGCTCACTGGTGCTGGAAACCAGGGCCAGGGCCCAGAATATTTTATAGAACGTTGCAAGTTCGCTAGCATCCAGCTTTGACCCGTACTGAGTTCATAGTTGATACAATGTTTCAAGTTCCTTGCAGACAGGCCATGCAGAGACAATGTGACTTAAAAGATATTTATGTTTCTCAGGATGTTTTCTACCTGCAGGCTGCAATGTTTTTATTTGTTGGCTTTATGTATTTTTACATTTTGGCAATGACAATAGATGTTACTTTTAGATTTGTATAATTTTCATTTAGATTAGAATTTTGATTAACCACAGGACAATGATTTAGAGATATGAAGACTTAATTAAAAATTAAATGAAACTGTTCCATGAATATGTGCACATGAAAATCGTAAATGGCACTCAGTATCAGTAGAAATCAGTAAAAATAACTGTATTTTTCCATATATAGACACTATGTTTGAATAAAATCAACTACAGGTAGGCAGACCATTGGTGTAGCCTATTACCGCTTAAAGCTGCAAAGACCATCAGCAGCAGGCAGCGGGAGGGGGAGCGTCGGGAAACGTTTATTTTTCTTCTGGTTAGGCTATATTGATCTCTGGCTCCCTCTTTAGTAATTTGTGTCTTCATTTTTTATTGCAGCGCTTAAAGCATCAGACAAGCTCAGTAGCCTACCTATAGTTGATTTATTTCATAGGGTGTGTCTATTAATGGAAAAATACACTTAAAAAATGTCGACCAATCGATTGGTCGAAAGAACAGACGACTCTCCGTTGACCAAGATTTTGTTTTTAGTCGGGGACAGCCCTACTCTTCTTCTTTCATGAGCATGGCGTTATTTCTATTTCAGCATGTTGGATGACTGTCATTCATACTCCATTCACCCAGTTCAATCTAACATTGATAGGTTTAAGAAACTACACATGGACAGACAGTGACACATTCAATACCGCCTTGCACACTCTTGGCTGCATCTAGCTTATCTAGGGTGTAATCATTAGTCCAACAGTTGCAAACGAGAGTTTCTATTGGACTAATTCTGGTATTTTTATCCCCGTTTCATTTGCTTCCGTTTAAGAATTTTTTTTCAACAGAATCGACGGAATGAATACACCCTTGATCACGCTTAAACACAGTTCACTGTCATAGCAGCCACGTTGTATTCTTCTCACCTCTATGCGCTCGCTTCCTCTCATCTTTTCCCTTCGCTTGTGGACTTCAACGCACAACACATCAGCTGTATGTGACCAGGCGAAAAAACACCTTTCCAAGCCATATCGCTACACACAGCCTACATCGTTGTCCCCATATTAGCTAAAGTAATGTCCTGGTCAACATAGCTAATAGAACTAATGTGTTAGTAAACCTGCTACAATCATGCAGTAACATTACAGTCTATAGTCAGTACGCAATTAAACCTGGCGGGCCCCGGTGGCAATAAATTAATAAAGCCAAAAGCTTACCTGGACTTGGAAGAGTTCCAGTGCTGTGTTGGAAAGTCATAACCAGCTAGCTAACATAGCATCCCTCTGTTTGAGCCGGGTATTGAGTGACTAAACTAGCTAGCTGCATTTGCTAGCTAGGTAAGTGAAACTGAAAGTTTCTGTCCCTCTCTCTTCTCCTTCATTTAAAAAAAAAATGTAATTTGTTGAAAACTGTTCAACTATTGTCTTTCTCTCTCTTTGAGTCAACTACTCACCACCTGTCATACACTGTAGTGCTAGCTAGCTGTAGCTGATGCTTTCAGTACTAGATTCATTCTCTGATCCTTTTCATTGGGTGGACAACATGTCAGTTCATGCTGCAAGAGCTCTGATAGGTTGGAGGACCTATCCTCCAGATATTGTCATAGTTTCTGTGTAAGTCTATGGAAGGGGGTGAGAACCAAGAGCCTCCTAGGTTTTGCATTGAAGTCACTGTACCAAGAAGAGGACGGAAGCTACTGTAGCTGTCTTCCGGCTACTTTCATGGTGCTACCCTACAGAGTGCTGTTGAGGCTACTGTAGACCTTCATTGCAAAACAGTGTGTTTTAATCAATTATTTGGTGACGTGAATATACTTGGTACAGTTTAATCTAAAAATGATTTTAGTTTTTATGAAATTCACTGAGGAGGACGGTCCTCCCCTTCCTCCTCTGAGGAGCCCCCACTGGTGTGTGTGTGTGTGTGTGTACATTACGACCAACTCACCGGTCTCAGACAGCAGCTTGATAGACTCCAGAACGCGCTCGGTGTAAACGCCTGGCTCGTAGTTCTCCATCTCCGCGTTGATGATGTGAACGACGCGGGCCGCCCGGCCCCTGATGGCGCCCGCCGTGCGGTCCAGGGTGTCCACGTCACCCTCCTGCAGGGCGATCACGCACTTGTTCACGTCCTCCAGAATGTGGTTTTCTGTGGGGTAGAGATAAAGGGAGGTATGGTGTTCATTAAGCACAAACATGCTTCATGGCATAGCTTAGTAACTTGAGGGACAACTGCTGTTTGATGAAAAATAAAAAGCCCAGATATCCCTAAAGCTCATTGCACAATCATTCTAACCCTTTCATGGACAAGAGTGGACTGCATTATAGACAGTTGCCGAATGAGGTGGTAATCCTTCAAAAGATTCTACCACAGAGTATCCCAAACTCGGTCCTCGGGACCCCAAGTGGTGCACGTTTAGTTTTTTTGCCCTAGCACTACACAGCTGATTCAAATCATCAAAGCTGGATTATAAATAGGGCAAAAAAAACAAAAACTGCACCCCTTGGGGTCCCGTGGACAGAGTTTGGGAACCAACGCTACCATAACGGTGACCTGTACTGTGTGTGAACGTGTATGCTCACGTGTGTGTGTGTGTGTGTCAGCATGTTTTGTGTGTGTGTAAATGTGTTCTCCTCCAGCAAGACTAGCTGTCACCATTGGCGTCGGCTAAAGGAGATCCCGTTCACTCCCATGAGGCTGAGCTCTCTCTCTCTCTCTCTCTCTCTCTCTCTCTCTCTCTCTCTCTCTCTCTCTCTCTCTCTCTCTCTCTCTCTCTCTCTCTCTCTCTCTCTCTCTCTCTCTCTCTCTCTCTCTCTCTGCCTCTCTCTCCTTTCTCTGTCTCTCTCTCTCTCTCTCTATATATATATATATATATACAGTGTACTACTTTTTTACCAGGGCCAGTGGTCAAACAAGTAGTGCACTACTGTATATTGGGAATTCGGTGCCATTTGGGATGAGCCCTAAACAATCATTAACTTACTCGAGAAATCATGTTTTTTTGTTGTCCTGGAACCGCCTACAAAGCTTAAAGGAGAGAATATTGTGTTCTCCTAATGACTAAATCACTTAACGATCAAGGTCATCTGTATTAAATTATATCACAGTCATCATCATTAGAAGCCATAGCGGTATCTACAAGAAAGCTTTCTCCTTTCTCTAAATGGAAGCAGAAACGCTGTCGGATAAATGCGTATTTCGGTGGAAAAACACCTTACTTAGCTATACACTGTACAAAACACACTGAGTCTACTTCGTCTCGGGCTGTATGTATCAAGCGTCTCAGAGGAGGAGTGCTGATCCAGGATCAGCCCCCCCCCCCCCCCCCCCCCCNATGAAAACTGATTCTTAAAGTAAAGTAAAACTGATTCTTAATCAACCCTCCAACTCTGAGACATTTGATACACACGGCCCCAGGTGTCAAGAACTGTTACACAATAAACAGTTAGAATCCGAGAGACTATATGTTGGTGGCAGTGGAGGCTGGTGGGAGAAGCTATAGGAGGACGGCTAATTGTTATAGCTGGAATGGAATTATTGGAAAAGTCAAACATGTGGTTTCCATATGTTTGACGTCGCTCCATTTATTCCATTACAATCTGCCTGTCCTCCAATAGATCCTCCCGCCAGCCTCCTCTGGTTGGTGGCAGCTCAGTTGCAACTAGTTTCAGTGTTACAAAGCACTTCATTTTAACAGTGTACAACATTGTACACTATTTTCTAATCTTTCCCTGATTCCATACCTGACACGGACAGGAAGTCATCCACAGAAGTGATATCGTCGACGGCCTCGGTGAGGATGCGCACCTGCTTCTCCCATTGGTCCTTGAACACATCCATGTTGTCCTGGGCAACCTTGCTCTGGGGCCGAGCAGCCAGGGTGAGGGCCGCGTTGATCACCTGGGGGGTAGAGAGTGAAGGTTGAGAGAAAAGGTAGGTGTGTGTGTGTGTATGTATTGTGTGTGTGTGGGTGTATTGTGTGTGTAGTGTGTGTGTGTGTGTGTGTGTGTGTGTGTGTGTGTGTGTGTGTGTGTGTGTGTGTGTGTGTGTGTGTAGGACCACCTAAGTTCAAGGGGATCTCCAAAACCAGTCCTGGAGTGCTTACAATACACGCCGTGCAGGGTTTTATTCTAGCACAGCAATAACACATCTAATGAAGACAATCATATTATCGTTCTCCTTTCCAGACTGAAGACCATGTTAAGTGGAATCAAATCCTATGTTATATTATTGCTGGGCTGGATTGTATAACCCCGTAGCTTTCCAAGACTGCTGACTTCAAACCCCTGACCTAGACTAAAAGACTGAAGTGGCCTTCTAAGGAAACTCTGCATGACTAGCTACGACCAGGACCGTACTTCAATGATGCACTTCCTTGCCTATATACATTAGACTAATTAAATATGTAAGAAGCCTTGTAATGAGCCTCGGTACACCCGCTAGACAGAGGAGAGGGTGTGAAATGGACCACATCTATAGCAGAGTCTACACATCCCTTTCAGCAGTCAGTTTCCTTAAGAACATTAAAGGGATAGTTCACCCAAATTGAAAATGACATTAATGTCATTACCCATTGTGTAGTCTATAGTCTACAGACAAGATAAGACAGCAATCCACGCTTTGGTTTTGGGTATGTCATTTTGTGTTGGGTGAACTATCCCCTTTAAGGGAGAGGGTTCTCTGGGTACATTTCCAGCAGATTGAACAGCAGGATCGTTTGGAAAACTGGATCGTCTTCATTGGAGAAGAAACATTGCTATTCCCAGGAATGAGAACTAATGATCTAACAGAGAGACAATGTTTCAGCCCTGCAAGTGTCCATTACATGGATAATATCCAGTTAATATATTTATTCAACAACGTAAAGCAATAGGCAGGGTGCCATTGCTACTGTAGGCCTGTATGACTGACTAAACCAATCAGGATCATATTTGTTTTTATTTTTGTACATTTAAGTAATTTAGCAGATGCTCTTATCCAGAGCGACTCACAGTGCATTCATCTTAAGGTGAGACAACCACGATTCCGATCTTGTCCTCATGGCTGCAACTCACCAAAGAGGGAGAGACTCGGGAGAGACGAAGGGGGGAGACGAAGGGGGAGTCATTCATCCTCCGAAACATGACCGGCCTAACCGCGCTCCTTAACACCCGCCCCGCTTAACCTGGAAGCCAGCCGCACCAATGTGTAGGAGGAAACACCGTACAACTGGCCACCAGAGTCTAATTTAAGTGGCCCAACACAAGGGGTTGCTATGACGGCAATTTTTCTTTTTTTTTTTTAAGTGAATGAACAATTGAATGCATTTACAGTTTCTACTTGCAGCTCCATTGAGCCTAAAATAGACTCTAAAGAGTCTGATCAGGGATCAGGGTTTGACAGCCACTAATGATGCCTGGAATCAAGCAAAGCCAGATATCTAATACCCCAGGGTCGCTCACGCTAAACACACACTCATCTTCCATCAGCCTCATTTCTTAGTTCTATTCCCTGTTTTCTTTTGTCTTTAACCCCCCCCCCTGTCAAACTGACCTCTTGTCCAAACACACAATTCCCCAAAAAAGCACTCACACATCTGAGTCATCTTATTGCATGTGCGATGGAATAATGTGATTACTTAGAAAGAAAAGACAAACTCGCACACTGCTCTTGCTAGTATCACTTTTTTTTTTTAATTCAAGCTCACGTGTCGGCCTCTTGGCCTTCGGCTTTGTTGAAAATGTCAAAACAACCATCTATTTTGCCCTCACTTTTCCCTCTTCCCTCTATTGCTTAGCGCTTTTTCTATGTTGAGCCGTTGCCAAGCAAAAGCGACAGCTGGGAACTTAAAACTTGCAATCCCTTTCCAAAGTTTTCTAATGCTAGCCTTGACTCAGTGGAGGTCAGTTTATCAAAAAGTGGGTTTCGGTGGGTGTACCGTGACTGCTTGTCAGGCCCTGTGTGAGTCTTTGAGAGTCTTGCACCTTGAATGTTAAGAACTGCCCCTTCCCTCAATCCCTCCTTCCTCTCCTTTCTTCACTTCCATTAGTGAGCACAGGGTCCCCTGTGAAAATGCCCCGACCCTTGACCTTGGAAACAACATATCGATTGCCACCTACTCCTCTGTCAGACATCCAGAGGAAGACCTCTCCGGGAGGCTAGAGCTCCCATCTGTATCTTTCTCCTATACCCTTCCTTCTCTCCTTCTCTCCGTCTCTTTCTCTCTGTGTTCCCTCTCTCACTCCTCCTCTCTCTCTGCCCCCTCTCTCTCTCTCTCTCTCTCTCTCTCTCTCTCTCTCTGCCTTGCTCTCTCTCTCTCTCTCTCTCTGCCCTCTCGCTCTCTCTCTCTCTGTGTGTTCCCTTTCTCTTTCGTGTTACCCACACAGACACACACAGTATTAAGATGAAGAACGCTGCCCGTGCCTATACAAAGTTGCCTTGCGGCAAAGTTTATACATTCCACTGATTCACGTTCGTACTTAAGTTTTACTACTCCGTCTTGCTCACCATGTACCAGCACTGTGTGGGTTTTCTTTTATCATTGTTAAAAAGTTTGTTTTAGAGTATAGTTATTCGGAGAGATATTTAATAATATATACTTATTCTCCATTTCAATGGCACTTCCCAATGCACTCTCTTTCCAATGTCATGGCAACCAAATAATATGTGTGTTTAAAAAGAAACTCTAAAATGAATGTGAAAGAGCTCAACCGGGTACCTCCAATGGGTGGCGTTATTACCAGGGTCATGTTCAGTAGAGCGTACCGTCACAATCACATGTTGCAATGGAAAACAACAATTGGTTCAGGGGAAAAAAAGTTCAGGTAGTTACCCTCCCCTGTTTCACTATGTTTTTTTCTTCTTCTTCTCTCTACTGAACAGGCACCACGACATACAGTACCAGTGAGGCACTGCTTACCTGTGGGCAGAGGCTGTCGATCTGGGTGGCGGCCATGCGCACCAGCTTCACACCTTCCTCGTTGTTGGAGATGGAGCAGGCCAGGTTAGCCACCTGTAACGACAGAGAAGACACAAAGACTTAGTTACTTTTGAGCAACTTTTAGTCTAGTAACAGCATCTACACCATTCTGGTCATTTTAATAAATAACAGCAAATGAATAGCAGACAAACGTCAATACTTCATTAAGGGTTGGCTAGTCTGTGTTTTTGGTAACTCGAATGACAAAATACACAGTTTTTGTCCGTTTTCATGTTCATTAGATGGCAACAAATGTCAGACAAGGTTCAATTCTTCAACAGGTATGGAAGACTCTGCCTACCGCAGGCATTTAATCATATTCTTTCTCTCACGATGCAAGTACCCTTGTTATTACTATTTGCGATGGTCTGTTAGCTTTCACCTGAAACCCAACACGATTTCCCCACTAACGCTCACACTGGTTAGCCTCTTATAATGTGCACAGATAGTGATTCCTGAAGGAGGCTGTCTCCCGCCACAGCCTTAACTCATGTCTGTAGCTATCTGTACCGGCGGCAGGGGATTTACTGCTTGGCTAGGTAAGGCAATGTCGGGGCAAAATATGTACCGGGGTTTAGGCTTGCTCATCTGTTAGATTGGTATTTGTTATTCCCCTGCGTTGAGACCTGGTGAGTACCCCGCCCCCTCCATCCCTCTCTTTCTCTCTCTTCGTTGCTCTATAAATTCAGAAAAATATTTAAATTATTTAGATCACATGAGGACTATAATGTGAGTTTTCCACTGGACTACCTCAAGGGCATATTTTTTTCTGAGAAAGAGGGAGAAATAAAGAAACTGAGAAAAAGAAAGAGAGAGAGAGAGAGAGATTGGGGAATATAAAGAACAGGTTGACCAGCTTTCTCCTATCCTACTGTGCTGACAGCAGTGGCAGGGGTAGAGACTGTACTAAATGAATCCTTGTGAATGCCCTACCCCCTCCACCCCTCTCCACTCCTCTACCACCCTTTACTCCTTCCCTCTCTCTCTCCCTCTCTCTTCGTCTCTCTTTCATTTCCGAAAAATTGCTGATATTTGAATTACTCAAATCGCAAACACTCTTACAATGAAAGGTGCTATCTAGAACCTAAAACTGTTCTTCGGCTGTCCTCATTAGAGAACCCTTTTAAGAACCCTTTTTGGTTACAGGTCTCTTTTGGTTCCAAATAGAACCCCTTTGGTTCTAAGTAGAACCCTTTTGGTTCCAAGTAGAACCCTTTTGGGTTCCATGTAGAACCCTTTCCACAGAGGGCTCTACATGGAACCCAAAAGGGTTCCACATGGAACCCAAAAGGCTTGTACCTAGAACCAAAAAGGGTTCTGCTATAGGGACAGCTGAAGAACCCTTTTTGGTACCCTTTCTCTACGAGTGTAAGGACTACACTGTGAGTTTTCCACTGGACTATCTCAAGGGCATATTTTTCTGAGAAGAAGGGAGAAAGAAAAAAACGAGGAAAAAGGGAGATAGATTGGGGAATAGAAAGAACAGGTCAACCAGCTTTCTTCTGTTCTACTCTGCTGACAGCACTACTGTTAAGATGGTGGCGGGGGGAGAGACTGTACTAAATTAATCCAATTGCTGTGTTACAAAAACATAATTTCTCGTAAATGTCAGAAAGGTACATGAAGAACTCGCCGATAATTGGCAAAAGAGTGGCGGCCACATTGCCCAGGCCTTTTGCAATGGCCTCCTTCCTTCCATCAGAACCAAATGGATAAATGGCCACCTGTAAGGTGGCACAGTCGTGTATATAAAGAGTCTCAGTCATTAGTGGTGAAATACTCAGAGTGCCTTGAGGTTCATTACCGGAGAGCCTGAGTGTGCCTAAATCATTAGCCCGGTTTATTGGTGCAAAAAGGCGTTTCATTGTACAATTAGGATGCCAGATGGCCTTTCTGACGGAACACCTCTTCAGTTGAATTTACGCCTGCCTATGTACAGAGGTACGCTCTCTCGCTCTTTCTCTCCTAGAGAAAAAGGTACTCTCTCTCTTCTACCGTCACTTCCCAACATGTCTTAGAGGTAATATCTCTTTCTCTCCTACAGTTAAAGGTACTCTCTCTCATGCCTACTTTCAGAAGTACCCTCTTTGTCTCTCAATCATGCCTACGACCAGACATTAATTAATGAACTATCTCTCTCTCTCTAGCTCTCTTCCCAACATCTAGAGTTAGGCATACTCTGTCATTGCACCTGCTGTGGATTCCCAATGTCTCCACTAGCTGGGAGGAGGAAGGGAAGAACTATTTTATTTTCCCAGCTTACAATAGTCATAAATTGTTTTTAAAAAAAAATGACCAACTGAAGACAAAGTCAATCCACTACGTTGGGAGTTTTTCAGACACTCAGGCATGAGGCGACACACACACACAAACACACACACACACACACACACACACACACACACACACACACACACACACACACACACACACACACACACACACACACACACACACACACACACACAGACACA
>QNTS01002177.1:134201-148100 GCA_003317085.1 Hucho hucho | reverse complement strand
GTGTGGGTGAGTGAGTGTGAGTGAGTGTGAGTGAGTGTGGGTGAGTGTGAGTGAGTGTGAGTGAGTGAGTGAGTGTGCGTGCGTGCGTGGGTGTGAGTGAGTGTGGGTGAGTGTGCGTGCGTGTGAGTGAGTGTGGATGAGCGTGAGTGAGTGTGCGTGCGTGCGTGGGTGGGTGCTTGAGGACTGGTGCGTGGTGGTTGAGCATTTTGGCTGCTACACATGAAATGTTATTATTATTTTTTACTATATTATTATCATCGAGCTAGTTCAGACATTAAAACACAGCCAGAGAGTGATAGCCTGTACAAAACAAGCCTATGTGGTCACCTTTGACCCCTAAACAAAACTACAACTTATCTTACCCTACCCACCGACCGGAACAAAAGAACTGGTGAGAAAAACTCACAGAAAAAAAAGAGAGAAATAAATAAATAAAGAATAAACAAAGTCGAAAGTGCTGAGGAGAGAGATAACACTACACTCCGGGTCACGGAGCGAGGGAAGGAGGGAAGAGAGGAAAATTAAATTAGGTATGTCATGTTTGTGCTCGGCTGAATTTATGCTTCTTCTCCTTTTATTTATTTCATTTATCATAAAACCGCACAGCAGCAGAAGCATCAGGAGCAACCCTGTGGCTCTGCTACTATCACAAGAGTTCACAGGTGTGAACAGTTGGCCTCCATTGTAGGTTGCCGCAAGCCCAGCTGCACCCAAGTTATAACAATTTAAAGGTGCACACAAGCTATTCAATTTGCAATTGAGCCCTAAACCCTTTGTGGAAGTGTCAACACTTCAGACGCCTGATGATGATAGGTTATCAAGTGCTGTCAATCATCAACTGAGGTGGACGGTGGTTAAAGTCATGCCATTAAAGACTCTCACATTGCAGACATATATGTGACTCGTTTCAGGAAACTAGACGTATGTCGCACGCCCCTACTTCACAGGAGAGCCATTTGAACGTAAAAAAAAAATAAAATCTAAATGCATTTTTAGGCAGAAATGCCTTTCTGGAACATGCATTTTCATGTGCCTTAATAACAAACGTGTATGCCATCTGTAAATATGAATACAATTGTTGCTCTAACTTTCTGGAGGACCGAATTTTGAAATCAGTGGAATAAGTGTATGATAGCTAAGGAGATGGAGAAAATTATGGCGTTTGATTATAAATATGCAGACGGAGTCGAAAAGAGAACACTATTGTGTAAAACACCTGTCTCCGGATTACATCTTCAAACTAAGGGCCACCATGGCATCCATGACAGAGAGGGAGGAGTCTAGCTAGCTACTTTTTCAGATGTTAAACGTTTCAACTTTTGTCAGGAAGTCATTTTCATTTCAAGGTAAAGTGTACTGTTAGCTAGCTAGCTAACATTAGCCTGCTGGTTCGCTAGCTAAAGTTACGTGTATGATCTGTGTAGTAATATTATTCGTATCTCAGAGCCATTTGCTTGTTATAGTCTAATGTTAGCTAGCTAACATTGAACCTGGTTGGTTAGCTACCTGCAGATTAATGCAGGGTAGTAACATTATGAGTTGGGATTACAGTTCATTGTTTAGCTAACTAGCTACATGTCCAAACAAAAGACTCCACTATGCAAGTAACCATTTCAATAGAATGTTCATGATGTCACTGAGACCTCTGTCGATAGACGTAGCCGGTAAATTCGCTCTGGCTATCTACTCCGATTTCAGAGCACTCTCGTCTGAGTGTGCCAGAGTGCAGAATAACTGACAAATTTACGAATGCTCAACACCCGTTGAATATGGCCGGTGCCAATAACCGTTGGCAAAAAAGCGTAATTAAATTTTTGCCAGCAGCACAGTTGTAGTCACCATCTCTCTGGATAACATGAAAACAGCCTAACCAGCTCTGGATAACATGAAAACAGCCTAACCAGCTCTGGATAACATGAAAACAGCCTAACCAGCTCTGCTAGGTGGAGTAAAATGGTCAGAGTGAGGTGTTCTCTAGCCAACCTTAGCCAGTTAGCTCGGGTGCTTGACTGCTCAAAACACTCGGATCAACCCTACTCCTCGTCCAGAGCGTCCAGTGTGCGCTCTGAATGATCCGAGAGCAAAACGCTCTGAATTTACAAACTGAAATTCTGACAAAACTCTGAGTTTACAAATGCCCAGAGCGCACTCTGAGCGCACTCTGAGCACACTGGCACTCCAGATAAAATGTACAAACACACCAGTAGTATAAACCAACCTTTAGTCACATGTGAATCCTTAAAGAGATGGGTGGGGCTAAGGCATTTGAGGGTGTGAACGATGCTGAATGGGCGTAGACAAAGATGAACTCTCCAGTAGGTACCAAAACATTCAAAAGTGGGGTCAACTTTTAAAACATAATTACTTTCCCATTGTTCCTCAACTGTAGTGTTTGATATACAATTTTCTAGCTCTGAGTCTCTACTTTTATCCAATGTAAAAAAAACACAATTTCAAATTTTGCTACATAAGACTGAATCGAGCCGGTCGGTCACATATGGGGCCTACATAGAATGGAGTCCAACCAAAAGTGCTTAAATGTGCTATACTTCAGTGCTGGGGTTCCCCCTGCGTGCATGTTTTGGTTATTGCCCTAACATTACACAGCTGATTCAGATAACCAACTCATCATCAAGCTTTGACTATTTGAATCAGCTGTGTAATGCTAGGGCAAAAACCAAAACGTGCACCCAGGACAGAGTTTGGGAAACCCTGCTATACTTAATGAAAATTAAGCAATAATTTAGAGTACCTTACATATATCATTCTATTTAAATGAACCTCTCTTTCAACAACAAAAAAAATAACCCACAGGAGCAGCCAGAAGGGGGGAGTATTTTAAAGAAAGCCAAAGCCAAATTCAGGCACAATCTTAATTATGAAAAATGTCTGACCCCAATTATCTATAGTGCTCTCCGGTCTGGATTAAAGAAGCACCTTTCATATCCTGCCAAAACTCTCCCCCCACCCTCCGACTCCCCAAAACATCTTCCTATCTGACTCGGACCAAATCCCTCTCTCCATCCCATCCACTCAAGACATCTCAATCAACTCCTTTGCTTATAGGGGCTCACTAAATACCACTGGAGTCTTCATTTTTTCCCAACCCCCTCCAGTCTATTTTGTGTTTTTTCCCCTCATAAATCTGCACACAATACCCCATAATGACAAAGCAAAAACAGGTTTTAGACATTTTTGCTAATGTATAAAAAAATAAGAAAAACTGAAATATCACATTTACTTAAGTATTCAGACCCGTTACTCAGTACTTTGTTGAAGCACCTTTGGCAGCGACTACCGCATCAAGTCTTCTTGGGTATGACGTTACAAGCTTGGGACACCTGTATTTGGGGAGTTTCTCCCATTCTTTCTTTGCAGATCCACTCAAGCTTTGTCAGGTTGAATGGGGAGCATTGCTGCACAGCTATTTTCAGGTCTCTACAGATCGGGTTCAATTCCGGGCTCTGGCTAGGTCACTCAAGGACATTCAGATACATGTCGCGAAGACACTCTTGCGTTACTTGGCTGTGTGCTTAGGGTCCTGTTGGAAGGTGAACCTTTACCCCAGTCTGAGGTCCTGAGCGCACTGGAGAAGTTTTTCATCAAGGATCTCTCTGTGCTTTGCTCCGTTCATCTTTCCCTCGATCCTGACTAGTCTCCCAGTCCCTGGCGCTGAAAAACATCCCCACAGCATGACGCTGCCACCACCATGCTTGTTTCCTCCAGACATGACACTTGGCATTAAGGCCAAAGAGTTAAATCTTGGTTTCATCAGACCAGAGAATATGATAGTCAGAGTATTTAGGTGCCTTTCGGCAAACTCCAAGCGGGCTGTCATGCCTTTTACTGAGGAGTGGCTTCTCTCTGGCCACTCTACCATAAAGGCCTGATTGGTGGAGTGCTGCAGAGATGGTTGTCCTTCTAGAAGGTTATCCTATCTCCACAGAGGAACTGTAGAGCTCTGTCAGAGTGACCATCGGGTTATTGGTTACCTCCCTGACCAAGGTCCTTCTCCCCCAATTGCTCCTTTTGGCCGGGCGGCCAGCTCTAAGAAGAGTCTTGGGGGTTCCAACCTTCTTCGATTTAAGAATGATGGAGGCCACTGTGTTCTTGGAGACCTTCAATGCTGCAGAAATGATTTGGACAATCCTGTCTCGGAGCTCTACGGACAATTCCTTTGACCTCATGGCTTGGTTTTCTGCATGAAGTCACCTCACATAATAATATAAGTAATTTCTGCATGAAGTCACCTCGCACTTCGTGACATGAACTCATTATGACCTCGAGCCTTTAAAGATCAGCGGGGAACACCATCGATGACGCAATGAGCACACGGGCCATCGTGGGCCATCGTAGATGATGCAATCGGCACACAATATTCCACAAAGGCGGCCGGGTGCACCTTAATTTGGGAAGACGTGCTCATTGTAATGGCTGGAGCGGAATCAACGCAATGGTTATCGAACAAGTGTCTGATACCTTTCCATTCACTCCATAACAGGCATTATTATGAAAACACCCTCCCCTCAGCAGCCTCCTGTGATGTGCACCGTGTACGTTTATGACCAGTGTAAGAGAGGATATGCTGGTTTCATTACGTCCCGAACACTCCTATCCGTATTTACAGCTCGTATCTGTGATTAATTGCACCCACTTATCGAGCAATCCTTGTCACAACAATTGGGGATAAAACAATAGCTCCGGTGCATGGTTTTGATCAGAGACGAAGAGAGTGGAAAAAAGGAGAAAGAGGACAAATATCTGCCTAGACGGGCAAGGTTTGTTCGGGAGGCATTGGATAACACACACCCTTCGGCTGGAAATGGGGCTAATATTTTCTCGAAGGACTCAACCTCCAATAAATTACGCTCGCATTTAATAAGCTATGTGGGGCCAAATCGCAGACTCCTTTAGTATCTATCCATTCACCTAATTAATCAGGTACCCATATGTTGCTAGCTTGTTTTATTCCGTATTTGTACCCCGGTAAAAAAAAAAGATGAGCCAAGGCCTCTAATTAGGAATGATTATCTATTTTCCGTAATGAGAATTGATGCCTTCTCTTCTGCTCCACAAAGCACTTTCTCTCTCTCCATTATCTACTGTTAACCCAATGTGGTTTATATCTCTCTCTCTCTCTCTCTCTCTCTCTCTCTCTCTCTCTCTCTCTCTCTCTCTCTCTCTCTCTCTCTCTCTCTCTCCCCTCCTTTCCTCCCACCTAACCCTCCACAAAGACGCCCCTATGAGTGCAAATCAGAGCCCTTATATAAAACGAGAGGCTAAATGAGGCACTGTATGATTAATGGACCTCATTTCCGTAGGATTTGAGTTGTGTGCCAACGATAGCCCACTTCACCTTGCAAAGCTTTCCAATGATTCGATTTAGACTGTTGTCACCAGAAGTCAAACAGCTTACTGACGAGTGTCGTCTTGTACCCCCCCCGCCATCATAGCCCCCACCCCCACTCCTGTTCCTCTCGAAACCAGGAAAACTTAATTAGATCACCTGATTTCTTACCTCTTCAGGTTTAATACAAAGAGGGAGACTGAAAGAGCTGTGTAATAGTGGTAGTGGAACAAAAATATCTCATTGGCATGGAAACGTGATCTAATTCAATTACGTTCTTCCCTCCTTATCCATTTCATCCCAAAATAGACAGTAAGATAGACAGTACTGACAAACTGTATCTCAGAAAGCAAAAGAAAGAACAATGAAGAAAACAACGTCCATTTCCATTTCTATTTCTTCTACCCAATTTATTGAAAGAAAAAAAAAGCTGTACGCGATTCCTCCCCAGGAGGAAGCCCAAATTAGCCCACTTCAGGAGGTGTGAATGAGTGTACAGTAATCCAGTGACCACCGCGGGGGGGTCCTTCTCCCTATCTCCACCTAATCTGTGAACACCAAAATGGCCGCCCTTTCTATGTCTCTCTCTCTCTGTGTGGCTTGGCAAGCCCCCCCGTGTCTAACGTTATGTAAACAGCGTACTGCCGCCTCTCGCTGATTTGACAAATGTTAATATTACATGAGCAGCGCCTGGGCTCCTTTGATGATAAAAGGCGAGGCAGGCAGCACAGCTCTCAAAAAAAAAAGAAAACTAGGGCTTCCCCTAAGGGGACGGGCGGGAGGGAGCGACTCCTTAAGGACTTCGTTTGTTGACTTCTACATTTTTTTTTTTTTTTTATACGCCACTTCGGGGGTTTTGCACGGCGTCGTATCTTCACGGTGACATCACTGAAGTCAGAGTGGAGGATAGTTTTTCGGTTGAAAACAAGAGATAATAAATGCTGAGGGAAAAGTAAAGGAGAGGCTTGGAAATGTAAAACACATTAGTTAGAGAGTTGGGTGGGTAGGCATTACTTATGAATATGACTCAAAGGGCCTGTTTGAGAATCATAAAAAAAACCTCACAGTCGTCCTTCCGTATCGAGTTTGATACAGTAACTAATTGCTATTCACGGCAGACGTTCTGGGCCTGGTAGGGCCATCTGCAAGTCCATGTTTAAAAGCAAAACCCCTTTGACCCTCCGCTCATCTGGTATAGAGTAACACACAGCGAGTAAATTAGGGAAATCTTGTGGCATTCAGACAGCTCATTATTCCTTAATTGTAGATCATTTTGAACCTCAAGCCTTGGAAAGGGAATCCTGCGTTGACTGAAACGGACAAGAAAATTGAACATTCAAAACCGACTGTATATTCCGCATGATGTGAACCCTTTCAATACGTGGTATAGAAACATGCACGAGTTTCAGCGCAAAGAACTTACAGCACAAACCTCCCATACGTAATGCACATTTGGGGTCAAAGACAAAGTGCATTAAGCAACATGAATGCAGAATCTTTAAATATATCAAGGTAGCCATTCTGCCCTTTGAAATATGTTCAACACAGTAAGGAGTCTTCAAAATTGATTGAAGAACTTTGAGATGTTCCCTGAATGCCAGAAATACAAACAGGTGACTGTTCTCTACTCTAGGCTACTGTTCGAAACTCCCAATAGAAATCTACAGATGAGAGAGGAAGGGAACGCAAGCGAGAGAGAGAGAGAGAGAGAGAAAAATAAAGAAAGAAAGAAAGAACGAAATGGAAGAAGAGAGAGTGAGACAGCGTGCGTGTGTGTGCGCGCGCGAGTGCGTGCGTGCCTGTGTTTGTGAGAGAGAGTAAGCGTTTCACTGTTAGTTTACGTGTTGTTTACGAAGCATGTGACAAATAACATTTGATTTGATTTGAGAGAGAGAAAGAAAGAAGATCTAAAGGTGAAAGATCTCAGAAGTGTCTCGGTACTCCTTCCTTCAGCCGGAAGGAGAGATCACAATACCGCTCTTTCTCCTCACCTGTGCCCTGCCTCTATCCAATTTCCCATCATCCCTCCATCTGGAGACTATTCTCTTCATGTCCATGGGGACCGGGCCTTCATTAGTGGCTGTACCAGCACCTGAGAATCCCACACACACCTCTTCTTCTCACATCCCATCACAAGAGTGTGTGTGTGTGTGTGCGCGCCACAAGACAGTCCAGGCCAGAGGTGATGGAAACTGAAAAATTCCTATGTCTGTTATCTCCCATCTCCAATCTCCCATCTAGTCTCTCTCCCCTACAAGCTCTTCATTAGGAAGGGTCTCTCTCTCTCTCTCTCTCTCTCTCTTAACCCCTGGCTGTCAGAAACAAACTGGCCTGTCAGCTGGGTCTTGAATGTCTTTACTGGTGGCCATCGTAGAAGTTTTGCTGAGAGTATAGATGCATAGACTTACACTCACACTGTGAATTTCTACACACATACACACACACACACACACTCACACACACAAACACACACACAAAAAGCACGTGTACTAAAGACAAACCCAGGGGTCTAAGTCAGCCGTGGGGACTGCAGACTGCAGTTAAGTGGATCACACACACGTGACCTTGAGAGGACTGTAGAGAACCGCTTCTGGTAGAGGAACAGATTTTTTTATGAACCATTAACCTTGTCGGTCGAGGTAAAATGGCGGTTGGGACGTGGTTTAATTTGCCCTCATGAAATGGTTGTCGTATAGATGAGAGTGAAGGAAAGCTCTATGCCCTGGTTCGGTGGCTGTGTCCCAAATGGCCCCCTATTCTCTCTTTAGTGCAATACTTTTGACAAGAGCCCATAGGGCCCTGGTCAAAAGTAGTGCACTAAATAGGGAATAGGGTGCCATTTAAGACTCCATCGGTATGTTAGAGATGCAGTCGGGAAAAGGGGGAGATCGATATTCCCAATCAATCTAAGCTTCCAGGGAATCGGCTGGTACACTCGGCTACAGACCTGGCTCACTAGAATCCATAAAACTAATAATGTGGGGCTTGGGTAGTTCTTGGGCGAAAGGAATGCTCCCATTACCAAAGGAAATCATATAGGATTTCCTGGGAAGCTTCTCTTTTAGATCCAGTGATACAGTGTTTATTCAAAAACAAGGTGAATCACTCAAAGACACTAAAACGTGTAAAACGTAATATCTGCAAAAATTAAAGATGATAATTTCTTTTATTCTAAGAATCACTTTTTGTGACCTAAAATATCAGCTATATCTATCAGAAGATATATATGTTTTTTTCTGTTTCTGTTTCTGTGATGGTCTGTCCTATTGTTTTCTTTGTGTGTTTCTACACCAAAAAAATGTCAGAGGAAATGTATCTATCATCGGTTACAAAATAAGTCATTTTCTCTTTCATACAAGCTCGCTGGGGTCTAAGTGTTTTACTCATTCATCTATCCCTCCCTCGCGCCCTGGTCTGTTGTTGGTCAATTAATTTTAATAGACAAAGGGATGAAGAGGAAATGGAAAATGATAGCACATATTACACCTAGAGTTCTCAAGGTCTTTGTAAAAAGCATAACCACTGATGGTATTATTTCCCCCTTAGTACGTTTCCAATTATCCAGCACACAGCACCTATCTCCTCACAGTGAGTATCTTTGTAGTGTCAGCGTAAAACCCAGATGACTGAGCTGTGGAATTCCGATGCTGTAACACACACACACACACACACACACACACACACACACACACACACACACACACACACACACACACACACACACACACACACACACACACACTGTGTGTTTGTAATATTGAGTCTGTCAGAGAGTGATTGGAGGGATTGATCTGAAACGAGGTATATGTCATTGGGGATGCCTGTCGTCGTAGGCAGGTGTGTGTAGTCTAGTGTAGGTGTATATATGGTCCTGTATGAGTGTTTGTGTGTGCCTGTGTGTGTGTGTGTGTGTGTGCACGCTCCAGTGTGTGCGTGACAGTTAGGGTAGACAGAGGGCCCCTCTTCCATCCTTCACTGGGTCATGATGGAATGGGGATAGACTTTAATTTAAGTTTCATGGCAAGCTGGAGCAGAAGGTGAGGGTGGAGAACAGGCACTTGAGGGCCTCCAGAGGCATTAGTGTCTCATATTTACTTTGCCGTTTCAGACCCGGGCCTTCGACAAATCCGGGTTCAAATAGTATTCCAAATCTTTCCGATTTGTTATCTACGCTCGATTGAGCTCGCCTGGCGCAATGGTAAACCCCGAACCCGTCCATCGGGGCGCTCACAGCAGGCTTGAGCAAAACACTCCAAAGGTTTTGGGAGATTCCAAATGTTTCTTGAACACAGGTATGACTGCTGCTTCCTGTCACTAACGTATTTCAAATCAAATCAAATCACATTTTATTGGTCACTAGTGATACATTTATTACATCCAATTATTAATTATTACAGTGGCTAGAGATTTGAGTCAGTATGTTGGCAGCAGCCACTCAATGTTAGTGATGGCTGTTTAACAGTCTGATGGCCTTGAGGTAGAAGCTGTTTTTCAGTCTCTCGGTCCAAGCTTTGATGCACCTGTACTGACCTCGCCTTCTGGGCGATAGCGGGGTGAACAGGCAGTGGCTCGGATGGTTGTTGTCCTTGATGATCTTTTTGGCCTTCCTGTGACATCGCATGGTGTAGGTGTCCTGGAAGGCAGGTAGTTTACCCCCGGTGATGCTTTGTGCAGACTGCACTACCCTCTGGAGAGCCTTACGGTTGTGGGCGGAGCAGTTGCCGTACCAGGCGGTGATACAGCCCGACAGGATGCTCTCGATTGTGCATCTGTAGAAGTTTGTGTGTGTTTTCGGTGATGTGCCAAATTTCTTCAGAGTCCTGAGGTTGAAGAGGCGCTGTTGCGTGTCTGTGTGGGTGGACCATTTCAGTTTGTCCATTTCAGATAATCTCCTTTATTTTGTTGACGGTGGAACATGTGTGCATCTCACTGGGAATAAGAATGAGAATGAGATAGATAACCCTGGGAAACATGTAAGCATAGAAACAGATTTAACGCCGCTCCACTCGTCGCGGTGCATTGAGTTGAATGTGAATGTCCCTTCTAATAATTCTATGCGTGTGGTGGCACTGTCACTATGCGCTTCGCTACACAAACCAATTTCTGTTGGTGTCTGGTCGCAATATTTTTGTTTACGTCCTCTCGCGTTTTTTGGGGGGATGAAACATAAGGACCCACGTTGAGTTTCTGATGTCCTTGAGTCAAATGAAGCGACGATTAAAATTGAAAAGATTTCCTTCCCCCTCTCTATATTCTTTTTCAGCATAATTTCATTGAGTTGACTAATGGCAGTGTGTTATATACTGTATGAGCTCTGAGTACTCAACCAGCCTCTTCACAAATTAGTCCCAAATGGCACCCTATTCCCTATATTGTGCACTATGGGCAATGGGCAAAAGTAGTGCACTATAAAGTCAATATGATGCCATTTGGGACACAACCTGAGAAGGATGTTTCATCACAAACACACCATGATCCGCGTTTGAAAGCCATGACAGCCATTAGGAGGGCTCCTGAGTGGCGCAGCGGTCCAAGGCACTGCATCTCAGCGCAAGAGGCATCAGTCACTACAGTCCCTAGTTCTACTCCAGGCTGTATCACATCCGGCCATGACTGGGAATCCCACAGGGTGACGCACAATTGGCCCAGCGTCGTCCGGGTTTGGCTGAGGAAGGCCGTCATTGTAAAATAAGAATTTGTTCTTAACTGACTTGCCTAGTTAAATAAAGGTTATTAAAAAAATACTGCAAGACCACACCAACCCCATTTTGAAGAACAAACAACTATGCATTAATCAGACCCTCTTCTTCCTTTGTTGTACTTAATCTCATATAATCCACTTAGTGTCATATCGGCGAAACATGACAGGAATTCCTCCGGCGTGCGTTCGTCGCAGATGCGTCTCCGGCCGTTGGTTGAATGGTGGAAGACTATTCTTCCACTCAAATGCGTTTTTTCAGATGGCGGTTTTGTCTCCAAGCTTAGTTATCTGTTAGAGAGACAATTTTCCTGCATGGGCATCTTCTTCGCCATTCCACCTATAATTTACCCTCAGGATTGCGTGACCCAAAGCCCCCCCTCACTCTCTCTCTCTCCACATTAAAATGGCATTTAGAGGAGAGGTGTCAACTGGAGGTGATATCGCCAACTGGGATATTTCTGGAGGAGGACTGAGCTAATGTACTGTAGCTCATGCAGTCGGGACTCTCCAGGAAAAGGGCATGTGGCAGTCAGAGTTTCCCAGATCTGGCCAGATCTCCAGTAGTAGGCTGATTTCTCCCTCCCTCTCTGTCTCCATTCCAATACTCTTCCCATCAAATCCTCCCTCCCTCTCCCTGACCCCCCCCCCACCCGCCCTTTCTCCATCCCAAACCTCTTTCCCTCCCGACCTCTCTCTAGCTCCCACTCTCTCTGTTTCGCTATCCATCCCTCCCTCTGCCCTCTCTCTTGTCCCCGCTGGTCCACAGGGGACCTGGGCAGGACATAATGGGCCACTAAGCAGCAGTTACTGTATTCTAGATTGGAGATGAAAAGGCTAATTCCGCGCGCCCGGCCTTTCAATTTGGGGCTAATCGGTCCTTACATCTCAAAACCCTGTGGCGATGCAACACTGGTTCAGTCCTGGGTAGTTTGGGTTCACTTCATTGTTTTAGACATCTAGGGAAAGGATACTAGTAGACTATAAATAGGTCTAAGTACTCTCTATACACTTTCTCTATTAGATAGACCATTGAACCATCTTCTTCATACGATTATATTATATATTCATCAAATTAATTCAAGAATTAAGGACCAACATTTCCTAAAAGATACATCAATTAGCTGTGTTTGTTCCTGCTTTGAGGTTGCCATTACACTTTTCTAAGAGAGGACTATTATTACTAGTCAAGTAATAATGACTGATTTCTCCGCATAGATGAATCGATGTTAGGTGTGTTTGTTCCTGCATTAAGGTTACCATTACACTTTTGACCTTTCATAATGAATGTACTCCCTGCCACTTAAAACACCTCCTCCCCACCCCACGGGGACTATAGGAACGCACAGTTCACATCAGCGGCAGAGAAAAAAAAGAGCATGTGTCACTGAGACGGGTTCTATCGCTCGAGGCTAAACAAATGGAGGTGAATGCCTGGGGGACTGTCGACCTAGTATCACTAATGCCACGAGGCATATCCAGCTAGCATAATTGTATAATTAATAATAAGTAATTGTGACCTATCAGAAATATACATCAGATCTACCAGAGGAACCTCTTGAAATATGTTACCAACGCAATAACTGAAGAAGCGGTGGTTTTCAAACTGACATTTTGAAGACTGGGATCGCTCTCTGCTAACTTTCCCAAATTCCCAGGTTTTCCAGAACATCTTGGTTAGAGGACTCTGGAATTCCTGCTTATTCCCTCCTAATTTGGGGAATTTTTCTGGGGGGGGGAGGTTGATGTATCTCTTTCTCAATCCCTCCAAAAGCTGTCTCCTGCTTCCCATCTCCTGCGCCCAGATTTCCTCTGAGGCCCATAACTCCTGAGCAGAGCAGGGATTAACCGTTTGCCCAAAGGTCTGGATCATCACAAATAGACTTGTTCCAACAGCCACGAAAGGCCGATCCGATATTGGTTACATTCAACTCCCGTATCGATTCTGCATAATCATCGACAATTTTTGTTCTTCCTCCCTTCGTTGTCTCCGGTCTCTCTCTCCCTCGCAGTAAGGTCACTGCTTTAAATCTAAAGGACGGCGAGTTAATGAACTGATGCAGCAGAAATTAAAACAGCGTTCCAAGTCCTCTTGTGTAAGAGGGGCAATATTTGAATAGGGCACGGAGAATGACACAAGTCTGTTTGCAGAGATAATTAACTGCTACTTGGAGATTGTAAATGGGAACAGCGTTGGTGGTATTGGTAGGTCTTATTACTGCTGACGACATAGAAAATGGACAGGGGGAGATGTGTGCTTCCATGTACCCTTAAGATTACAGGTTACAGTCTATTAGCCTATTGGTTTAGTCCAGGTTATAGTATAAAGAGAAACACCAATGAACAACGTGGACTGATGCTTTTCACTTTTCACTTGTATAGGGCAATGAAGTCCATTTAAGACACGGTTCTGAAAGGAAGTGCAGGAATGATAAGGCTAAAAAAAGACATTGCTGTTATATGATTTCTAAAATCCCAAGCGATCGTAATCATCTACGATAAAAATCTAGACTCATTCATTAAAACACACTCTCTTTTTAAACCGGGCCTATTGTAAACAATGCATTATTAATGGGAGCTAGCGTTCAAATATTAAGAAACAGAAAAAAAAACTAAATTGAGAGTAAGGATGGGAAACAAATGCTATTCAAATCAGGGAGTTAAGGGACAAAAGCACTACAAGGGGGGGGGGGAGTAATATTATCATGGGACGTCGTACTACAGATAAACCACAGATTAAACCAGGGACCATTGAGACATATTGACGAGGACAGGCAGGGGAACAAGACAGGGTGAGAGAGAGAGAGAGAGAGAGAGAGAGAGAGAGAGAGAGAGAGAGAGAGAGAGAGAGAGA
>QNTS01002177.1:99787-110634 GCA_003317085.1 Hucho hucho | reverse complement strand
ATCCTCCCGTGTAGTTCTGGGCTGATTCCTCACCGTTCTCATGATCATTGCAACTCCACGAGGTAAGATCTTGCATGGAGCCCCAGGCCGAGGGAGATTGACAGTTCTTTTGTGTTTCTTCCATTTGCGAATAATCGCACCAACTGTTGTCACCTTCTCACCAAGCTGCTTGGTGATGGTCTTGTAGCCCATTCCAGCCTTGTGTAGGTCTACAATCTTGTCCCTGACATCATTGGAGAGCTCTTTGGTCTTGGCCATGGTGGAGAATCTGATTGATTGCTTCTGTGGACAGGTGTCTTTTATACAGGTAACAAACTGAGATTAGGAGCACTCCCTTTAAGAGTGTGCTCCTAATCTCAGCTCGTTACCTGTATAAAAGACACCTGGGAGCCAGAAATCTTTCTGATTGAGAGGGGGTCAAATACTTATTTCCTCATTAAAATGCAATTCCATTTATAAAATTTTTGACATGTGTTTTTCTGGATTTTTTTGTTGTTATTCTGTCTCTCACTGTTCAAATAAACCTACCATTAAAATTATAGACTGATCATTTCTTTGTCAGTGGGCAAACGTACAAAATCAGCAGAGAATCAAATACTTTTTTCCCTCACTGTACATACATTTAAAAACATAAACATGTAGTGTGCGTGTGTGTGTGCATCTATCAGTTAAACATACATGTCAGTACACACAACAACTAGATCTCAAGGGGGAGAGGCGTTGTGCCGTGAGGTGTTGCTTTATTTGTTTTTTGAAACCAGGTTTGCTAAAATACTTTGTATAATAATCTGTAATAACCTGTTGTCAGTCTCTCCTCAACTCTTAGCCAAGAGAGACTGACATGCGTAGTATTTATATTATCCCTCTGATTACAATAAAGAGCAAGACGTGCCGCTCTGTTCTGGGCCAGCTGCAGCTTAACTAGGTCTTTCTTTGCAGCACTTGACCATATGACTGGACAATACAAGATAAGATAAAACTAGAGCCTACAGGACTTGGTGTCAAAATGAACAGAGTATCTCTTTATTATAAACAGACTTCTCCCCATCTTTACAACCATTGAATCGATATGTTTTGACAGTTTACAATCTAAGGTAACGCCAAGTAATTTAGTCTCCTCAACATGTTCAACAGCCTCACCATTCATTACCAGATTCAGCTGAGGTCTAGAACGTAGGGAATGATTTGTACCAAATACAATGCTCTTCGTTTTAGAGATGTACAGGACCAGTTTAACACTGGCCACCCATTCCAAAACAGACTGCAACTGTTTGTTAAAGGGTTTCAGTGACTTCATTAGCTGTGGTTGTTGACGAGTATATGGTTGAATCATCAGCATACATGGACACACATGCTTTGTTTAATGCCAGTGGCGGGTCATTAGTAAAAATAGAAAAGAGTAGAGGGCCTAAAGAGCTGCCCTGCGGTGTGCTACACTTTACATGTTTGACATTAGAGAAGCTTCCATTAAAGAAAACCCTCTGAGTTCTATTACATAGACAGCTCTGAGTTCAGAATATGGCAATCCACAATAAGGCAGAGGTTGAAAAGCCATAACGCATACATTTTCTCAACAACAGGTCAATAATATCAAAGGCTGCATTGAAATCTAACAAAAAGAAGCTCCCACAATCTTCTTATTATGAATTTCTTTCAACCAGTCACGTTGAATGCCCTTCTCTATAAGCATGTTGAAAGTTTGTTTTTAATTAATTTGAAAAATAGTATTGTATTTGGTAAACATAATTTTGTTCAACAGTTTGCTAAGAGCTGGGGAACAATCTGATAGGTCTGCTGTTAGAAGCAGTAAAGGCCTCTTTACCACTCTTGGGTAGCGGAATGACTTTGGCTTCCATCCAGGACAAACATTGTCCTTTAGGCTCAGATTAAATACATGACAGATAGGAGTGGCTATAGAATCAGCTACCATCCTCAGTAGCTTTCCATCTAAGTTGTCAATGCCAAGAGGTTTGTCATTATTGGATAATGGATAACAATCATTTTTCCACCTCTCCCACACTAACTTTACAAAATGTTATTGGCATTTCCTGCCTACGTTAGCCCACTTTGCCAATGAAGTAACCATTAAAATAATTGACAACATCAAATGTTTTGTGATGAATAAGCCATCTGATTCAATGAAAGATGGAGTTTAATTTGTCTTTCTGTCCATCATTTAATTTAAACTACTCATTGATATCATGATTATGTCATTAATCTAGTAATAATAACAATTCATAATACAGTTTATTCTTGTTTTTGTTGAATTTAGTTACATAAGTTATTGCTGCTCCTTTTCCCCCCATCTCTTTCAACCATGTAGTTTTTCAATTCCTCATCAATCCATGGAGCCTTTACAGTTTTAACAGTCAGTTTCTTAACAGGTGCATGTTCATCAATAATTGGAAGAAGCAATTCCATAAATTCATCAATAGCAGCATCTGGATGGTCCTCATTGATCACATCAGACCAACACATATGTTTAACATCACTCACATAAGAGTCACAGCAAAATCTTTTGTAATGTTGTGGAAAACTCTTATACACTATTTTAGGCCCAGCTTTTCGAACTTTGGATTTCTTGGATATAGCAACTATAGTTCTATATTATTAGTAAGAATTTGATCAATGCATGTGGATGATCTTGTTCATGTAGTGTTTTTAAACACCCTTGTCGGTTGATTAATAACCTGAACCAGATTACAGGCACTGGTTGCAGTGAGAAGCTTCCTCTTGAGCAGACATCTTGATGAAAAACAGAATTTATTAAGGTCCCCAAGAAAGTAGACCTCTCTGTTTACATCACATACACTATTTAGATACTGACTGTTAGCACTTGGTGGCCTATAGCAACACCCTAAAAGAAAAGGCTTTAGATGGGCCAGGTGAACCTGCAACCACAACACTTCAATAACACTTGACATGAGATCTTCTCTAAGCATTACAGGGATATGGCTCTGAATAAGCATGAACCATTCCTGAGGAGAAGGGACCTGGTGGAAGAGCATTCCATGATGACATGGCTCTATACAAACAGTAACTGAAAAACACATTAAATCTGTTTTTGGTTTGGGTACCCATGAAGAATCCCAGAGCGGCGTGTCTGGTGGGGTATGTATGTCTGTTTGAAGTGTATGCAAATATATTATACAAGTGATTAGGCCTTTTCAACACATAAATGTTTCTTAAAAAGACTAGAAGAGAGGTAGTCAATTTCTCCTCAACCATGAATGACTATCATGCATGTTGTTGATGCTAGTTTTGTGTGTGCAGGCAAGGCGTGCTGCTTCGTTTCCAGCCAGCTGCAGCTTTGCTGGGTCTTTCTTTGCTGCACCTGACCATACTACCGGACAGTAATCAAGACGGGACAAATCACAGCCACGACAACTAGCCACACAGAGCATCTTTTTAACAACAGATGTGCCTCACCCCATCTTCACAACAACTTTGTCAATATGACTTGATCATGATAACTGACCGTAAAATGTTACTCCTAGGCGTTTAACTTGTTCAATTGTCACACCCTTGATGCACAACTCCAGTTGAGGTTTACTGTAGGTTTTTAGACACTTTGAAACAAATACAATCCTTTTTGGTTTTAGATGTATTGAAGACCAGTTTATTGTTAAATACCCATTCTGACACTAACTGTAACTCCTTGCTATGAATCTCAGTGAGCTCACTGGCTGGAGGTGCTGATTTGTAGCGTGTGCAATCATCAGCATAGAAAGTCCTTTTAGCTCTTTGTAGAGACAAGTGGCAAATAATTAGTTTAAATAGAGAAGAGTAACAGCCCAAGCAACAAGTGTGGCAATACGAGTGGGCTTGAAGATAACCACCCAATGAGGACACTGGAAAGCCTTGGTTTGGAATGTGTCTGCCTGTGCAGTCTTACTAGAAAGTGTTTCCTTATGGTAAATTGCCCCTACTGGCTAATTACTACAGCACCTACACTGTGCCTGAATTCACCAATAGTCCTATTCACCCAAACATGTATGCAGAATGTGTAATAACACCATATCAGTTAATGGCTTGGGCGCAGCTGATGTAGACTAGATAATAGGTGCAGCATGGCTGATAATACATACAGCATGTGGACCAGCAAGGTACAGGACAGTAGATGATGACTGGAGATGGATTTTCCAGCAGTCCATAATGAGTGTTGACATTAAAGGTCCAGTGCAATCAAAATGTTGTTGTTTTTTTCTTGAGTTTCTATCATATTGTACATCAGCTGATTAAACTAACACTGTAAAAGTGTGAAGAAAAAATGTGATCAGCGTTATTTTCCTAATAGTTGCTAGTTGAAAATACAATCTACACAACAGGTTTGCATAGGTGGGAGCTTCGGCTTTCCATGCTGACATCTCCCTGCGGTAAACTGGTTAACAGACCAATACAAGGAGACTTCCAAACCCCTCTGCCAACAACAGCTACGTTTCAGTGTTTCCCTCCCCACTCAGACCACTCCCAGACAGTCTTGAGGAATATTTTTTGGGCTAAAAAGCTATTTTTGCCCATTTTAATGGAAATCTATAACAGTAAGGTACACTACATGACCAAAAGTATGTGAACACCTGCTCGTCGAACATCTCATTCCAAAATACTAATATGGAGTTGGTCCCCCCCTTTGGTACAGCTTCGACTCTTCTGGGAAAGCTTTCCACTATGTGTTGGAACGTTGCTCCGGGGACTTTCTTCCATTCAGCCACAAGAGCATTAGTGAGGCCGGGCACTGATGTTGTGCGATTAGGCCTAGCTCGCAGTGGGCATTCCAATTCATCCCAAAGGTGTACGATGGGGTTGAGGTCAGGGCTCTGTGCAGGTCAACCCCAGATTTATCCATCGGACTGCCTGATGGTGAAGAGTGATTCATCACTCCAGAGAACATGTTTCCACTGCTCCAGAGTCCAATGGCCGTGAGCTTTACACCACTCCAGCCAACGCTTGGCATTGCGCATGTTGATCTTAGGATTGTGTGCGGCTGCTCGGCAATGGAAATCCATTGCATGAAGGTCCCGATGAACAGTGATTGTGCTGAGATTGCTTCCAGAGGCAGTTTGGAATTCGGTAGTGAGTGTTGCAACCGAGTAGCCGATTTTTTACGCGCTATGCGCTTCAGCGGTCCCGTTAGGTGAGCTTGTGTGGCCTACCACTTCGCGGCTGAGCCATTGTCGTTCCTAGGCGTTTGACCAGGGCAGCTCTATCAGGACAGAAATTTGACGAACTGACTTGTTGGAAAGGTGGCATCCTATTGTCATGCCACGTTGAAAGTCAGTAAGGCCAGTCTACTGCCAATTCTTGTCTATGGAGATTGCATGGCCGTGTGCTCGATTATATACACCTGTCAGCAACGGGTGTGGCTAAAATAGCTTAATCCACTCATTTGAAGGGGTGTCCACATACTTTTGGTGATGTAGTGTACTTAACTGTTCAACCAGAAATGCTTTAATGTTTAAATATAAAATAGCTGCATTGGGCCTTTAAGAGTGTTGAGAGCTCGTCTATCAGCCTCCCTCCTCCTTCCCTTTCTTATCAGTCATTTCTGGTGGCAGGCCCCCCCCCCCCGGATCCCCGTGGGTCAGGCCTCAAGAACGCCGCCCGTAGAAGCAACGCCACGGTGTTATCAGGCGGCGATGGAGCCAAAGCGAGTAGCGGGGGGGGGGGGAGTCAGTGGAGGGCAAAACGACTGCTGACAGCGTTAACAACTGACCATTTGACACCATACCTGTCACACTGACTGCAGTGAGGGGGCCGTTGTCATTGTCAGTCAGCTAAATACTGTGACTTGTAACTATGGAAGCATCTGTAAGTTAAACAGCTATATTATATTATCGACTTGAATCGTCTTTTTGTGCTCATTGTTAACAGAATTGCTGATACCAACCTAAATCATAATTGTGTGCTTGTTACCAGGCGATAGAATGCAAAGATCAACACACACATTGATCTACTGTAGAATGTATATAAAAAATAACACATACACTTTGGTTTATAGACGACAGTGATTTTGCGTCTCTCGTATGGCTAATCAACGAGCCATCTGTCTTGATACGAAACAGCTGTTCCTCTGATTCCAATTTCCATGCACTATAAACAAACAGCAGAATTAATCCAGAAAATAACCATTATAATGAACGGGTAGTGTAGAATTTGTTGCGCTGCTGCCACGGGGGAGCCCTGCGATCAGCCATCAGTCAAGATTGGGAGCGAGCTCCGGTGAAGAAGTAACTTGACAACAGGCATTCATAACAAACAGGATGACAAGGCTATGAACACATGGCACGTCTCTAGGCACCCTTTTCCATTAATAGTGCACTACTTTTGACCAGAGCCCTATAGGCCCTGGTCAAATGTAGGGCACTATATAGGGAATGGGCTGTAAATGGGGACGCAACCTGTAGCGGTAGCTGTCTATCAGGGGAATAGTAATTTCGGCGAGGCGAGACATTTGAGGATATTAGCTCAGCGCACAATCAGCCCTTCTCTTTCCCCAATTAGGACTATTCATCAACTTTTGGAACAGCTGGGACGCTATTTTTACAGTTTCATAGTCAGCCTCTCTATCTATCCCTCTTATTTGTTCTCTTTCACCCACATTGTCTCTCACTTTGTTTCATCCCTTTGGCCTTAAACCAGCTGCTGGCAGTACCGTGGCATTATTGCTAGTCACAGAAAGGGACTGGCCATAGGGCAATTCAGCATATGCCAGATGGGCTGGAGTAAAAATAACATGGATATATATATATAGGGGGTATAAAATAACATGGCTATATACAGGGAGTACCAGTACCAAGTCGATGTGCATGGGTATGAGGTAATTTACACTTCCGACTTGTGCATGTATGTGTGTGTATCAGGGCCAAACTGTACAAGCAACTGTCTGCAAAATGATACACTGTTTATATATGATATACTGTATACAGTTCTCGGAAGTTTACATACACTTAGGTTGGAGTCATTTAAAACTTGTTTTTCAACCACTCCACACGTCTTGTTAACAAACTATAGTTTTGGCAAGTCGGTTAGGACATCTACTTTGTGCATAACACAAGTCATTTTTCCAACAATTGTTTACAGACAGATTATTTCCCTTATAATTCACTGTATCACAATTCCAGTGGGTCAGAAGTTTACATACACTAAGTTGACTGTGCCTTTAAACAGCTTGGAAAATTCCAGAAAATGATGGCATGGCTTTAGAAGCTTCTGATAGGCTAATTGACATCATTTGAGTCAATTGGAGGTGTACCTGTGGATGTATTTCAAGGCTATATAGCTCGTTGAGTGTGGTCTTAGTGCCAGCATCGGTTTGTGGTGTTAAGTAGACAGCTACGAAAAAATATTGTCACGGATCCCTCCGGATCTTTCATTACGCACACCTGTCCCCTATTCCCACCGATTAGTACTTGTATACGTGTGCCCTTTGGTTTACCAGTGTCCTGTCGATTATTGCTACTATGTCCGTTGGTGCGTGTGAGTACCTGTGCTGTGTGTTTTGGCCTTTCGTGCCATTGTGGATTGTGCAGATGATTACGGGTCTCGTGCCGTGTGTTAATCATTGTGCGCGTGTTTTATTTATTTGAGGTACTCCTCGCTCTTTTGTTCGGGTTTCAACCCTGTGTTTTTGTTACGTGGTTTGTTTGGTCTTCGTCCCCGTGCCTTTACACGGCACGCCGTAATTTGGGCTTAATAAAAACCCTATTACACATTCCTGCGCCTGTCTCCCGATCCTTCATGCCAACGTGACAAATATAGATGAAAGCTGGTAAACAGTATGGCCTACAGCTTATCATGTGGTATTCTAACTCAGGCGAGCAAAACCTCAAAACTTCCTTAATATTAGAAATCGCGCACCAGCTGCTGTTAACAGAGACATACACCACCTCCCTTGAGTTTACCAGATGCTGCCGTTCTGTCCCGCCGATGCGTTGAAAAAACAGATTTATATTAAACATGTTCTCGTTCAGCCATGACGCCGTGAAGCATAGGAAAATAGTTATTCAGGTCCCATTGATAGGATAGTCTCGAACGAAGCTAGTCTAGTTTGTTCTCCAGTGATTGTACATTCGCCAATAGATCAGAGGGTAGAGGTGGTTTCTTTACTCGCCGCCGGAGTTTTATCAGGGGGCCGCCAAGTCGGCCTCTATATCGCCGTCTCTTCCTCTTCCAAGTGTCAGGGATTAGGGCCTGGTCCCGGGTGAGCAATACGTCCTGCAATACGACCGACTCATTGAAGTAGAATTCTTCATCCAAATCGAGGTTAGTGATCTCTTTTCTGATGTCCAGAAGCTGTTTTCGGTCACAGGAAACGATGGCGGAAACACTATGTACAAAAACAGTTACAATCAGCGCAAAAAAAACCCACTGAATAGCAGAACTGGTCAGGAGCCTGTAAAAAGGCTGCTATACATCCCAGCGCCAGTCTACTGGCAACGAAGGGATTGAATGGGTAGTCATTGGTCACACCATTTTTTGAGGTTAGAGCTACCATGCATTGAATAGCCAAATACGCCAAATAACTACATACATACATTCATACTTTACATATTCAAGTAAATTAAGATAAAGAAAGTTAACATAGGTTCCGTATTAAATGGCACCCTATTCCCCATTGTGCCCTGGTCAAAAGTAGTACACTATATAGTGGATAGTGAGCCATTTTGGACGCATCCTTTATCCTTCAAAGTCAAACTTTACCTCGCCTGTGCTACTCTCAGCCTCTCAGTCTCTTACTGTAGCAAACAGTAAAATCATTATCCTGCACACAAGAACAAGGGCCAGGCAGTCTCCCTCTAGTGGCTTTTAGGCTAGCATAAAGCGGGCAGGGCACTGCTTATTCATTCTGGCCTGCTAATGCCCTATTACCTTTATGCAGAATCCCCTTGCAGGCTGGCAGGCTGGGTGACCTGTCCCGCTCAACAGAAGGCAAAGGTGGAGCCAAGGCGTTAAGAGCAATGCCACTGAGAGACTTATGAACGGAACAGGGGTGGGGTGGGTGTGTGTCTTTTTTGGTGTGTGTGTGTGGAGGTGTACAGAGTTAAATGATACAATTATTCTGATTTAAAAGCTGCAGTATTAGAAAATGTATTAATATTTCTTGGTAAATTAAAAGGACACAGAGGAAAATGCAGATATCAATCACTTCTCTACTAGCGAGATTAATAATTTCATAGTGATCAATGTCTCTCGTTGTGTCGTTCAAAGATACTTTATACCAAGGGATGTCCTTTATGAACGGATCCCGATCTAATTTCACATGTTATAATCTAACTAACATGTCATCTGTAGCTAGGTAGGTAAAACTAAGTCTGCTTTGATGTCCAATGGAAGTTCATACATCTGTACATACAAATGTTATCTTACGCTACATCAATGAACACCTATCGTCGATAGCATCCCTTCATTCGCTTCCACATTTAATCGAGAGAGAGAGAGAGACTCTGAGTGTCTGCAAGAGCAACAAGTGCACTGTACGTTTATTTTTCATGCAGCAGCCAAGACGGACAGCCGCCTTGTTTTTAATAATAATCCAATAATTAGTGAATAATTAGGACCAGACTTCCTTATGTGTTGTAATTAACCAGAGAGACTCATCCCCCAAGTCTCCGCAAACAGACAGGGGTCCGCGTCCCAAATGGCACGCTATTCCCAACATAGTAGCGGCCCATAGCACTCTGGTCAAAAGAAGTGCACTATATAGAGCATATGGGGCCATTTGAAACACACCCAGAGAGTAGGCATTCACCACGCATGGATGTCTCATCACCATCACCATCATTCAATCTAATTTACAAGCCCAATGACATTTGATGACACATCTCTGATTAACTGGGGCAATGAGTCGTTTTCCCAGAACTCTGACAGATACACATGCTGTCAGGGAGAAGAAAAATACTGGAGGAGAAGTGAGGGTACTTGTGTAACAGACGAAGAGTACAAGTGGAGCAGAATAAGAAAGAAAACACGAGGGGGAAAAAATATGTCTCTATCCCAAATGACACTATAGTCCCTATCTAGTGCACTAATTTGTCCAGAGTCCTATGAGCCCTGGTCAAAAGAAAAAGTGCACTAAAAAGTGAATAGGTTGCCATTTGGGATGCTTGCATTACTACACAACATGTGTTTTGGCACTGCTGCATATAAAGTCTAAGTTTATTGGAATGTCATGGACAGTTCTTGTTTATGGTCAATTAGATTAAACCGTAATACTACAATTCTCCTTTATAGAGTGAGAAATCATCTTATAGAAGATTTGAGGAGTGTATGTGAAGACTGCATGTATGCTATATAAAGCCTTTTATACATTGCAGTTTGTTTAAAGTAGGACACGGGTTTTTACTGTAAATTGGATTGATTGATTTGTTATAAGTGTCTTATATCTTTCAGATCCCCAAGTCAAAGGCTAATAAGACACTGAATTCTCATATTCTTTCTGTAATGTTTAGAGTTTGGATTCAAACGCTGGTGAGACCTAGTGTGATAGGGGATCAGTACAATATTGCCCAGCACGTTGACACTAGGTGCGATCAGCCTTGTAACGCTGGAACCATTTCAGAGTTGTCGAGAGTTGTGCCTGAATGAATTAGAAGTTGATGGTTCAGAAATTACCGGGTCGAAAAATGAAATTGCGGCAGACACCCTCGCACGAGTAAATCAGGACTATTAAACACTTTTCATTTCCTTTAAAACCACTTTACTGTACCATAAAACGTGAGGAGTCACGCAATAAACATCTCGCCTTCGATTTAATACCGCGATAGATAATGAAATAAATGTCTAAAAAGGATTAAAAAGTGCATGGCCTTGCAAATCTGTAAACAGCCGTCTTCTTTTTTGAGGTGTGT
>QNTS01002177.1:79713-94312 GCA_003317085.1 Hucho hucho | reverse complement strand
ATTGTAATGGTGAGAGGTTAGCATGTCTTGGGGGTATGATATAAAATGCTAACCTCCCCTGTTATTGTAATGGTGAGAGGTTAGCATGTCTTGGGGGTATGATATAAAATGCTAACCTCCCCTGTTATTGTAATGGTGAGAGGTTAGCATGTCTTGGGGGTATGATATAAAATGCTAACCTCCCCTGTTATTGTAATGGTGAGAGGTTAGCATGTCTTGGGGGTATGATATAAAATGCTAACCTCCCCTGTTATTGTAATGGTGAGAGGTTAGCATGTCTTGGGGGTATGATATAAAATGCTAACCTCCCCTGTTATTGTAATGGTGAGAGGTTAGCATGTCTTTGGGGGTATGATATTTGTGCGTCTGTAACTTTCTCACTCATCGTTATTCACGATTCATTCAGGACTATCAGTAATCATGGTAGCATCCACATTCATGTAGAAGTGTGTAGAAACGTATTCTGAAAATGACATAATACATTATTTAACAGTGATTTATATTAGGCACAAAATCATCTGAAACACAACCAAAACAAACAGCAAATGCATCTAACACGTTTGTAGAGTCACAAGCCTGATGTAATCAACGTGAGACCAAATCAATATGAGACCAAATACTAAACTTTTATATACCGTAAGATGAACACTTGTTTGGTGGATAAATACTCCGTAATAGAGCTGTGAAATACACCTCTTAATAAAAGTGAATGAATAGCTTTTGGGTTACCATGAATACCATTCACCAGATCATAGTTAATCCGCATTTTTCCGATGAATTATTCGGTACAAAAATAAAATACAACATATTTTCATGGGTAGAAAGAATAGGGAGGCAAAATGAGATTGCCTTCCCAGAGAAATCAATTTGACTTTTGATTCCTATAACAAGATGTAACACTACATGAAGTGTCTCCTTTTGGGCCGCTAATGGAGAGGAGCATAGCAATTTGGGAGAAAGTAATAGCTCCGAGCTTTCAGCCTCTATACTCCCCTGAGATTCATGAAATCAAGGGTTGGCCAAACTCTCTCCATGTATAGTATGATTGCCTTTCAGTGAAAATATGGTGTGTCTATTATAGCCAATCATGGCAGGTGTTGGTTGAAGCCAAGTTGCATTGGACTGAAAAAATGGTATCTTTAGCCAATTAAGTCAGGTTTCAGTTGGAACTGAGTTGGCCAAACTATGTTCATGATACGATTGCCTTGGACTGCAAAAATGCCAGCCATGTCTGGTTTGGGTTGGAACAGAGTTGGCCAGACTGTCCCTGTACGATTGCCTTTTTAGTGCAAATATGGCGTCTATAACTAATCATGTCAGGATTCGTTTGGAACCAGGTTGGTCAAACTCTTTGGCGCAAACATGGCGCCCATCATACTCAGCTTTGGACACTGTGACCCACCTGTCTGCGCAGATCCCTGGTCTTCTTGGTCATCTTGTCGATGGCAGAGTTCAGCGGGTCTCCTTTCTCTTTTCTGCCAGTCTGTAGAGAGAGGAGAGGGGAACAGAGGGACTCAGTGTTACCTGTGTAACATTACTAATTCATCATCACACACACAATAGCTCACATCAAAAAGTGCATTACGCTTGTAATACACTACAGGAGGGAATGGGAGCACAAAGGTTTGTACTGCAGTTAAAAGGGAGGAGAGGAAGGGAATAATTCCTGGAATACTCTCTGCCTCCGGTTTCTTATACAGTAAGTGCCTTTGGATGTTCAAGATGTAAGAGAAAGCAGCAGGTGCTGTATAAAAGTAGAACGTGAGGGTACTACAATACACACAGATTGTCAAGGAGAGTATAGAGCAAATAAGATGGAGTGGTGCATGGGAGCAACTATGGAACCATTTCTGAGAAATTCCATCAAGCATGAAACCAAGTTAGCCGGTGAAGTACTGTAGGCTTTGGAGGTACACAAGCAATTGTAACTAGGTGGGTTTCTGTACATGCTAACTAGGCCACTTGGACTGGGTTGGTAACACCAGCCGAACACTGCAAACGGCAGCTTTAATCCAGCTTCTATCTCAAGGGTTTTTAGCGCTCAACAAATGACGGCCATTGTTGTTAGTGAATGAGTGACTAAAAATACAAAATGATAGCTTCTTTCTCAAGGGTCTTTAGCTGTCATTGAATAAAACCCTATTTTGTTAGTGAGTAAGCAACTAGAAAGACAAAACAGAGAGAGAGAGAGAGGGGTCAATATGAGGCCTTGTATTTTTGGAGAACAATTAGGGGTTTCTGTGGTGTTAGCGGCAGCTAGGCTGCTGGCCCTTCCTTCTGCCCCCTCTTCTCCCAGGCCCTCTCAGACAGCCCACAGCTGGTTACAGTCACACTGAATGACAAAAACATCTATCCCCCTCTCTCCCTCCCTCTCCCTGTCTTTCACTTTATCTTTCTCTGTTTCTTTTCTCTCTCTCTCTCTCTCTCTCCCTCTCTCTCTCTCTCTCTCTCTCTCTCTCTCTCAAAAAATAGAACAATCAAGTGGTGGCCATTAAATATTGATGGCAGACCAAAGGCGAGCGATGTTCCATTTCAAGGGACAGTAACGTAGGTGAGATTCCATCTATTGTCTCAGGGATCGGCGAGGAGGGGGGCGAACAGTGTGCAAGCAACAGGCAGCGTTCCCTAGGGGGCCTGGGAAATGGACTTGGGCTTGCCGGGCCGGGGGGTTGGCTGGTTGGCGGTTGGATGCATTGTCATGCCTCAAGCTGTGAACAGTTAATAAGTATAAAACAGATTGCCTATCAGAGATATAAAATCCATTACCGCCTGATGGAATCAAAAGAGAATCACTGCCAGAGAGAAGGATAAACGGTCCCCCCCAAAAAAATATTTATTGTTTATGGGCTACGGCGAGCGTAAATAATGCTGAAGCTGAGACAATGATATTCCAAAGCATTCTGGTAATTACCTTAGTAGACTCCCTTTCATTTTCGCAGTGACCCCTTTGGATCGTATGGGATCCCATTTGGAGGTCTATGATGATGAAAACGGAGATAACCTTTGCGTCGGGGACTTCCATTAAATATGGCATAAAGATGCTATCATTAATGTTGTGTTATGAATTTGTTTTGGAGGGTTTAATAGGGTGATTAAGGTGGGCGATGAGGCGGCTTGATTCCTACAGGCCGGGGTAGATGTCAGGGGTTAGGCATCGCACACAGCTACGCTTTATACCTCTTCTCAGACAGGCGGGAGGGATGGATGGAGAAGAGAGAGGGAGAGGGGAATAAAGATGACAAGAAAGGGAGATGAAGAGAACATTGAGATAAATAAAAGGCAAAAATGAATGTGAGTGAACGCAAGAAAGAGGAGAGACAAACAGATGTTAAAAAGAGAGAGAGGGGAGCGATACATTGGGCATAGAGTAGGTAGGGGACTTCAATAGAATCCTTGGGGATGTAAGAAGGCGGGTTTAAACAAACGCCCTTTAAAAAAAAACTGTTTTCTGCATTCAACATGAATTCAGTTACAACCAGGTGCAATTTGCTGGCTAGACTGACGGTTCGGGTTCATTAGAAGCCGTCTCTTACCGCAATACCTTAGTTAGCGAGCCCATCAAAGATCCGAATCAACAGATTGTGCAGAGACACCGACGATACTCCAGTCAAAGCAATAGCAGAGAATACAACGTTAATTGCCCGGTCGCCATAGCAACCCCATTCCAATTCCGCCCTACAGTGGAGTGTGTTAACATCATTATCTTGGTGGGAAGAGGCGAACAACCTAACATCTACAGATGTAGAATCTTAATTTGATCACTCTTTTGTTGCCCAGCAGGAAAATGCAAACTTGTAGTTGTATTCGAGATTTACAAAGGCTTCTAAAGTTTGTAATGTCAAACTTGACTTGCCCTAATGAAACATCTATCAACCCCTACAAAAAATGTCCATTAATTAGAATCCACATAATAATTCACATTTCCTGCTGCTGCAGGATTATATTCCTGCTGTGGCTAACTGGCTCAAATTAAGATTCTACACCTGTACACGCTCTCCCCTCCTAGCCTAGCAAAGAAGCAGTATAATAATAATATGGAGGGTAGTGTAGATACTGGACATACCAATGAGTGGTAAGGCTGATCATTTACATGAACGGTTATGTCACTACGGGAGCGTTTCGCATGCCTCGTCCACTCTATTACAGAGCCGTTAACAATACTACAGCCACTCCGTTATACAGTGCTCGATACGGGAGATAATGGTGGCCCTTATAGCCCTCGATGTGACGTTCCCCATATTGCAGGCCTACATATTGTTGTGTATGTCCTTGGCTAGATATCCCACTTCAGTCTTGTTGGAGTGTTCATCATTTGCTTTTCAATACGGTATCTGGTGCTGCCGTACAGCTAAATTACACCTGAGGAAATGCTTGATTGAATATTGAAAGGTCCCACTGAACTGAACCAAGGTTAAGTCCCAAATGACACCCTATTCCGTTTAAGTTCCTTGCCCAGAACATGAGAACATGTGAAAGCTGGTGGTTCAATATTCCCAGTAAAGAAATATTAGGTTGCAGTTATTATAGGAATTATGACGCGTAGACTATTTCTCTCTATACCCGTTGTATTTCATATACCTTTGACTATTGGATGTTCTTATAGGCACTATAGTATTGCCAGTCTAATCTCAGGAATTGATAGACTTGAAGTCATAAACAGCGCTGTGCATCCCAGCATTGCTAAGAGCTGCTGGCAAACGCGTGCTGTTTAATGAATGCTTATGAGCCAGCTGCTGCCTACCACCACTCAGTCAGACTGCTCTATCAAATATCAAATCATAGACTTAATTATAATATAATAAACACACAGAAATACGAGCATTTGGTCATTAATGTGGTAAAACTATCATTTCGAAAACAAAACGTTTATTCTTTCAGTGAAATACGGAACCGTTCCGTATTTTATCTAACGGGTGGCAACCCTAAGTCTAAATATTGCTGTTACATTACACAACCTTCAATGTTATGTCATAATTATGTAAAATCCTGGCAAATTAGTTTGCAACGAGTCAGGCAGCCCAAGCTGTTACATATACCCTGACTCTGCGTGCAATGAACGCAAGAGAAGTGACACAATTTCCCTAGTTAATATTGCCTGCTAACATGAATTTCTTTTAACTAAATATGCAGGTTTAAAAATATATGCTTCTGTGTATTGATTTTAAGAAAGGCAATGATGTTTATGGTTAGGTACCTTCGGGCAACGATTGTGCTTTTTTCGCGAATGCGTTTTTGTTAAATCATACACCCGTTTGGCGAGGTAGGCTGTGATTCGATGACAAACTAACAGGCGGCGCATTGATTATATGCAACGCGGGACACGCTAGTTAAACTAGTAATATCATCAACCAGGTGGAGTTAACTAGTGATTATGTGACGATTGATTGTTTTTTATAAGATACGTTTAATGCTAGCTAGCAACTTACCTTGTCTCCTTGCAGCACTCGCGTAACAGGCGGTCAGCCTGCCACGCAGTCTCCTCGTGGAATGCAATGTAATCGGCCATAATCGGCGTCCAAAAATGCAGATTACCCGATTGTTATGAGAACTTGAAATCGTCCCTAATTAAATCGGCCATCGGTCGACCTCTAGCCTGAACTAGAGATTTCTTAAAGGAGATGTTGTGCTAGGGAGGATGTGTGTGTCGTGTCACCATTCTCCTTATGATACTGAAAGCAGAACAGAACACTCAACGTCACCTGTCGTCTGCTTGTCTATTTCGTGCCCCAATCAGAATTCATATCAGACCTCCCTTCCTTCATTCTTTCATTCTTTGGTTTCTTTTTTTTTTTTGTCGTTCCCCGTGCGTGGTGCCTTGAGGTAAACGTTTTCTGTCACTCTCATTGTGTTTGTCACCACCAGGGCTATAAACATTATTGTTTCCCATTAGTCCTGAAATTGCTTCCCATCAAACAAGACAAAAAAAAGAAATTGCGAGAGGGGAATGCCCCCAACAGATCGCTCTAAATGGCGATGGCCCCCCTCTTTAAAACCACGCCTCCACCTCCCGAGAGCATTCTCGGGCCAATCATAGCAATTTAAACGGTGTCCGGGCCCCTTGGACACCTCTGCCTGTCCACAGGGTCTTATTTGGGTCCCTGGGAGAAGTAGGCACCGGCGAGCGGGTAGGCACGACCCAAGGGTTATACACTCCAATAGACCTATTAGAGAGCAGGAACAACTTCCTGTCCAATAAAACAACCAATCAGAGACCTCTATTTCGAGACATGTAACAATGGAGTGATAACCTACTGTAAGTGACAGCCATAAGGGTTGGCAAGACAGCACAAACACATCAGGTTAATGGAGTGGACTGTTCTCCCAGAATGTTCTTACCTTTATCATGAAGGGCTTATTCAAGGGACCCTCTTGACCTATTTTGTATTACTGTTACTTTTTTTGAAATATTGTCTGGTCTGGTTCAAGAGGAGTGAGATTTTGCCTAACACACTTAGCACATGGGTTTATTGGGAGACTCTCTTATGGAGTTCTTCAACTGGCACTTGAATAGGTCACTCTTCTAAAAGAGATCAATTCTCAATGAGAATTACCCATATAAATAAAGAACGGAAAACAACTACTGTCTGGCCTTGTTCTGTTCAAAACGATTGAGGTCGATGACAACCCATGGTAAATAAACGTCTTTGTATACAGCGAGGCAGTGAGTGTCAATGACTGAATGGGAACACTACACAATGTCTACATCCCTAGGCCTGTTTGGTGTCACGGTCAGGTCTAAAAGTTGTGGTCTCTGAAAGAGAACCAAGAGAAAAAAAAAGGTCCATTGAAATAAATATGATTCCTCCCATTCGTTTAATGTATTGCTGTTTTGCCCTTGGACCAAGGCCACTGCAACCAGAGGATGCATGGGTTTTCCTCCATATAGATGTTGAGCAGCATTAGGAATTCATCATTTGACACACACACACTCCTCAGCCGCGGTCCTAATGGTAATAGAGCACGGTGCACCAAACAGTGAGGAGAAACCCTCAGTCTCATAATCTGGATGGATAGGCCCGGGCTGCAAGCCCATATTTAACTAGGCAAGGGGAATGCAACAAAAGGCAAACCCACCTAGCATACACACAAGTGTGTGCGTGTTTTAAATGGTTCTTCAGCTCTTAAGGTTCATTGGAGAACTCTTGCCCGATAAAGAACCAAATGAGTCCCACCATAATGCAGGTACGTTTTGGACTGCTAACCCTTTTTAAACATGTTTTTGAGCTACAGACTTCTGGGTTGTACCATTGGATTTGTCTATTTCCATCAGTCTGTGATTAACGGCGGCTGAGCTAGAGTGGTGTTTGTGAGCCAAGGGCGGATCCCGAAGGGGTCCAGGGCCAGGTCTTTTTACAAAAAACGTCTATGAAAAGCTGAGACTCGTCGTTAGAAGGTAAGGGGTTCTTCTACATTCCAGGACATAGTGTCTATAATACTGTAAGAGGTTTTTCTACACTGTAGACCATAGTAAATCCCAGGACATAGTGTCTATAATACTGTAAGAGGTTTCTCTACACTGAAGACCATAGTAAATCCCAGGACATAGTGTCTATAATACTGTAAGAGGTTTCTCTACACTGAAGACCATAGTAAATCCCAGGACATGGTGTCTATAATACTGTAAGAGGTTTCTCTACACTGAAGACCATAGTAAATCCCAGGACATAGTGTCTATAATACTGTAAGAGGTTTTTCTACACTGAAGACCATAGTAAATCCCAGGACATAGTGTCTATAATACTGTAAGAGGTTTCTCTACACTGAAGACCATAGTAAATCCCAGGACATAGTGTCTATAATACTGTAAGAGGTTTTTCTACACTGAAGACCATAGTAAATCCCAGGACATAGTGTCTATAATACTGTAAGAGGTTTTTCTACACTGAAGACCATAGTAAATCCCAGGACATAGTGTCTATAATACTGTAAGAGGTTTCTCTACACTGAAGACCATAGTAAATCCCAGGACATAGTGTCTATAATACTGTAAGAGTTTTTTCTACACTGAAGACCATAGTAAATCCCAGGACATATTGTCTATAATACTGTAAGAGGTTTTTCTACACTGTAGACCATAGTAAATCCCAGGACATAGTGTCTATAATACTGTAAGAGGTTTCTCTACACTGAAGACCATAGTAAATCCCAGGACATAGTGTCTATAATACTGTAAGAGGTTTTTCTACACTGAAGACCATAGTAAATCCCAGGACATAGTGTCTATAATACTGTAGTAAGCTAAGAAAGTTGCTGTCACAAACTCCACACAGTTGTCACTGACTATTTGGATTTTCATTTCCCACTACGCTAATAAATTCCGTAGTTACAACATTCATCTAAACTCATTTTGATCAGGTTTTTGGTTTGGTGACCTTATAATATGTCAAATGGTTTCGTTTTCTACCTGTAAAATGGTAAAATACTTAATTGCGAGGGTAAATACAAGGGCTGGACATGCAGATACATTCTTAAAGGCTCTTGAAATGTATGGAAGCCTGCAGATGTGTCCCTTTCATTGGACACAGCAAATTGGCCATTGCTAACTAGTGCTGATTTTTCTGTGTAACATTTCTTTTGTTGATTCAATAGTTAAATTAACACTGTAAATAGTTAAATTAACACTCAGTTGCATAAAATAAACTCAGTGTTACCTTTCCCGCAGTCAAATGACCAAATCGCGGCCTCATGGGTGGAGCTTAAATTCTTGTTAATCTAACTGCACTGTCCAATTTACAGTAGCTGTTACAGCGAAACAAATACCATGCTATTGTTTGAGGATAGTGCACAACAACAAAACACTTTTATCATGCCAACTGGTTTGATATATTCACCTCTGAAGGTAAATAATGTACTTACATTCAGTAATCTTGTCCCAGAGATTAAATTAGTTTTGTTTGATAGAATCCATTTTTATATTCAAATGTAGGAAATGGATTCTACAGTTTGACCCCACCTAGGATCCTCTCTTATAATATATGATATTTCTCTTGCATTTCAAAGATGATGGATTTTTCAGATTTTTTTGAAAAGGCATGTTTTTTTTTGTTTGTATTGTATTGTCTTTTACCAGATCTAATGTGTTATATTCTCTCACATTTCCACAAACTTAAAAGTGTTTCCTTTCAATTTGGTATTAAGAATATGCATATCCTTGTTTCAGGACCTGAGCGACAGGCAGTTAGGTATCTCATTTTAGGCGAAAAATGAAAAAAGGTGTGTGTGTGAGGTGTAAATTCCACACAGGTCCATTATCGACCTTTTGTTTCAAATTATATTTGTTTAAGACTACCAAGAAACACTCTATGTGACCCTGATTTAACCCACTGCAATAATTATTAGTAACCAGAATTGAACCAAAACCATGCACCTCATTATCATATTTCCCAACATACTCTATTGCAGGTAAATTTGTTTAATTGTTTGTTTCAATCTATATTTTTTTCAATGATTGATTAATTAATTAATATTTTGCAACTCAAATATAAATAACATACATTTTTCTAAACTATTCCAATCTGTTACTTGGACTTATTGCACCCGCTACTGAAATGGTTGTCACAGTTTAGATGTTTAAAGTAGTCGCAAAACCAACAACCGTGGCTGTCATTTTGAACGCAGATCGTGGGTGAATAAAATTCTAAATTCCAATAGGAATTACACATCACTTTGCAAGCCAGCATAATGTGACTTGTTGGCCTGATGTGGCCTGTAAATAGAGCCTTGCACGGGCATTCATTTTAAGCCTGAGCCTTACCCATGCCTGCGACGTTCAGGCCCTACCCCTACCCAGGCCCAATTGCTTCTGCGAAATGTAACCTGAATCTGCCAAAAAACCTGTACAAAAAAAATCCTCTGTTAGTAAATCCATTAGCTGCTTCTCTCTGTCTGTCACTCGCTCCCTGTGCGTAGCTCGCTCTGCATGCGCTCTGCTCATAGCACTCTAAGTCTGTGAGTATCCATAGCAACGGCTCCGCTTGGGCTGCTCGGCTCAATGAAGAGACGAGACAGCAGTTAGTTGACAAAACTCAAGGAATGTTATTATTTTCTGTGAAATGATCTCAACTATTTCATATAAATTGAAGCACTTCTGACACCATGTTATGATCTTAGACATATGTGACTGTACTGCGCAGCAGAGCGAATGCAAATTGTGATACCCGAGCCTTGCCCGTACCCTAGTTATTGATGAAAACACAGGTCCTACCCAACCCTAACCCCATGTATAATGTCAGGGCCCGTCGGGCTCGGGTTCGGGTAGCAGAGCTCTACCTGTAGGCTATGAGTTTCAGGCCACTGTATTAAAACTGGCCCTCAAAAGAATGCCTTATGAAAGGTTTTGTAAACACAGTCATGGGTAGTACTGGTAACTAAACAATTAACTCGACAGGCACCCTGGGAAATATACAGCAGGGCTATCCAACTCCAGTCCTGGAGGGCTGAACCCTTTCTGGTTTTGTGCGTGTGCATGTGCGTGCACACACACACACACACACACACATACACACACAGAAGCCAGTATCGCAGAGGAGAGGACATGACAACATTAGTCATCCAGGCGGCCTGGAGAACCACATGCTAATGTGTCATTTAAGCGCCGTAGGGAGGCAGAGGATTAAAAGATCTCGCCACCCAAAGTAAAAAGAGAGCAGAATCAGAGGACGTTCAGAGTGGGAGAGAGAGAGCTTCTCATCTAGACTCCTGTGACATAAAGGGGCAATCTGGGATTCGAAAGACGACAAAAGAGTCAATAGCTATATGGTTATTAATTTCAAAGTTAAAAAAATAGATGTTCCAACTCTAGATTTTACTGTTAATTAAGACTTGTTTGTCTTATATGAGTTTCACACTAGAAGAATGGGATCATGAAAGACAAATAGATGGGAGAGGAGACACTCATAAACCATTGTTTTGTATTGCATTGTCATAATACAAATCAATGGCGGAAGAGTGTACTATCAATGCCATTGCTTTGTACTCAAAGTCAAAACCCCCGTCCGTGCTTTTGTGGTTTTTAAACCAAGAATTGATAATCGCCCTGGCCTAGTTGCCAGCTAGAGCTCTTCCAAATCTGCATTACGTAGATTATGAAACGGTGAAATACAGCGGCCTGAATTCTAACCAGGGAGGAAAAACCCGTCATCACACTAAACCTGTTATAGCAGGCTCGCTCCGGCTCCTAGTAGAACGCTGGATAAAGTCAGTCAAACGGCACCCTATTCCCTTTATAGTGCACTACTTTGGACCAGGGCCCATAGGGAATAGGGTTTCATTTGGGGTCGCACATTCTTTCCCCCCAAAAACCCCACTGAATACCTCAGAGCTGAATATATCCTATAGTACATTACTTATAGATGTGTATCTGCATTTCATGTCTAGTTATGTCACATCAATGCATTGTTCCATGTACACTGGTGCTACGGTTATTACTATCATTGCGATGCATAATCATAAGCTTGTAGTATCCAACTTGAAGTTATCCCCTTCATATATATATATATGGCAGTTAAGTCAAATCAATGCATTGTGCCATATACCCTAGTGCTAACTGTTATTACCACCATTACAATGTACATTATAGTCTTCGTAATTGTTATAATTATATAAATATAGTTATGTCACGTCAATACATAGTGTCATTTACCCTAGTCACTAGGGCCTAGTGGTATAACTAGCTACTATTAAATATTACTATCGTTCACATCATTACAATGTATATCATCATACATATATTTTACCATGGAGAATGTATTTCTCATAATAAAATGTTAAATAAAAGTGTTTTGCCATCACAACGTCATCCCAATGTTGTCAAAACGTAATCTAAACGTTCTCTCAACGTTGGCCCTACGACGATGAATCATAGGTTACAGTGGTTGAATCATATGCCTCATGTTTCCCCATGGCCAGGTCACAGCTGTGGTCTGTCGGGTGTGTGTGTGTGTGTGTGTGTGTGTGTGTGTGTGTGTGTCTGTGTGCCTACCCAGACTGTGCCCACACACCTTCCACACAGGTCCATTATCCACCTTGACAACACAATAGGGAAAAGCAACCAACAACCCCCCATCCATCCATCACTATTCATTCATCCATCCATCCATCACTATTCATTCATCCATCCATCACTATTCATCCATCCATCACAATTCATTCATCCATCCATCCATCCATCCATCACTATTCATCCATCCATCACTATTCATCAATCCATCCATCACTATTCATTCATCCATCCATCACTATTCATTCATCCATCCATCACTATTCATTCATCCATCCATCACTATTCATCCATCCATCCATCACTATTCATCCATCCATCCATCCATCCATCCCTTTTCATCCATCCATCCATCCATCACTATTCATCCATCCATCCATCTATCCTCCACACACGGCATTATGCGTGTATTTCTCGACACAGACCACATAATGGAGTATGCATGTTGGGGTTTCGTGGTTTAACTTCCAACTCCCCAAGGTGTTGTCAATGGCTCCCATTCACAGACTGTAAGGGTCTCCCATCTGCTCATTGTTTCCCTGATTCATTATCTAAGGGGACTCTTTCCCTTCATTCATTTTCCATGGTTTTGGGTGGCATCGTGGTGATAAGCTCACACCGCTCTCTAGGTACAGCGGCGGTTGGATAATGGAAGCGGTAATGGCAAAGTGATTCCAGCTCACCCAGGAGACTGGCTGGCTGGATGGTGGATGGTAGAAACAGCTCTCGATGTGCAACAGCTGGGACCAACATGCTGTTCCTTCTCCTCCTCGCTCAGTCCCCGCTCCAATCACTCATGTACTGTAGTGCACTCAGCGCAAATTGCTTTGCTGTGCACCCTTCCCCCCCCTCCCCTCCCCACTAATAGTGGAATAAGACAGAACATTATATGGATGTCTAGTGCCATGTGAGAGTGAGAGAGGGAACGAGAATGAGGGAGGAGAATAGAGGAGGAGATGATGAAGGGATCCGCGTTCAATAAGGGGGAATGGTGGAGGCAGACAGCCAAAGAGAGAGAGGTAGAGCAGAGAGAGAAAGAGAGAGAGAATGATAGAGAGAGGTATAGAAAGAGAGAATTGAAAGATACCCTGTATATTGGAGAGAGAGAGAGAGAGAGAGAGAGAGAGAGAGAGAGCGAGAGAGAGAGAGAGAGAGAGAGAGAGAGAGAGAGAGAGAGAGATAATAAGATGGTCAGACAACAAAAGAAGAGAGCGGGGAGAGCTTTTCTTTTTGGGTTCGGCACAAAGCACCAGTCTCATTCTCTCAAGATCAATGTGTTAAATGATATCAATTCCGGCTCCTTGTCAATTCAATTAAGGCCCAATGCAAGGAACAATTACTGCCCAGGTTGGTTACACTGACTTCAGGCTTAGAGAAAGAGGAGAAAGAGAGAGAGAGGGAGGGGAGATAGAGAGAGAGAGGAGAAAGAGAGGACCTGACCTCCGAGAGAGAGAGAGAGAGAGAGAGAGAGAGAGAGAGAGAGAGAGAGAGAGAGAGAAACCACATTGGGTTAACAGTAGATAATGGCTCAGCCGGATCCTCATTAAGATAAGTTGAGCTGCTCTATAGCGGTGTGTGTGTGTGTGTGTGTGTGTATGTGTGTGTGTATGTGTGCCGGTGGTTCCAGGGAATGAGCAGCAACCACTTGACTTGTTCTCATTAAGTGGAGCTTATAGAGCTACAGCGAAACCGCGACCATCAACCTGGTTTGATTACAGGATTGCAGGACAATAAACCAGGCTCTCCATGCCTCCCCAGTGAATCTCTTTTTACGTGTAGAATGCGGTGAGATGAGAAAAGATGATTGTGTTGTGTTTTATCCTGGAATTAACAATTAGATTAACTAGCAGAAAATTAGGTCTTTCAAACTCAAAATCTTTCTAAATCAGTTGTTCTGATTAGGTCTAGACATATATTCATCAGTGGTGGAAAAATTACTCTATTGTCCTACTTGAGTACAAGTAAAGCTACCTTAATAGAAAATGACTCAAGTAAAAGTGAAAGTCACCCAGTAAACTAATAATGAAGTATCAAAAGTAAAAGTATGAATCATTTCAAATTCCTTATATTAAGCAAACCAGACTGCACAGTTTTACGTTTTTATTTATGTTTATTGACGGATAGCCAGGGGCCACACTACAACACTCAGACATAACTTACCATCAAAGCATGTGTGTTTAGTGAGTCCACCAGGTCAGAGGCAGTAGGGATGACCAGGGATGTTCTCTTGATAAGTGTGCGAATTGGACTATTTTCCTGTCAAAATGTAACGAGTACTTTTGAGTGTCAGGGGAAAATGTATGGAGTAAAAAGTACATTATTTTTCTTTAGGAATGTAGTAAAGTTAAAGTAAAAGTTGGTAAAGTACAGATACCTCCAAAAACGACTTAAGTAGTACTTTAAAGTATTTTTTACTTAAGTACTTTACACCACTGATATTCATCAATGGCAACCATTGGTTAAATTTGTTAAATGTGCAGTGGTATCACATAACCAAGTAGGCCCATAAAACTCACTGGAGACAAGTGTGGGGGTCATAGGTTATAGGTCAGATAGGAAGACTCACCCTTAACCTTTGTCCGACACTGAATACAGAACTTC
>QNTS01002177.1:42085-59974 GCA_003317085.1 Hucho hucho | reverse complement strand
ACACACACACACACTTACAAACAGGACCACATGTGCATAAAACAGATAAAACGTCTGAATGTAGGATGCTAGACCACAAGGCACTGAAAAGAGTACAGAGTACAGACCCACATAAAATAACAGATGGGTTTCTTCTCCACTGGTCAGAGGTCGGGCCCCCCCGGGGATTGTTTTATGATGCAGAGTAGCCTGCTATCTATAGCTATGCACCATATTTAGTTGCTATTTCTAAACTTTTTTTTAAATAAAAATGACACATGAAATAGCCTAGCAACGTAGAGGCCTATAGTAGCTGCAGTATGCGACTGTGTGTGTGTGTGCAAATGTCCTCACCACGGCCTGTAGGTCCGGGTTGCGAGCCCGACTATTTTCGATACTGAGTATTGCCATCCCAGAAATTCGTTCCTGAGACATTGTGCATTAGATTAAGTCCATTGTGCAGCACACGACTTAAACTAAGTCTTGAATGATGCATTGCCAATACATACTGGAGATAAAGGACTGTTGATATTGCAGCCACACAACTCAAAACACCAGTTCACCAGAACGACATCGCTAAACCGCTAATGATGAAAATCTATTGGGTGTCCAGTATCCAGGCGACCTGTCCCCAGTGCTTCCTATACACTCAATCTCTAGCGATAACGTGCAATTAAGGAGAACGAGAAGCTCAATTGAAGACGTTGCTGTGTTTGAAGTACCAGTTTCACAGTTTCCCCTGACGTTGCTACGGCAATCAGGCTGCCATCCATGTAACTGTCGCTTCTGGAGAAAATGTTTTCTAAACTAAAACTCATAAAGAACTACCTAAGAAGCATTAGGCTCTCGGCCTGATAGGAGCTGTAGAACACCTGAGTAAGCTCCACTCGTCACACTGGCGCCGGTGTAGCCATGACTACGCAATATCCCCTTATTTTCAATCAGTTACAAAGGCCTGAGACACTTTTTTTCAGTCGCATTCCCAAACACAAGAAAACAAAACACTTAGCTTCCTAGTAGATATGGAAATGAAAAGGTTTTATGAATGACTTTTTTGGAGGGTTACTGTCAAATTGATATATACATTTTGTAAACGATAGACATCGATGACAGTTGCATGGGCCCCCCAGAGCTTGTGGACCCCCCTACCTTGCGGGGGGTGTGCGGTACGGCATGTTCCTCTCACATGGGCTATTTTCAACACAAGTTACCCTCAATAATGACTTAATCATGACCTTTTACTGTTGTTAATTAGACTACTGACAAAACAAAACTTTTCACATTAGTCATTTCCCGCACCATGAATGAATCAATGCATCATGGATTGAATAAACTGTATTGATTCGCAAGAGGGGAAACTGAATTGGTCATCAGTATCATGGATAGTGAATGGGTTAAAGACCAGCATTTGGGAATCACCACCCCCACTGTGTCACTTGCATGGCTGACACGAAACCGCCCGGTCTCCAATCAGTGACGACGAAGAAGAAACTGAATAAATCAATTTCCTCTGCCTAGCACCGGCCAATGTTGACTGAGGCGCGCACGAAGCGTCGACACCGGAACACATCTCGGGAGGAGGTGTTACCCGCGGCGACAGGCTTGTTCCTGTCGTGACATGCTCTGGTTGCCGCCTAGGCTACCAGGTGTTCCCGGTGTTTTAGTTTTTTTTCTCGTTTATTGCGCCTCCCTGTCGATAACGGGGCTTCTCTGGAGCGGGGAAGGGGTGAGGGAGATGGGCAGATGTTTCGACGTAGGCAAACGCTTTATAATCAAGTAATCAAACCTTTCATTTTGACTGGCTGCAGGGATGATTTTGCTCTCCACATGTAGTTATGAACGGCTACAACGGCTAGCACATCAGTGACATTACCAGCCAAACCATTTCTTGGAGTGTCCTGATATTGAAGTCTCCCAATAAGAAAATGCTATTCAAATCTTATAAATCCTCACATTTCACAATAACCAACAAAAGCAGGGCCTACATCCTGCAGTAGAAAACTCCCCACCCATCCAGCCCAGAGCTGACCAACTGTAGCCTATAACTGGGAGTTATGAATGGAATTGCCATCTGCTGGAGGTTACCCTCCATGGCAGCCCCCAACCCCCCCTTTCCCCGCATACGGCAGCTCCTTTCTGGGTAGCTCTGTGCTCTGACCCCCTTCCCCACCCGTCCTTCTCCTGCCTGTCCACATTATCTCAGCAGAGGGCCAATTAGCCATCATCATCTGGCCTGTTTTGTTGAGGCACGTCAGGAAGCCGAACTCCCTCTGATCCAATAGTGGATTTAAATAATGGATCTGTAATCAGGAGGCTGTTAATTATGAGTCTCTGGCGAACCCTCTGTCAACTCAATCTGATGACGAGGCAGGCCGAGGCAGACCACTCTATCAACTCAATGTGATGCTGACGAGGCGGAGGCAGAGTGAGAGACAAACAGGGAGGACAGTGAGGGAGTAATTAAGTGAAGGGGGAAGGGAGGATGGGAAGGGGGGATATGCATGGGAACCTGTTGTGTGTCGCTTTAATGACGTGTCGTGTTAATAATTGTGTGTGTGTGTGTGTGTGTGTGTGTGTGTGTGTGTGCGTGCGTGTGTGTGTGCGTGTCCGTGTGTGTGTGTGTGTGTGCGTGTCCATGTGTGTGAAGCCCATCTACATACTACTTCTACTGCACAAACATCTTCGATAGTTTGTTTAGTCCACACTGTTCCAGATTATGGATTTCAAATTGCTTTTTAGAGCAACTTTTCTCTTTGATTCTCAAATACATTGTCCCACTGACAATTGGTACTTTCCATCACACTGGAAAGAACATAATTGGGGGGAGAATAATTGGGAGACATGTACTCGATAGACATGCTTCGCTCGGTTGACTAGAGTGTTGTGCTAATTTGAACGAGGACAAAACTCTTCCACTGCCATATAAGAGCTACTGCCACGAGGACAAGTTCACTGCCAATACTGTTTTCACCAATGAAATGTCCCAGCAAGCACATCTGATGGCACCAATGGCATTGTATCCCTCTATGCCAGTGGTATTCAAAGTCGGGGTAGGGAATTGCAAATTTGGGAACCAAAAATTAAGAGTACAAACTATTTTATTGGACAAAGATATTTTGAAAATACAAATGAAAAAAAAAAGGTCAATATATGTATTGGATCTCTTACTTGTGATAAGAGAGATGAAAATGCAATGAATTGAAGGTTATTTGTTGATGGGAAAATCGAAAAAGTACTGATTTTAAGGTTGTCATTAGATTCGTGGTGGGGTGGGATGGGATGTGGTCGCCCAAATTCCTGGCAATTTCTGGCCCCAGCTGAAAAAGTTATACCTCTGCTCTAAGCTAATAAACGGCAACATTTCAACTGAACAATTAGAGACTTAAATGCTGACTTGAATAAATCCTATCAAAGAAAAGGGATGACACTAGGTCTCAAATGACACCTTGTTCCTTTTATAGTGCACTACACACAGTGGAGTGAAAGTGGAGAGGATAGCGTAGAGTTTCATAGATTTCCACTGATAGAAGACCTCTTCAGACAGCGACACTAACAGAAGAACAGGAGGACTCAAGTGATCCCTTATTGAGTACGAATGTACTGAGTACTATCAGACATAAGCATACACACACACACACACACACACACAAACGACTACTGCGCGCGTGTGTGTGTCCAAATTGCACCTCCCTTTTACGCATGGATCGAGATACAGAAGAAGACTGGCCTTAGCCATAGAGCCTTTTGGGTCGGTGGGACTCGAGAGCCAGCCTGAGCCAGCTGTGGCCCTCCAACAAGAAATTACTCACTGGAAATGGTTTACTGCCAAGGGCAAGAATCAATAAGAAGCCATAGTTCTACCCATTGGGTAAGTAATAGAAAAGTGAGGAAAAAGAGGCGGAAAAAGAGAACGGGATGCATCCGATGCTGCTATTTGTTGACCCTACTCAGACCCCAGTCAAGAGGCTATCAGCAGTTCTATCAACCGAGAGGAAAGAGCTATGGGCAGCTAGCTATCCGTGCGAGGGGGAGGTTTTGTGGTTCTGGAACTATTAGAAATCTGACATTGGCCGGGAACATTGCAACAGGCTTTTACAGCAGCAGACACAAATCTGAGACAGCCAACCAATATCCTTTTCAAACAAGATACACCAAAAAAAAGACAAAGACGATGCCAGGGGAAAAGAATTGCTATGTTCGTCGGGGGGGACTCTAAGAAAGGCAAAGGACAAAGGCAATCAGACGTAGCTGTAAACAAAGCTTAAACGCTGATCTCTCCTCTAGCTCAAGTGTAATTAACTTGCTAGAGAATGATTAAGCCGAAACCACCACCATTGCATAACGGCTGTAATTCTTCGAGGGGTACTTACAATTCAGCATTTCTATGGCTCGGTAGAGCCAAGGTGACTAAGGGTAAATGAGGGAACGGATAATAACACTCCCAACATTCTTCTACTATCAAAAACAGCCTTACCAAAGTAGTGTACGGTGCATTACCAAAGGGCAACATGTTTTTAAAATACCACCCTACTTTCTAGATAGTGCACTACTTTTGGCCCGAGCACCCTATTCCCTACATGGGTCATTGCTTTTAACCAGACCACCTATTCCCTAAATAGTGCAGTAGGGTGTCATTTGAGACGAAGCCTTGGTGGTAGTGTAGTGAGAAGAGTAGCCAATGTATTGCCCAATGGGAATCGAGTACGTCTAGTAGCCATGTCCAGGTATGACAGCTAATGTGAACGTACGAGGTTAAAGCCGATAGCCATTAGTCTGGAGTTATTGATGTGTGTTGAACCAGGCTCTACAGTGAGTGTCTGGTGTCTAGTCCATTCAACCACAGAGGGTCTGTCGATGTCCATCCGCTACAGTGCCAGGCAGTGGTGGCCATTTAGATTGTCGAGTCTCATCTACACTCTGGTGAAGGAATGAACTCCCATCTATCTATCTATCTAGGTGTCAAGAGTTAAACATTAAAGCTGCAAGGTTTTATGGCTGGTAGGCTGGTGAGTGCAATAGCGTCAGAGCTCAGGTATTTGTGCTATAAATTACGCAAGTGAGATGTTTGCTAACCAGCCAGTGTCCTTAGTAAATCCATTGTGTTAGAATGCTGTAGTTTTAATCGCTAATACAGCAGAAACATGAAGGGAATAATAATAGTAGGTTGATTGCGCATTAACCAATGTAAACAACACAAACACAATCTACGTATTATTAATAGTAAGCACCCAACTTATTAATTCGCTAATTCCACGTCCCGCCTAGCGTGGTTTGCATTGATTAACCTAGCATTAGCCTAGCGAAGGGCAGACGGTACGCATATTAACACAAAACAGAATGCAAATGAAGATGGATTTCATGTATGGAGAAGAGAGTCTCTTTCAGAATGCAAAGCTACTGTAGTTGAGCGCAACAGCGCAACCAACACATCTGACATGTTACCAGTGGTTCAGAGCACGGTCGGAGCTCGGTCGGAGCACGGTCGGAGCACAGGAAACATCAGGGTTAGGGGTTGAATTCCAGCATGGGCAACATAAACTGAATATATCTATCAATGTTGACAGTTTAGCAATTAGCTTGTAATAAAATCATCTGCTGGAGGACATTTTGTGCTTGTGCTCACATATTCGCATGCCTTCGAAAGACAGTACCTTTAAATGGAACGAAAGGGGACTTTTTTTGTTGTTTGTGGGGGCTCTCGTCATGAACGTCTGTCTGCGTCCCACAGAGGCCCAATGTTGACCTTCCCTGGCCGCCCATGGGTAGGCATTCACAGGGGGATGAGTAGGCCTCTCTGCACCCTGACGGTCCACTCTGGGCTACACGGATAGCGTGACAGCAGTTTTCAGAACGTAAGGAAAGGAAGAAGACAGGAGTGAATCACGGCATACAAAGTCTCGCTCTCTCCCACTCTCTAAAGCTGATTCGGCCACACATTAGTTCCACAAAGATGGCGATTTCACTCAAGATGCTTTAATTTGTTCTGCTTTTTAATCTCTGGGCTCACAGACGGCGTTCTGTCATTTCGGTCTCATTTCCGGGGATGCGGAAGTCCCCACAGCGAAAGAAGCATGCCACGTTCTCAAAATTATTTTTTCTCCTGTCGAATGTCCCCTTTTTCCTAAATTACACAGAAAATCATCTTGGTTTCTTTGAATGTTCATGAATCAAAATAGAAGGGTAGGGAAGGGTAATGCCTTAGTTTCCCAAACGCTGCTATCCTCCCTCTAGTCTAGTCAACCCCACCAGAAGAATCAATGACGTGGTTTGAAGGAACAAATGAAGGTTATCGTTCAGACGAGTTGAGATGCCTATCTGCACCTACCGCCCATCTTTAATAGGAGTGTGTGCGCTTGTGTATAGGTGCATGCATGGTTGTGTGTGCATGTCCGTGCACGCACGCACGTGCACATGTGTCTGCCCTCTCCACATCCACAACCTCTTAAAAATTCTAAAACGGATGGCCCGGTTACTCCTATCTCCTGTTTGCTGTGTTAAGTCATTACGGTGCTACCAACTCATTAGCCGGTGCAGCAATCCATCCATTACGGGGCTGAAGAGAGACGGGCTGGAGAGAGACGGGCTGGAGAGAGATATATCTGACTGGGAGACGTCGTCCACATCCCACAGTTTCATTTCTCCCCTCCCGGTGCATTATATGTCTCTTCCCACTGTGAAATCTTTGCAGAGGCAGCATTCTCAAGGCGTGAAAACAGCAAAACACAAACCATAAGAAGGTGAAAGGAACATGTTTCAGTGGAGCATCATTAACGAGTACTCAAGATAAGTCTTTGGCATTCAGAGCTCAAAACAGCACGACGTTGCTCCTTCAAATTGGCTAATCTTTGTTGGAATAGCTGCAGTGTGAATATGTCAGTCGTGAATGTCAGTTAAATCGGTTTACTTAATTATGAATGAGAAATGAGTGACAGCGGAGGTAAAGCAAAGGTGAGAGTAGGTTCTCTGTCGCCGTCAAACTTTCCTATAACTGTCGCTAGTAAACCCCAGGTCTAGGAGCTGTTGATGGCTTCCCTTAGACACGTATTCATTAAGGGTTTCAGAGTAGGAGTGTAGATCTAGGATCAGGTCCCCCCCGTCCATATAATCATCTTCATTATGATAAAAAAAAGGCAAAACTGATCCTAGAATACCTTTCTTATTAGACACTTCATGAATACCTGGAATAGTAACCCTCGCTAGCTGCTGACAACGTTTCCCTGGTCTTCTGTGTAGACAGACCGACACGCCAATTACCAGATGAGTCAGGGCCGACGTGGCACTTTTTACTTCCTGATTAAATCCTTTATTTCACAGCAGAACGCCCAGCAAGGAGGCATGATGTAAAAGTTATGTCTACTGTCAGGAAGGAGGAAGGGCGGAGAGAGAGAGAGCGATGGCATGATTACGTCATGTAAGGGACCAAATCGTCACATTCGTCACAGCTCAGTGTCCTTGGAATTTAACGGGAGAGGGATGACAAGGGTTGGGAAAGATGGACGGGGTCCGTGAACCTGGGAACCCTGGGAGCTAGGAGCGTGGGGACCTCCAGAGAGGAAAATATTATGTTACACTGTCCGTCTCTAAGTGGCAAAAGATCAAATCTGTATTCACACTGGACAGCCGGTTCCTCAAACAACCGTGATGAAAGAGACACAGCAGGCAGCATTCAGTGTTACCAAATGCAGATTTACTTGATCTAGTTTGGTTTGACTCTTTTCGGTTCAATGGACAAGAAAATAAAAGCTAGGATATATCAATGCAAAGAGCTAAATCACAGTGTGTGAATCGTAGAGTCGGCAAACCCCCATGACATATGGGAACCATACTCTCACCATGCTATGGTCATTGCACTTCTGCTCTTCAAAAGAAAAAAGGAAGAAAAAAACAGACATAACATGTTTAGACCAACTGGGGTATAATGCCATTTTAAACATAAATTGCTGGTCAGTTTGGTCCTTAAAAACAGAAGCATCCATAGCAGGGTAATTTAAGGTAATGCTGTCATATATAGTTCAGAAAGTATTCAGACCCCTTGACTTTTTTCACATTTTGTTACGTTATAAAGCCTTATTCTCAAATTTAATAAATTGCTTTTTCTCTCATGAATCTACACACAATACCCCTAAATGACATCACAATACCCCATAATGACATCACAATACCCCATAATGACATCACAATACCCCATAATAACATCACAATACCCCCATAATGACATCACAATACCCCATAATGACATCACAAAAACAGGGTTTTAGAATTTTTTTCATGAAATAATACATTTCCATTAGTATTCAGACCCTTTACTCAGTACTTTGTTGAAGCACCTTTGATAGCGACTACAGCCTTGAGTCTTCTTGGGTATGACGCTACAAGCTTGGCACACCTGTATTTGGGGAGTTTCTCCCATTCTTCTCTGCAGATCTTCTCAAGCTCTGTCAGGTTGGATGGGGAGCGTCGCTGCACAGCTATTTTCAGGTCTCTCCAGAGATGTTGATCAAGTCCGGGTTCTGGCTGGGCCACTCAAGGACATTCAGAGACTTGTCCCGAAGCCACTCCTGCATTGTCTTGGCTGTGTGCTTAGGGTCATTGTCCTGTTGGAAGGTGAACCTTTACCCCAGTCTGAGGTCCTGACCGCTCTGGAGCAGGTTTTCATCAAGGATCTCTCTGTACTTTGCTCCGTTCATCTTTGCCTCAATCCTGACTAGCCTCCCAGTCCCTGCCGCTGAAAAACATCGCTACAGCATGATGCTGCCACCACCATGCTTCACCGTAGGGATGATGCCCGATTTCCTCCAGATGTGACGTTTGGCATTCAGGCCAAAGTTCAATCTTGGTTTTATCAGACCAGAGAATCTTGTTTCTCATGGTCTGGGAGTCTTTAGTTGCCTAGAGCTCTGTCAGAGTTACCTTCGGGTTCTTGGTCAGCTCCCTGGCCAAGGCCCTTCTCCCCCGATTGCTCAGTTTTTGTGTTTTTATGTCTTTGTCTTGGTGGTTCATTTAAGAAGGATGGAGGCCACTGTGGTCTTGGGGTCCTTCAAAGCTGCAGAATTTTTTTGGTGTCCTTCCCCAGATCTGTGCCTCGACACAATCCCGTCTCAGAGCTCTACGGACAATTGCTTCAACCTCATGGCTTGGTTTTGGCTCTGACATTCACTGTCAACTGTAGGACCTTTATATAGACAGGTGTGTGCCTTTCCAAATCATGTCCAATCAATTGAATTTACCACAGGTGGACTCCAATCAAGTTGTAGAAACATCTCAAGGCTGATCGATGGAAACAGGATGCACCTGAGCGCAATTTCGAATCTCATACCAAAGGGTCTGAATACTTAAATAAGTAAATAAGGTATTTCTGTTTTTATATTTAATACAATTGCAAAAAATTCTACAAACCTGTTTTCGCTTTGTCATTATGGGGTATTGTGATGTCATTATGGGGTATTGTGATGTCATTATGGGGTATTGTGATGTCATTATGGGGTATTGTGATGTCATTATGGGGTATTGTGTGTAGATTGCTGAGGATTTTTTTATTTATGTAATCCATTATAGAATAAGGATGTGACGTAACAAAACGTGAAAAAAATCAAAGGGTCTGAATACTTTCCGAAGCCACTGTACACCATATTCAGATGAGGCCCATCAAACTGTACAGCCGCATAAGCTACCATTAAATGTGTGAATAAGTGTGTATAATCACTGCATATAATAACATTGGTTCGATCACAAATCATAAATCCTATCATTTTATTATGGCGTCTGCATTGTTATGTAATTACGCAGCAGCAGCCCCATCGGTTCAGCCAGGAGTTTGGAACATTTCTCAGCTGGAGGGATAGAACGCATATAGAACACCCTTTCAATCATTAGTGGAATATTAATCTGCAATAATGAGGTAGACTGGATTCTACAAGAAGAGAAGAAGCAGATATTGTAGATGGCTTGTTTCAATTCATTACAGGGAGGGTGAGAGAGAGAGAGAGAGAGAGAGAGAGAGAGAGAGAGAGAGAGAGAGAGAGAGAGAGAGAGAGAGAGAGAGAGAGAGAGAGAGAGAGAGAGAGAGAGAGTGTGGGGCCAGTCTGAATTGTGAGTGGCTTACGACACTCAGTGAACAGACGGTGCCTCTGCATGCTCTGCCAGTACACTAGTCTGCTGCAAGCGAGGGATCGAAGTGAAGAGTGCTCTGCCTCTCCTCTCCATCCCTGTCACACACCGCCTCTGCCTCCCTACTAGCAGCCTCCTCAGCCTCTCAACCTTCCAGCCTCCACCAGCAAACTCCCTCCAGCCGACAGGGGAAAAACACCACTAACACCACGAGTGGATATGAACAGAACCCAAAAAACAGGAGGACGCAGGAGTCAAGGGGCTTCTCACAGGAGATCTGAAAGAAGGATACCAAAAAGAAAGTAGAAAAAAAATACTAAGGGGGAACAGAGAGAGAGAGAGAGAGAGAGAGAGAGAGAGAGAGAAGAGAATAAGAGAGACCCTGGCATTACCCATCCTTATCCTTCCAACACATATTTTCTGAAGCGCGCCGGTCGGTCACTGAAATAATAATGACAGAGTTGACTGGATTTAAGCCGTGCAGGTCAGCGATCGCTTCAAGTGACGGACGGTAATTTGTGTTGGCAGATCTGCCCCTAGTCTTTATCGAGAGAGAGTAAGAAGAAGAAGAAAAAAAGAGAGAGTTTTGAGTTAGTCTTTTCCTCTCCTTTCTTGGTTGGCTTGGTTTTTCCTCTGTTCTCCTCTCCGGATCATCGCAGCAGTAGTGACTGCAGAGGAGCAGGAGGGAGAGAGCGAACGAGAGAGAGCGAGGAGGCACGGCACTCATGCATGCAGCCGAGCAGGGAACTTGCACTTCCTAACAAGCATCCACTTGGATTCCTTGGGTCTTTTCTGGCTTCTTTCACACGAGGAGAACTAAGACATTGTAAGCCTGCCAGGATCTGGTATACTGGCTGAAAAGGACGAGGGGGGGGGGGGGCAAATCTGTACCACACTGGGGTCCTTTTTTAGATTCACACATAATTAGTGTGGGCACAAAGGGAGTCGCTGAATAGGGGATGTCCGTCTCTGGATAGGGGTGAGTAGGATTCCTTTCATACGTGATCGCTCGGTGAAGAAAGCATTTTTTACCCGCCTCTGCTCGCATCTTGCCCCCTGATATCTAACATGAGCAAAGTGACTTGCCCTTTATCCCACTCCCCTGTCCTTTTCTTTTTTCCCCTCACACTGGATTCCTCTTCCTTTCTATAAGTAAATACCTTGGGGAAAAAAACACACGCACAACACAATTCACTACAAGAAAGGGAATACAAAAAAAATACAAGAGCTGGTTTCCTGCCGGGGAGAGATTACAAATTACGATGTGAACCATGACAGAATAATAACGGAACGATTCCGATGGACATTTTCTCTGCGGATCTATCCGAGGATTTTCAGGCTGATGGATTTCCTTCTAATAGGCTTGTACCTAAAGTGGCCCCTGAGGAAGCCCCCTGGGTTGATACTGTTGCTGTGGTGCTCGCTGGGCATCATGCTCAAAATGGTGCCCTCGGTGGAGGGCGTCTGCCCCCGTCTATGCCGCTGCGACAGCAAGCTGCTCTACTGCGAGGGGCTCAATCTCATCGACGTTCCACGCAACCTGAGCAGCGCCCTGGGCCTGTCCATGCGCGAAAACAACCTGACGGAGCTGCGAGAGGGCCACTTCGCTGGCCTGTCGCAGCTCACCTGGCTCTACTTGGATCATAACAACATTGATGTGGTGGAAGAGGGCACCTTCGACAGGCTGCGCCGGGTCAAGGAGCTCGACCTGAGCACCAACCATATCGAGAGCCTGCCCAACGGCACCTTCAGGCCCCTCCCCAACCTGCGCATCCTGGACCTATCGTACAACAGGCTACAGGCGCTGGAACCCGACCTGTTCCACGGCCTGAGGAAGCTAACCAATTTGCATTTGCGCTACAACGCCCTCAAGTTTGTCCCAGTGAGGATCTTCCAGGACTGCCGGAGCATGCAGTTCCTGGACCTGGGCTACAACCAGCTTCAGAGCCTGGCGCGGAACTCCTTCGCCGGGCTCTTCAAGCTCACCGAGCTGCACCTGGAGCACAACGAGCTGGTCAAAGTCAACCTGGCCCACTTCCCCCGCCTCATCTCGCTGCGCACGCTCTACATGCGCAACAACCGGGCCACCGTTGTGGTCAGCACCCTGGACTGGACCTGGCCCTTCCTGGAGAAGATTGACCTTTCGGCCAATGAGATCGCATACATTGAGCCGCACGTCTTCGAGAGCGTGCCCAACCTCAAGGCCCTCATGCTGGACGCCAACCGGCTGACGGCCGTGGAGCAGCGCATCCTGGATTCGTGGTCGTCCCTGGGCAGCATCACTTTGGCAGGCAACGAGTGGGAATGCAGCCGCAACGTGTGCGCCCTGGCCCAGTGGCTGAGTGCCTTCCGGGGCCAGCGGGACAGCCAGCTGCTGTGCTCCAGCCCGGACGTGGCGCAGGGTGAGGACGTACTGGATGCGGTCTACGCCTTCCAGCTGTGCGAGGACGGCATCGACCAGGCCACCACAACCATGGGCTGGTACCCAGGCTACACCACCAAGGACCAGGCCCGGGGCGGCCCCACGGCCAACCCCTACGATCCGCCAGCCGCCGAGGGCGGCGCAGTGGTCACCAATTCCTTCACTGTGACCGTGGCTAACCTCGACGACATAGACAGCACCATGCAGATCCACAAGGTGGTGACGGGCACCATGGCGCTCATCTTCTCCTTCCTCATCGTGGTGCTGATGCTCTACGTGACCTGGAAGTGTTTCCCGGCGGGCGTGCGGCAGGTGCGCCAGTGCTTCAGCAGCCATCGGCGCAAGCAGAAGCAGAAGCAGAGCATGCAGCAGATGGCCACCATGTCTACGCCGGAGTACTACGTCGACTACAAGCCCAACCACATCGAGGGGGCCCTGGTCATCATCAACGAGTATGGCTCCTGCACCTGCCAGCAGCAGCCCTCCCGGGAGTGTGAGGTCTGACCCGACCCTTTGTGTGTGTGTGTGTGTGTGTATGGATATGTGTGTGTGTGTTTACGTGTGTTTGTGTGGATAATATGGACTACCACGGAGACCCTTTTTGGATATATGGGATATATTGGGTGGGTTGGGGTTGTATAAGTGAGGTTTGAACCAGGGATCCTGCTATGGACACTATTTACACTGTGTCACACTGTGCTGCTCGCCCCCCTACTGTGGAGGAGAAGGGGGGAGGACTGACTGAGACCGTGGATTAATTGCTGTGGATCTGAAGGGCCTCTATGGACACTATGGAGACCAGACTCTATTGTGCCTGTTGACTTGATGCACAGAATCACCAGAGATGGAATATTATGTTGACTTTATACAGATACTCCAGAGAGGATTACTATGTTTGTAGGCACCAATGGTTTCTCCTTCTTCTTCTCCTTCTTCTTCTTCTTCTTCTCTACACCAGGAGTGGATATTATTTCAGCTTTAAATGAGTCTTTCTTACTTCAGGATATTCTGCTATTGTCTAAAGACCAACTGGGGACATACTGGCCAGCCATAAACACACCATTTTTATTGTGGTAATACAACGACGACAACAAAAAATACAACAATAATACGAAGTTGGATTACAAAAAAAAAATATATAAAGATGATCAATTCTGTGTAAAATATGTTTAAAAAGCAAGTGGGAAAAAAAAGATGCAAGATGCTATCCTATTTCTTTTGTAAACTACAACAACAAAAAAATACCATGTTTAAATAAATGAATTGCTATTCACAGTAAAGCCCTTGTGTTGTAAGGAACCTTTGGGAGAGGGGTGGATTTCTGAAAAGAGATGCAGTGCTCGCGCTGGTGGTAGGAAGAGAGAGAGCATTTGTCTGGCGTGCCTACTGCAGTATCTCTAGTCTGGTAAAAAAAAGACAAGAGGCCAGAGGGATAACTTAGCAGTACTTCATTTCAAATGTTAAACCATCTCCAATAGGAAAATCAGATATTTTCTTGATCCCTCATTCCCTATTTGTGAGTGAGGGGAGAGGGGGGTATTCAATGTGCTGGCTCGCTATAGATGTTGTGGTTGCTTCCCCCGAACCCCCCCCCCCCACCTTCCCAATTCCCCTCCCTCTCCTCTATCCTTTCCAGATTAAAATTGATCTGACACATTTCTAAATCAGGTGGCGTATTTTCACATGATCAAATTCGTATGTCGTCTTAAAACATCCACGCAGACAACGCAGGCAGAAGCAGAGAGAGATCATGATCGTCTGAGAGATCTAAAAAAAAAAACTCTGCCTTTTCCTTTCCCCTTCACTGCTGCTCGGCTGTCATGCTAGAGCTATGCCTTTCCTTTCACCGCGTGGGACACATCAAAAAGGAAGAGGGAAAAAACGCCTAGCCCGACACTATTCAAATCAAAACGAATTCTAAAATATAGAAAATATATACTTCTTAAAGAGACATCAGTAACACATGACATGACACATGCCCGGGGCCGATGGATTTCCTCACTATGTTTTGCTTGTAATGCTGAAACATTTGTTCTTTCAATACAAGGCTATTTCGGGGATATTTTTCTGTCTGGTTGTTCCTCATTGTGTGAGTGAGAGATGCGTTGACAGAGGGTTTGGTTTCTTGCACCAGTCGGCAATAGACATGTAGGTGCTGCTAGGGGGAGAGAAATGAGTGATAGCTGAGGAAAGGAGTGATTGCGGAGGCGGCAGAAAGAAGGTGTAGGCTGCTCTCTAGTGTCCTAACATCACCAGGAAAGGAGGGATGGAAGGAAGGAGAAAAGACACTAGACTCAGAGCTTCTGCACAGTGTCACATTATGATTGCATGCATACGTGTGGTGTGTGTATATTCAAGTGTGTGTGATTGTATGAGTTCAATTGTATTTAATTTTTACCATTATTTTACTAGGCAAGTCAGTTAAGAACAAATTCTTATTTTCAATGACGGCCTAGGAACAGTGGGTTAACTGCCTGTTCAGGGGCAGAACGACAGATTTGTACTTTGTCAGCGCGGGGATTTGAACTTGCAACCTTTCGGTTACTAGTCCAACACTCTAACCACTAGGCTACTCTGTATATTGCCGTGTGTTTGACTGCAATCAGTAAATACAGCCTACTGTGTGTGTGTGTGTGTGTGTTGGGGGGGGGGGGGGTTATTCTGGGGACCTAAAATCCCCAAAAGTCCCCACAAGGACAGTAAAACAAAGACAATTATCTCTTAAGGACAAAGGCGAGGTTAGGTTTAAGGTTACAATTAGGGTTAGGGTGTGTGTGTAGAGGTAGTACACTGTGTTCCTAGGCAGAATGCAGCAGCAACAGCAATATCATGTCTCCATCGTTCCACAATCGCAATCACTCAGCATCGGGAAAAATAGGCTGTTATTTTCATCATGGAGTTGTTCATTCATAGGGTGTGTGTGTGTGTGTGTGTGGACGTGAAGTCCCCACAAGAACAGTAAACTAACAATGCTATTTCTAGGGGGTGTAGGGTTAGTGTTAGGATTAGAATTAGGGTTAGGGTTAATGTTAGTTTATAGGATTAAGGTTAGGGTTAGTGTTAGCTTTTAGGATTAAGGTTAGGGTTAGTGTTAGGATTAGAATAAGGGTTAGGGTTAGGATTAGGGTTAGGGTTAGTTTATAGGATTAAGGTTAGGGTTAGTGTTAGGATTAGAATAAGGGTTAGGGTTAGGATTAGGGTTAGGGTTAGCTTATAGGATTAAGGTTAGGGTTAGTGTTAGCTTTTAGGATTAGGGTTAGGGTTAGTGTTAGGATTAGAATAAGGGTTAGTGTTAGCTTTTAGGATTAAGGTTAGGGTTAGTGTTAGCTTTTAGGATTAAGGTTAGGGTTAGGATTAGGGTTAGGGTTAGGATTAGGGTTAGGGTTAGGGTTAGGGTTAGAATAAGGGTTAGGGTTAATGTTAGCTTTTAGGGTTAATGTTAGGTTTTGGGGTTAAGGTTAGGGTTAGATTTAGGGTTAGGGAAAATAGGATTTTGAATGGGACTGAATTGTGTGTCCCTACAATGCTAGTTATGCAAGACTGAGTGTGTGTATCTGTGTGTCTTACACCACATAAATTTGTTAGTGTGTGTGTGTGTGTTGGTGTGTGTGTGTGTGTTGGTGTGTGTGTGTGTGTGTGTGTGTGTGTGTAAATGGCTCAACTGAGTGTAGAGTATGTGTGTGATGGGGGGGGGTGTGTTGTTGGAGTGATGTTGCAGAGTCACAGTAGCGTGACACAAAAAACCCAAGAACCTGCTGCATCTACCGGGAGGACAAATGATTATGTCTCTAACATGAAATCAAATAATCACTGCATTCCAACCGCCCGACTCGACGCACACAGCGAACAGACAGATACATTCAAACTAACCAATGACATACAGTATGTAACACCGTCGATGCACACCTTTTTTTACATTCAGCCTTTTGTATAGGCTGTACAAGCCTCAACTATTGTACTAAAGCCGGAACTATAGCCTGTCTACAGATGTAGGATCTTAATTTGATCATGTGAATTATTACATGGATTAATATTAATAAATAAAAAAATCTAAAAAAAAAAATCAAATCCACTACAAGTTTTACATTTCCTGCAATTGCAGGAAAGTTCTCCTGCAACAAGGTGATCAAATTAAGATACTACATATGTAGGCCCCATGGGTGAATGGTTGCCGTTAAACAATATCATGCCCACTAAACTCTTGTGTATACAGTGCCAATGCGTAAACTGTACAGTACCAACCTACATCTATTCTGATATCTACCATATGTGGCGTTTCACAGAGTGGAACCAAAAAAGTAACAAGCCGGGAGCAACAACTCAAGTAAAATGTGGCGTCCTTTTTTTTGTGTGTGTGTGTGTGGAGCCGCTCAAGAGAAAAACAACAACAACCGGCGACGACAACAGCGGAATTTGGCCACTTCAGATTCATGATCTACTTCCTATTCATGATATCTCCCGACCAGGGGCGGCCCGCTTTGAAATCCAAAATGGCCGTGAATCATAACTAGGCATGACATCTGTATGCTAAGTAGGCTAGCCACCGACCGATACAGTCGAGGAGAGCAGGGCAGAGAGACACAGCATAGCGAGATGTGAGATATGTAATATACTGATAGTCATTTGCTTATCATCTTATTCTCTTATATTCTGTCTTCATGTTCTTGCCTGATAGCCCCTCAAATCATGCAAACTGCTGGGCCTATATTTAGGCTGCGTTGTCCTGATTTATTTGTATAAATATTCGATGATGCCTTGACACACAGGCTACTGTTGGCACCTCCATTTTGTGTCAGTCTTTCTAACACACGATGGGGGGGACAGGAGGGAGGCAGGGAAAGGGTCTGCATATTTGAAAGAGTCGTCCTTAAGACTCCAGGATGCACCCCTCTCTCTCTCTCTCTCTCTCTCTCTCTCTCTCTCTCTCTCTCTCTCTCTCTCACACACACACACACACACTGTTTGGAGGACCAAACCCTTCAGGTGTTTGTTGATTGTCTCAGACAAGGGGTCATAGCCCCAACAAGGCGTATCACCTCTCCTATAACCACACATTATTAACAACCTGATTGATGACACTGAGCAAAATCAATAACAACACAGATGACTGGTTTACCAAATTGGGACTCGCTTCCCTGACTACCTGATGATCCTCTGATTACCGATTACATACTCTTTGACATTTAATTTTTTTCTACATGCTCATGCTATGGCTATTGACTGTCTATGGGAGGGCGAGACTGAAAAAATAATGGTTTATTGATACGGCACTGAATTATTGATATGGCAGCTAATTAGCAATGGTGATGGAGTAGAAGAGACAGAAATGGGGCGGATTGGCCCGATTCCGCTCGCCTCGTATCTGGGGTTGTGTGGGGGGG
>QNTS01002176.1:165048-177661 GCA_003317085.1 Hucho hucho | reverse complement strand
ATGCGCACTGGGACTCTGGTGCGGGGAGCAGGAACGGGCCGTGTAGGACTCACGATGCGCACTGGGACTCTGGTGCGAGGAGCAGGAACGGGCCGTGTTGGACTCTCTATGCGCACTGGGACTCTGGTGCGGGGAGCAGGAACGGGCCGTGCTGGGTCCACGACGCGCACAGGGATCCTGGAGCGTGGAACAGGGACAGGACGTGCTGGGTCCACGACACGCACAGGGATCCTGGAGCGTGGAACAGGGACAGGACGTGCTGGGTCCACGACGTGCACAGGGATCCTGGAGCGTGGAGCAGGGACAGGACGTACTGGGCTCTCTATGCGTACAGGGGGCCTGATGCGCAGAGCAGAGACAGGACGTGCTGGGCTCTCTATGCGCACAGGGGGCCTGGTGCGCGGAGCCGGCACCCTTCTACCCGGCTGTTCACTCACCCTCGCCTCACAGATGGTGGGAGCTGGAATGTCGCGCACCGGGCTGTAGGCGCGAACCGGAGACACCGTACGCAGAGCCGGCGCAGGATATCTTGGCCCTAGAAGGTGCACTGGAGATTTAGCGCGCAGAGCCGGCACCACTCTTCCAGGCAGCACACTCACCCTAGCCTGACAGATGAGTGGAGCTGGAATGTCGCGCACCGGGCTGTGGACACGCACCGGAGACACTGCATGCAGAACCGGTGCAGGATATCCTGGTCCAAGAAGGTGCACGGGAGACTTAGCGCGCAGAGCCGGCACCACTCTTCTAGGCTGCACACTCACCCTAGCCTGACAGATGAGTGGAGCTGGAATGTCGCGCACCGGCCTATGAATGCGCACTGGAGACACCGTGCGCAATATTGCATAGCACGGTGTCTTACCAGTGCGACGCTCCCTCCAACGCTCCCTCCAAAGAGCACGAGGAGTTGGCTCAGGAGTCCACCCTGAACCGGCCAACCTCCCCGTGTGCCCCCCCCCAAAAAAATTTGGGGGCTGCCTCTCGGGCTTTCTAGCCAGGCGTGTACCAGAATACTTCTCCCGATCGGGTGTCCATACTCCATACTTCTCCTCGTAATATCGCCGCTCTGCCGCCGCTGCTTCCAGCTCCTCCTTAGGACGGCGATACTCCCCAGGCTGGGTCCAGGGTCCCTCTCCAAACAGTTCCTCCTCCCAGGTCCAGAACTCCCGGTTCTCCCGCTGCTTGGTCCTTTGGTGGTGGGTTATTCTGTCACGATCTTCTTTAGTGACGGACCAAGACGCAGCGATGCTTCCAGTATACATATTTATTTAACTTCTTAGGTATAAGTGGTGCGCTAGCGCCCCACTCCCGACACTACCAGGTGAAATGCAAGACAAAATCCAAAAGTTGAATTATTAAATATGCACCAATATACAAGTGTTTCATACTCATCAAAAGCTCTGCTTCTTGGCAATATCACAGCGTTGTCGGATTTCAAAAACGGCGAAAGCACTACATTTGATTGTTTGAGGGTAGCACCTTCAATATTTTCCATAACCATGAAATCTTTAGCCAGCGCGGTCGATAGAAAATGCATTTCACAGGGAAAACCTGTGCCTTACCTTTTGTAGAACTTCTGCAGAGGGCTTCCTAAGTGTCCAACGAAGACAATCCATGGGTATTTAGTTAGAAAAAGTNACGGCGAAAGCACTACATTTGATTGTTTGAGGGTAGCACCTTCAATATTTTCCATAACCATGAAATCTTTAGCCAGCGCGGTCGATAGAAAATGCATTTCACAGGGAAAACCTGTGCCTTACCTTTTGTAGAACTTCTGCAGAGGGCTTCCTAAGTGTCCAACGAAGACAATCCATGGGTATTTGGTTAGAAAAAGTAATTTATTATATCCTTAAATCTCCGTTTGGTTGGCACCTTGTGTTCAGAAAATCCAACGTGATGAGAACGCGTTCAACTAAACCTATAAACTTTCCCTCAACAAAACAAAAACCAATTAAAATGCATCCTTAGCTTATCTATTATGAATAAAAGTGATAATCTTTCACTTGGATGGTCACCTAAACGTTATATAAGTCAAATAATGTGGACCGCTCAGCCAAACGTGCGCCCAAAAACGTGCAACTGAAAAATAGCTCCCCTGACTAAAACCTCTCCCAATTGAACACATTGGTTCCGATTTCCATTAAACTATACCTATACACTGCTGACATCCAGTGGAAGCAATAGGTACTACATTCAGTGTCCTGGTATAAATACTTTTCAATAGGCAGTCTCTCTAAGTGAGCCATAAGCCACCAGAATGAAATTTCCGGATGGAATTTTCTCTGGTTTTTGCCTGCCAAATGAGTTCTGTTACACTCACAGACAAAATGTTAACACTTTTGGAAACCTCAGAGGGTTTCCTATCCAATAGTACTAATTATGTGCATATCCTATTTTCTGCGCCTGAGTGGCAAGCATTTTACTTTAGGCACGCCAGACTCTCCAAAACCGACCCCTCAGCTGCTACTCCCCAACAAGTTAACGAACGTAACTGGGAAAAATAACAAAACAAACCGAAGATCGTAACATCCGAACATAACATAGAAGAAACACTTATGCTATGAACTAAACAATAACCCACAAAACCCTAGTGAAAACTACAAACATATATATGGTTCCCAATTAGAGGTAACGACACTCAGCTGCCTCTAATTGGGAACCATTACCCAACATAGAAATAGTACACCTAGAACAGAAAAACCCTACACCAAAAACGAAACTAAACACGCCAGCCTGTAGACTCAGGCCTGGACGTGACAAGTATGATGCTGCAAGCTTGGCACACGTGTATTTGGGGAGTTTCTGCCATTCTTCTCTGCAGATCCTCTCAAGCTCTGTCAGGTTGGATGGGGAGGGTCACTGCACAGCTATTTTCAGGTCTCTCCATAGATGTTCGATCGAGTTATAGTCCAGGCTCTGGCTGGGCCACTCAAGGACATTCAGAGACTTGTCCCAAAGCCACTCCTGTGTTGTCTTGGCTGTGTGCCTAGGGTCGTTGTCCTGTTGGAAGGTGAACCGTCGCCCCAGTCTAAGGTCCAAGCTGCCTGCCTGTCTGTCTCATCCCGACTCCCAACCCCTACATGTTCATTACTATGGGACAGCTGGAAATCAAATTTCAATATTGAAACAATGTTGCAAATGTTGGAGAGACAGACAGCAAGGTTTATACAAATCTCCACTGTCAAAAAGAAATGGGAGAAAATGTCTAGATGCTTTTTATTGTGGAGATCAAGTTTATAAATTGCCTGGCTGGGTTTATGAGACAGTGGATTGTGCAGTCAGATGGAACAGAGTAAATAGGCATTTTAACATCATAGCTTTAGCCGGCTGGAAAGCGGTTTTAACCAATCAGCGTCCAGGATTAGACCCAGCCGTTGAATAAATACGAGACAAAAATATGTAAAGACCCATCTCAATATCACGTGTTGTGGATAATACTTAAGATATGAATAAATGAATATGTGTGACATAGAATGTCAATGGAATTGTGGAGCCAGCCAAAATAATTAAGGTATTTTCTTATTAGAAAAAGAATAATGCCATCATCTGTTTTTTATACAAAAACCTCACCTATCAGCAATAGAAAGTGAAAGGTTTGGGAGAGCTTGGAATGTGTTGGCATTCTCCTCCACCTACTCCTCAAGATCCAGAGGAGTATCAAAAAGTCCCATTTAAGTCTACAGAAATTACTACAGACCCAAATGGACGTTTTAAAGAAAACCTGGAACAAGAAAAAGTAACTTTACTGAATTGCTAATTGCCCAAATGAAGACAACCCAAGGTTCAGTAACGACCTTGTACTAAAATGATCTCAATGTTACATGAATATTATATGGAGGGGGGACAAGGACCAAGTTTGGGAAATGCTGGTCTATGTGAACTGTGGAGATACACTATAAACATCCAACTGAAATAAAATACTCCTATTACTCTCATGTTCGCAACTCATATTCAGGAATGTACTTTTTTTTGTAAACTTTTATTTAATTGACTGTGTTTCTGAATGCAAATCCCTTCCTAGAATAATTACAGACCATAGCCCATTGTCCATTGTCCGTTTAAGCTTAAACCACCGATGACAATAACAAAGATATGGCGATTTAACACAATGTTACTTGGAGATAAGGAGTATACCTTATATCTCAACACACAGACAGTTGAACACTTTGAAGTGTGAATATAACATAATAAACACCAGCTCTACAGAGATTGCTGCCCTGAAATCCAAATAACAATATGTTCAGCAAGGTGAAAGTGTGGGGAAAATGCTTGCTTGGCCAATAAGAAAGAGGAGAAGGAACGTATCATCCACAGCACTAAAACCCCAAATGGTAGCATAACAATGGATTCTTCTGAAATTAACTTAGTCTTTAAAACATTTAATCACAAACTGTCCGAAAACAAAAGTTCAAAGAAAGAAAGAAAGAAAGAAAGAAAGAAAGAGACAATTTCCTTAATGAGGAACTTATAAATTATAAGTGAACCCAGGAAAAGTTGATAGAACATTTTCCCTAGGTGAGCTTGTGGAGACCATTAATAGTCTACAAAATGGTACATCTCTTGTTAATGGCTAAAGCCTATGTTACTTATGCACACAGCATTCTAGAGAAAAATTAACTTTCCCAATCACTATGTTTGGCTACAATCACCCTACTTAAAGTGAACGATAACGATCCATTGTCATGCGGGTCCTTCCACCCAATATCACTTTGGAATGTGTATTATAAAATCATTAAGGTATTGGCTTTTCACATAGAAATAGTCAATCAAAAGTTGATTCACAGGGTTCATACGGAATACGATGTCTTCAGACAATCTCTGCCAATTTTTTCAATATAATCCATCATACCAGGAGCTTGAACATTCCAAAAGTGGTAATATCATTGGATGTGTTGGATAGGGTGGAATGGGTATATTTGGTGTCTGTCTTAAAGAAGTTTTGGTCTGGAATTTATTTCCTGGATTGAGCTATTGTATATATCCCCAAAAGCAGACAAATCTCTGATCCATTTAAGTTGTCAAAAGGGACAAGACGAGCCTCTCAAGTGGCGCAGCGGTCTAAGGCACTGCATCACAGTGCTTGAGGCATCACTACAGACCCGGGTTAGATCGCGGGCTGTGTCACAGCCGGCTGTGACCGGGAGACCCATGAGGCGGTCTCCAACTGGACGGTGTTTTTTCTGACACATTGGTGCAGCTGGCTTCCAGGTTAAGCGAGCAGTGTGTCAAGAAGCAGTGCGGCTTGGCAGGGTCGTGTTTTGGAGGACTCATGGCTCTCGACCTTCGCCTCTTCTGAGTCCGTAGGGGAGTTGCAGCGATGAGACAAGACTGTAACTACCAATTGGATCTAATAACATTGCGGAGAAATAGGGGTAAAAGTTTTTTTTTAAATACAAAAGAATAGTAAAGGGACAAGACGAGCCTCTCAAGTGGTGCAGCGGTCTAAGGCACTGCATCACAGTGCTTGAGGCATCACTACAGACCCGGGTTCGATCGCGGGCTGTGTCACAGCCGGCTGTGACCGGGAGACCCATGAGGCGGTGTACAATTAGCCCAGCATCGGGGAGGGTTTGGCCGGCCGGGATTCCCTTGTCCCATTGTGCTCTAGCGACTCCTTGTGGCGGGCCGGGCACCTGCAAGCTGATTCCGTCTCCAACTGGACAGTGTTTTTTCTGACACATTGGTGCAGCTGGCTTCCAGGTTAAGCGAGCAGTGTGTCAAGAAGCAGTGCGGCTTGGCAGGGTCGTGTTTTGGAGGACTCATGGCTCTCGACCTTCGCCTCTTCCGAGTCCGTAGGGGAGTTGCAGCGATGAGACAAGACTGTAACTACCAATTGGATCTAATTGGGGAGAAATAGGCGTAAAAGTTTTTTTTTAAATACAAAAGAATAGTAAAGGGACAAGACAAGATGCCCTCTGTCCAGTCAGGGACAGATCAAAATGTACTGGGGGGGGAGTGGTACTTCCCTTATGCACTATGCTTTTCGATGCACTAACTTTATTATACCACAGATCATTATAGTCTACCAGTCTGTCTATCCTGTCCTCTATCCACCATTCATAGTGACAATAGTGGTGGGTGGATCATTTGTTCAGATATGCAATAGGCTAACTATACCACACATAAAAGCATTCAAAGCTGCACCAATATGAATCCACAAGAACAAATAGGACCAGCTTATAGGCAGCAGAGAGGCAAGATGCATCATTACGCATGAAAGAACAGTGAAGACATGAGACACGCAGCTTAAAAAGCTCCCCTATTGATCTTGTTTAGGTACAATACAATTATAATACCTAGACTAGCCTATAACACCACAACGCAATGAAAAATGTTATTATTGTTTTCAAGTGAGTACAAAATCCTACTCTAGGCTGCAGTGAAATATACATTTGAATAATGACATAAAAGTCATGTGATTTGAATGTTCCATTCCATTTCGATCAGTTGTGGGTCTTCTCTCAACATTTTATAAGGTCTAGAATGGCACAGTAGCAGGCCGGTCTGGCTTTACTTCTGATTCTGAGATCATCATTCTCCCAAATTGTCCTACAATAATGTGGTCACATACGCTCCCAGCAGGCCCAGTTATTTAGGAAAGCTTAGCGGGCGCTCTGCCTCCTCTCAAATCCAAGCAGCTATTCCTCGTGCACGTAGAACCTAACGCTTCAATATAGCCTAAATATTTATAATTTCACTTTTAAAATATATTACCTTTTATATGTGGCATAAAGACAACCAGTCACAATGTTTTAATCAAATTAGGCTACTTCATAAGTCTCCTGTAGGCATGCGCACACGTACTGTAGGCCTACATAAAAATATAATTCCAGCATCCTCAAAATGGCTTGACAGTTACCACGTTTCCATCAGTTGCGGTCAGTGCCGTTTATGATGAGGGAGGACAATTATTTTTTGCATGAGCATGGCCTTATTTCTGTTACAGCATTTCTGTTACAGCATGTTGGATGACTGTCATTCATATTCCAGTCACCCAGTTCAATGTAACATGGATAGGTTTAGGCTACTACATGATACTCCTATTTTCCCTGTACCCAACCTAGCCTATGAATGAAAGTTTACAACGTAGGTGCACACAGGTTGAGAGAAAAGTTTTAAATGACAGACAGTGACACATGGACAGACAGTGACACATTCAATACCGCCTTTCACACTCTTGCCTGCATCTAGCTTATCTAGGGTGTAATCATTAGTCCAACAGTTGCAAACAAGAGTTTCTATTGGACATTTCAGGTATTTTTATCCCTGTTTCGTTTGCTTCCGTTTAAGAAATGTTTTTCAACAGAATCAACGGAATGAAGACACCCCTGATCATAGCAGCCACTTTGTATTCATTCTAGCCTCTTCGTACTCTCCTCTCACCTTTTCCCTCTGCTTGTGGACTTCAATGAACAACACATCAGCTGTATGTGACCAGGCGAAAAAACCTTTCCAAGCCAAACCATGTCATAACCGCTACACACAGCCTACATCGTTGTCCCCATATTAGCTAAAGTAACGTCCTAGTCAACATAACTAATAGAACTAATGTGTTAGTAAGCAGTTACACTGGCGGGCCCAGGTGGCAATAAATTAATAAAACATAAAGCGTACCTTGACTTGGAAGAGTTCCAGTGTTGTGTTGGATAGTCATAGCCAGCTAGCTAACATAGCATCCCTCTGTCTGAGCCAGGTGTTTGAGTAACTAAACTAGCCAGCTGCATTTACTAGCTAAGTGAGTGAAACTGAAAGTGAGAAAAAAAATGATGAAATCTCTCTCTCTCTCTCTTGCTTCTCCTTCATTTTTGAAGAAATGTATTTGTTGAAAACTGTTCAACTATTGTCTTTCTCTTTCTTTGAGTCAACTACTCACCACATTTTATGCACTGCAGTGCTAGCTAGCTGTAGCTTATGCTTTCAGAACTAGATTAATTCTCTGATGCTTGATTGGGTGGACAACATGTAAATTCATGCTGCAAGAACTATGATAGGTTGGAGGACTTCCTCCGGAAGTTGTCATAATTATTGTGTAAGTCTATGGAAGGGGGTGAGAACCAAGAGCCTCCTTAATTTTGTATTGAAGTCAATGTACCAAGAGGAGGATGGGAGCTAGCTGCCCTCCGGCTACACCGTCGTGCTACCCTACAGAGTGCTGTTGAGGCTACTGTAGACCTTCATTGCAAAACAGTGGGTTTTAATCAATTATTTGGTGACTTGAACATATTTAGAATATTTTTATCAAAAAGGATAACTTTTTCAATGTTTTACTATTTTAGTTTTATGAAATTCACTGAGGAGGATGGTCCTCCCCTTCCTCCTCTGAGGAGCCTCCTCTGGTTTCCATCCACGGAAAATAAAGTCATTACATATAAGAAAAAGCTGTGATGGAAACAGTTTCGGTACAATTTTATAAATGCCGACAGATAATTTGTTCATTTGACATGTTGGGATCTTTTTGTGTCTGTAAAATGTATTATGCAAGAAATGAAGTTGGAAATGCCTTTATGCCCAAATATTGATATAATAACCATCATATAGAAGTAAACTTGGAGTCACGCGATGATATTGTGTGTGGTCCTCCAAGTACAACTCTGGAAACCATGCAGTTTATTAGGCTACAGATTAAATAAATTATGATGAACTTCACAGAGTGGTGAAAGTGCACGTTAATGAGCTTGATAATACTTTCCAATAAATATTGAGGGTCTTATTCTGGTAACATGATGGTCGATGCTTGACTGCCATTTGACCAATAGAAATATTCTAGATCTTATCCATAATAATCTCATCATGTAGACTAGCCTACCCACACTGCAAGCTGTTGGCTAGAGCGCACATGCTAAGATATACAGTCTAGGTACATTTGCTATTTAACGCAACAGTTTTTGTGAAAAAACTATTGGATGGTTTGAAAATGCAATGGAAACAAATTGAACTTCCGATTTGCATTCTGTACATGAAAACTTGTACAAGGTGATGAGCTTGATAATCCTTTCAATAAATATTGAGGGTCTTATTCTGGTGACATGATGATCGATGCTTGGCCGCCGTTTTACAAATACAAATAATCTCGCACTTTGTTCATTATAATCTCATCATGTAGTTGGCTATACCTGCACTGTATCTGTGAGCTGTTGGCTAGAGCACAGGTGCCAGTACCAGTGTGGGCACATTAGCTATACCTACAAGCTATGCCTTGAAAATGCGATGGAAACCCATTTAAATTGTTTGTTTTAGTCTATACATGGGAATTTAACCGCAAAATGTATTTTTATGTGCGCTACATATTTATGCACAGGCTTTAATCTGCTCAACTTGTTGGAAACACAACTGTTGTGAGAAAATGCGCATATTGTTTTTACGCAGATTTTAGAATACTTGCATGAAAATCTGTAGCCAATTGGATGGAAACCTAGCTATAGACACCCTAAACACTCTGGCACAGGGGCACAACCCCCCACACACATTCTGCAAATAGCCAGCTGGATTTAGGACCATACAGACACCACAGAGTGTGCGGACAGACTGTGTGAAGGTAAACCTTATGAAAGGCTGGTGTATAGGACCAGCACTGGAGAGATGAGCAACAGCTGTCTGTGTTGGTTGCACTTTTTCTCAGAGTTGTAAAAGCAAGCAGAGCATAAACTGGCTACTCTTTAGTTGACTGATATAGCTGGCAAGGTAAATGCTGTTTGACAGGGGTGGGAAAAGTATTTATTCCCAGTGCTGATCTAGTAGTGTAACTGACATGTTGCGTTACCTAATATAATGTTTCATCCCCTCTCGACTGAAGTGAATAGACTACTATGAGCTAGTTAGCTAGCTAGTAGCTACCACAGACAGCACTAGCTAGCCTCTAAGCTATCTGTCAGGTAGCATTTCCATACACAAACATCTGTTGTGTATGGAAATGTTTTGTAGCCTTTGTTTTGTCCCGTTTCAACAGAAGTCAATTTGATGTGCCATTAGCTAGATCGAGCCAAAAGTTAGCTAACGGTAGCTAGTTAGCAGGTTAACTAACTTTAGCTATTATTTTTGCCTCAATCACACTAGACCTGAATCAAATGATGAAACCAGTGGCCAAACGATTGAAGACAGACATTCAGACGTTTTTTTCACCGCAATGTGAGATTTTACTTGTCAGTATAGCAATGTGATGTTATTGATCTGTCAGTTTCACTAGCTAATTCCATACTTTTCACACTGACACGGTTTAAACAGCTCTACAGGCTTCACTGCCATGGTGCACAGTCAGTACACAACACTATGCTCATCATGTCTTAGCAGGATCAGATGATGACAGGTGTCCCTGCAAGGTCAGACAGCCACGGAAGACCAGTCTATGGAGCTCAGGGGAATTCTGTCTGTGTGGGTGGACCATTTCAGTTTGTCTGTGATGTGTACGCCCAGGAACTTAAAACTTTCCACTTTCTCCACTGCTGTCCCTTCAATGTGAATAGGGGGGTGCTCCCTCTGCTGTTTCCTGATCATCTCCTTTGTTTTGTTGATGTTGAGTGAGAGGTTGTTTTCCTGACACCACACTTCGAGTGCCCTCACCTCCTCCCTGTAGGCTGTCTCGTTGTTGTTGGTGATCAAGCCCACTACTGTTGTGTCGTCTGTAAACTTGATGATTGAGTTGGAGGCGTGCATGGCCACACTGTCGTGGGTGTACAGGGAGTACAGGAGAGGGCTGAGCACACACCCTTGTGAGGCCCCAGTGTTGAGGGTCAGCAAAGTGGAGATGTTGTTTCCTACCTTCAACTGGGGGCAACCCGTCAGAAAGTCCAGGACCCAGTTGCACAGGGAGGGGTTGAGACCCAGGGCTTCCAGCTTGATGATGAGCTTGGAGGGTACTATGGTGTTGAATGCTGAGCTGTAGTCAATGAACAGCATTCTTACAAAGGTATTATTTTTGTCCAGATGGGATAGGGCAGTGTGCAGTGTGATGGCGATTGCGTCATCTGTGGACCTGTTGGGGCAGTATGCAAACTGAAGTTGGTCTAGGGTGGCCGGTAAGGTGGTGGTGATATGATCCTTGACTAGCCTCTCAAAGCACTTCATGATGACAGAAGTGAGTGCTACAGGGCGGTAGTCATTTAGTTCAGTTAACTTTGCCTTCTTGGGTGCAGGAACAATGGTAGCCATCTTGAAGCATGTGGGGACAACTGACTGGGATAGGGAGCAATTGAATATGTCCGTAAACACACCAGCCAGCTGGTCTGCGCATGCTCTGAGGACGCGGCTAGGGATGCCATCTCGGCCAGCAGCCTAGCAAGGGTTAACATGTTTAAATGTAGCCACGGAGAAGGAGGGGGGGCGCAGTCTTTGTTTAGCGAGCCGCGACGGTGGCCCTGTGTTATCCTCAAAGCGGGCAAAGAAGGTCTTTAGTTTGTCTGAAAGCGTGACGTCGGTGTCCGTGACATGGCTGTTTTTGTTTTTGTAGTCTGTGATTTCCTGTAAACCTTGCCACATACGTCTCGTGTCTGAGCCGTTGAATTACGACTCCACCTTGAACCTGTACCAGCATTTCGCTTGTTTGATTGTCTTGCGGAGGGAATAACTACACTGTTAATATTCAGCCATATTTCCAGACCTCTTTCCATGGTTAAATGCGGTGGATCGCGCTTTCAGTTTTGCGCGAATTCCGCCATCCATCCACGGTTTCTGATTAGGGTAGATTTAATAGTCACAGTGGGTGCAACATCTCCAATGCACTTCTTTATAAATGCACTCACCAGGTCAGTGTATAGGTCAATGTTGTTCTCTGAGGCTGACCGGAACATATTCCAGTCCGCATGATCAAAACAATCTTTAAGTGTGGCTTCTGATTGGTCAGACCAGCGTTGAATGGTTCTCGTCCCTGGTACATCCTGTTTGAGTTTCTGCCTATAAAACAGTACGAGCAAGATGTCGTTGTGTTCAGATTTGCCAAAGGGAGGGCGGGGGAGGGCTTTGTATGCATCGCGGAAGTTAGAGGAGCAGTGGTCAAGAGTATTAGCCCTGCATGTCGTGCAATCAATATGCTGATAGAATTTAGGTAGCCTTGTTCTCAAATTTGCTTTGTTAAAATTCCCAGCTACAATAAATGCAGCCTCCGGATATATAGTTTCTAGTTTACATAGAGTCCAGTGAAGTTCCTTGAGGGCCGTCTTGGTGTTCGCTTGAGGGGGAATGCACACAGCTGTGACTATAACTGACGAGAATTCACTTTGTAGGTAAAATGTCCGGCGTTTGATTGTAAGGAATTCTAGGTCAGTGAGCAGAAGGACTTGAGTTTCTGCATGTCGTTATGATTACACAATGAGTTGTTAATCATAAAGCATACACCCCCGCCATTCCTCTTCCCAGAGAGGTGTTTATCTCTGTCGGCGCGATGCATGGAGAAGCCCGGTGGCTGAACCGATTCCGACAACATACAGTGGGGCAAAAAAGTATTTAGTCAGCCACCAATTGTGCAAGTTCTCCAACTTAAAAAGATGAGAGAGGCCTGTAATTTTCATCATAGGTACACTTCAACTATGACAGACGAAATGAGAAAAAGAAATCCAGAAAATCACATTGTAGGATTTTTAATTTATTTATTTGCAAATTATGGTGGAAAATAAGTATTTGGTCA